>JAOSBO010000008.1:29432026-29444477 GCA_027563915.1 Erythroxylum rotundifolium
GGTGCTACAATTATTATGGGACCTTTTATTTAAAAATTGATTGTCTTTATATTTAAATGTCTTTTGTGTTGTGACATTGTTCTTATACATTTACTATATGATGTAATATCGTTCTTATCTAAAATAGGTAATATGATATTGTTCTTATCTAGAATAGTTGATGTGATCTTCTTCTTATCCATTTAGGATGATAAGACTTTTTTTCTTACCGATAGATGTTGGTCTTTTGTGATATCCTTAAGTAAAAGACCTCTTATAACCAGAATTCATTGTATCCAAGACATTACTATCAATAATAGTTATGTGTTTCCATAAGATTTCTCGCTAAAATCTTCCCCCCCCTCCGGAAAGCTTGGGTCTTCAATAAGTTTTCTTATGTCAAACAAAGATACAAGAATGCTCTGCACTTGCCTTTTATAAAGATTCTATGCATCAAAAAGTATCAAATCGATGATCCTATGTAAGTTATAAGCTGTACGGGGAGGATTGATCAGATTAGATTCCTAAAAAGAAGGTCTTGAGAGTTGACTTTCGTTAAGGAGAAAAATGGCTCATGTCTCGACTAGCATACCTGGGGTTTAGCTACAATCTTCTTTGTATATCTTAAAGCTCTTATAAAGGTTTGCTCTATTATTTGGCCATTGGTTTGTTGTTATTCTTATAACCTTTGAGCTAGGTTTCCGATATTCTTTAATAAAATTTATTAAAATAATGTTACCATATTTTAAAATTATGAAATTTATGTATTTTAAAAATAATATAAAATTGACAGAATTAATTAAATAATTATTTTTAAAATTTTTAATTTTCAAATTAGTTTTATGTTGCATTGAAATTAAATATAAAAAATTAAAAAGTTGAATACTTCAATTATATTAGTGATATTTTTATTAATAATTTAATATTAAATAATAAATATTTAATTATATAAAATAAATAAAATTGACTTGCATGGTTTAAATAACTGATGAGAATAGAATAAAAATTAAAAATTCAACTAAACAAATTTTTTATTGAACTTAAAAAAATACAAATAAAAACAATGTTTTTTTTAAAAAATTGAAAGATTAAGAAAGGAACTAAGCATGTTCTGAACTACTTGATCGATAAATCGTCCGTGTGACTAATGCATTGAGTAAATAGATCATCTTAGTTAATTTGCATGATGTTGACTGAGTAGACTTGTCATGATTTGATCATTGAAATTTAAATGGAGATAATGTGAGTGACGTGATTGACGATAATGCTACAAGAGAGAGAGAGAGTGTGTGTGGGCTTTTAATGTAATTTGTAGAAAAGCAATTCGGCCTTAGTATTTGGGATAAGATTTTGTAGAAGAAGATATAAAAATAGTGAAAGAAGAGAAGACAAAGTGCCTTATTCAATAGTAAAAGTGAATAACAAAGTTATTAAAAACGATGTGTAAATAATAAATGGGATAATTATGTATAATTGAAAAATGAAAATAAAGTGAATAAACAGCAGGCTAACCCCACACTATGGATAGGCCGGAGAGTGCAATTATTTGGGTGAAGATTAGAATGTGCTACTTTTGGGGAGCAAATACGGATGGGTCCTAATTTTTCAGCTTAAATTGGGAATTATTTATTTAAGAATAATTCGAGATTTTTTCTCTTCAATTTCTTTTTTATTTTTATTTTTACTCACTGACTTGTGACTTGACTTGCACTCTCTCTCTCTCAAACACACACACACAAACATTATGCTTTTGTTTGAAAATGCACACACAAGAACTGATTTGTATGATATGCTCTAACAACTGTTCAGGAGTAGCAATTAAGTTTTTCCGATGAAGAGATTGTGTATTAGCACTAGGGCATGACCATCTTCGGGGATCTATATTTGCTTTCTATCCATCACAGCTCCGCCATTGCTAATCGGTGAGTTTTACCTTTCTTCAAGCAAATATCATTTCAGTCTCATCTGGGCTTCTTTTCCATCTTCTAACTTTCGTCCTTTTTACCTTCTACGCAATTATTGTTCTTGCTATTTTTTTGTTCATTTTCCCTCATAGTCTTAATCATGTATAATTTATCGGTTTGATCACTGTGGTTTTAGCACAGGCTGCACTACTTTATAAGTTTTACAAATACCCATTTCAAAGTTTTAGCCTTTGTTCCATTTCTTGATAGTTTTGTTGCCCTTGTTTCGGAGCAGATATCTGGGTTTAGTTTCCTTATATGAATTCCGGTTCTTTTTGTCATAAAACCCTCTCTTTCTATCTCTTTGCTAGTTTCTAACTTTTATTCCCGGTAAAACCTGTTAAACTATGTCCATATAACCTTTCTTGCTCCTTATGCTTTGAATATGAAGTAGGGACCCTTATCCTAGCATTGATCGACTTCTGAGCTTTTGTTCGGCCTATGGTTTGCAAATGTGTGGGAAAATGATACTGCAAGACATTTCTACCACACGTAGGTGCTCAATCTTGTCTGGGATGTTTTTTCCTTGTTCTTTTTTCAAAATTTTTTGGGGTTATGGAGGTTACTTGAATCGAACCATATCATTATGTTTATGTGCAAAATTGCATATGACACGGTAGCTTGGGATACGTTGTCAGAGGTCCTTGGAGAGACGCATTTTTCTGCTCCTGAACTTTCTGGTTTCTATTTTAGATGCGATAGTCCCCTACATTAATCTTCAATGTGGCAATTGATGTGGTTTGTTATGCTTGTTCTTTCCTTTTCTCTCTATACATTGAGTATTTCAACTGGTGTGTTTGCCGAAGATTCTTTTCTTTTGCTTTTGTTTCACTGCATTGTGGTTTCTTCAATTATATGTTTGACATGCTACTATTGAACTATTAAATTGCTTCTTCAATTCAATAGTTAGATTCTACATTTCATAAGTGGTTTTTGGTTGGTGAAGCCCACAGTTTTTTAAGGATACCCTGATAGTTGGCTAAAACGCTATAGAGGTCTCTCTTAGTCAATGGTTTACGGGTTCTTAAGAGCCAGTTATCCCTAATGTATAGGAGAGCTGAAGATGGAGCGGTACAGGTTGGATTTGAGAATACATCACTCTGGATCAACACAATCAGAGGAATCCGCTCTAGATTTGGAAAGGAATTGCTGTCATCATTCAAATCTTCCTTGGTCAAGTCCATCCCCACTTCAACCCTTCGCTTCTAGTGGTCAGCACTCAGAGAGCAATGCTGCCTACTTCTCTTGGCCTACTTTGAGCCGATTAAATGATGCTGCTGAAGATAGAGCTAACTATTTTGCAAACCTTCAGAAAGGGGAGTTACCTGAAACTCTTGGGAGGTTACCAACAGGCCAGCAAGCCACCACCTTGCTTGAGCTCATGACAATTAGGGCTTTTCATAGCAAAAACCTGCGCCGATTCAGTCTTGGAACAGCTATTGGTTTCAGGATCCGACGTGGTGTTTTGACGGATATCCCAGCTATTCTTGTTTTTGTTGCTCGCAAAGTTCACAAGCAATGGCTCAACCATGTTCAATGCTTACCTACTGCTCTTGAGGTTAGAAATTGGTACTTATATCTTCCCCTGGGGATTTAGTAAGTTAGGAACAAAGTAAAGATGTACGGATATTTTGGATACTGTCTAATATCAAACGTGCATAGTTTTGCAAGTGCTATGCTTGTGGTCTTCTCATATTTAGTTTTCTCCCAGCCTATGGAATTAAGATTTTTCTATTTAAGAAAAATTGTATTATTTCCTTTTCTTGATAAATTCAAGAGATTTACGTACTCTTTGTTTAAGAAGCAGGGGCCAGGAGGTGTATGGTGCGATGTTGATGTTGTCGAGTTCTCATATTATGGTGCACCGGCATCAAGTCCAAAGGAACAGCTGTACACTGAACTTGTAGAGGGCTTGAGGGGAGGTGATCCTTGCATTGGCTCTGGTTCTCAGGTACCTCACTCTATATTCAATTTAATACTTGTTTTATTTAATGTTGAATACTAATCTTAATTTACAAGATAATATGTTTACTATGTGTGGCAAGAAGTGATAAAAAGATATAGTTTGGTATATCTTAAAGATGATATAATTGCTAATTGATAATACCATGATGAGTCTGTTGTTGCACTAGAAGTCTAGTCATTCAATATATGCATAATATGTTGTTAAAGTTTATAAAACTGTTCATGTCAACGATAGTGACATCTCTTTTTATTACTCAAGTTGCAAAAAAATAAGAAATAAAAACTTAATTGCATTGTAACCCAAGCTTTTAAGAGTTCATACTTGAACTTTCACCTTTAACATGCACCTTTTGTTGTGAGGAAAGCCAGAATTTTTGGTGGCATAATGACCTTGTTAGGTTTGTATGCATGATTGCTTCAAGTTATAGTTACTTTGTCAACAATTGCATGTAGTGTACAGATGAATGTGTTTATTCTACTCAATAATTGGTTTCATGTTTTCCATGAATCAATGGAGAGTTTGTTTAAAATTTGTAAGAAATTTTCTAGGATATGTCCCAATAAAGCTGTAATTATCAACTTTGTGATGAAAATTTATGGGATATATCCGAGTAAAGAAGAGTCCGTCATCATAATTAATAACATTCTGCACATTTTCCATATTGGCTTTTTTCCTTTGGTAAAACCTTTACGTGTCATGAAGGAAGCTTATCTATGGTACTTTCTCAAGGAAATGGTTTCAATATTTGATAGCACAAATTTCCTGAGCTTTGATGCTAACTTCTTCACACTGGGTTGCAGTTGAGAATTATATGAAAGCTGTGTTGTTCTACAGCTTTGTGTTATATGGGTCCAAGTTAATGATACTAATCATCTTTAATTGTTTGACCAGTGTAAATATTCACTAATGCATCCATTGAAGGGATTTTACATGTGTATTACATAGTTCTTTTTAGACATAGGCAAGACTTTCCTGGTTTATTTAACATGACAGTATTTTCCTTATATCTGTCTAAAGAAAGTATTCAATGAGGGATCTAGTCGTTTAGCGTACCTCATTACATGCAACCAAGACAAACAACTGTTGAGTGCATCTTAAGAGAACTAACTTCATCCCTTCTTTCAACATCCTTAATGTTGTTTCTAGTGATGACGGACTTGAAGGAAGCATGAAAAGAACTGGACATTAAAAAATTGAACTGCAATTGTTCTTGGTTGATTCATTCTTCCGTTTAAACTTTGTAATTTTATTTCTTAGCACTAAGGCTTGGTGGGCAATTGGGATGTCTCAAATTGGCAGTTTTATTTACACAGTGGCTTCATTTTTCCATCTCTTTTATCCCTGTCTTCCAGTCTTGCATCACCCTCACCCCTACACCCACTCTTGCATGGTTTGCACTGATAGCAGTTGAGCACATGACTGTGTGGTTGAACATAATCAAAAGAGAAAACATTTGAGTTGAAATGAAGCAATGAAAAGAAATAGGAAAAGCGAATGTGAAGTGAAAAGTAAAGAGTAGTAATGAAAATCAATAATTGACTTGCCAGTCACACAGATTGGGCGTCATTGTCTGATTAATTTGGAAAACAAAGGAAGTTGTTAGAGATACAGTACTATTACGTTATGGATCCCATATATAGCAAGGAATTTTATTCAAAGGGCATTAACTTCTAATCTTGGTATTAGTTTTAATTGTCCTACTATGATGAATAGAATGGCAGAATTCTAATTGATTATTATTATATTATCCAATTTTCTCTTCTTCTATTATCAGAGTCAACAAAACCAAGAAGAAAAGAGAAAAAGGAGAGTACTGCTGTCTGGAACAATTAGTACCATGTACTGTATATGCTACTGTTTATTGTGGTACAACTCACTATGAGCAATGCTACAGTGAATAGTTGCTCCGTGATACTATTGACAAATTTCTTTTCATCTTAAGGATGGTTTACTTTTTTTTTTTTGTCTTGAATACATTTGACTCTTTTTTTCTTGAAGATTTTGTTTCATTCTTTTGTAAAGATTTCATTTCAGTTCATCTTCAAAATTTTCTGTTTAAGTTAATGGAATGACAGTGTGGATGTTAAAAAACTTAACTGCGGTTGTGTTTCATGGTGAATTTTCCCAAACGAGAATAATTGCATGTTGTTGATGTCCTTTTATTCATGAAGTAAATATGGAATTGACTTCACTAATGATGGTTTTAACAAAGTGTGCATTGTCTAAACTTTTCCAATGAGGAAAAGCCATAGAATGAAGTTTACAACATTACTTTGATTGAATAAATTAGACGGCTTCATGATAAAGATTTTTTGTTAGAAGTTACATCATTTATGAACCAACTTGGGGAGTGTTGGCCAATATTATTATGTTTTGGATCCTAATACAAGGAAGTTTCCTTTATTGGAATAGTATTATTTTAGAAATTAGTATTAGTTTGTATTGCATACTATTATAAATAATTGAGTAAAACCAAATTAATAATGTGTTTTTCTAGTTTTCTCTTGTACTGAAGTCAACATCCAAAATGTGGTGGCACCAAAACTTTTAATGATTGTTGAGCTTTAGAATACCATTCAGTCAGGTGTAGAGCTATGTATCTGTCACCAATGGGGCCAAAAAGCAGAGAATTTTTACTAAATTTATGCACAAGTTCAGCAAAAATTTTTAAATTATAGTATAATTACATGAAATTGGCCAAATCCAAGAGTCGTATCTTACAATTTGGCCCCACTGACCAAATTTTCTGGCCCTGCTCCTGCATACAGTGATTAGAGAGATGATATTGGCATTGATGTGATGGATAGTGATACATGTGAACATTATTCTCATGCTTATAACATGGTCTTCAGATAACTGGATTGATTGTGTGATATATCATTGCCTGCATTATTGTAAATACTGAATTGTTTAGAATTGTAGGTTGCAAATCAAGAGACATATGGAACCTTGGGTGCAATTGTGAAAAGCAGAACAGGAAACAAACAGGTCGGTTTCCTTACAAATCGGCATGTTGCAGTTGATCTGGACTACCCAAGCCAGAAGATGTTTCATCCTTTACCACCTAGCCTTGGACCAGGTGTGTATTTGGGTGCTGTGGAGAGGGCAACATCATTCATTACAGACGATCGTTGGTATGGCATATTTGCTGGAACAAATCCAGGTAATATAGTTGCAGAGTATAATAGTCTACCATAATAAAAGAATCTAACCTGAGCCCAGATTCCAAGTATTCAAACTTATAAATCTTGATAAAGTTTTGCTAAAAGTGCTTTCTTCTTGATCCAAGAGAGTTTTATTATAGTGAGTTGCTTATTAGGCTGATTGACTGGGGAGATCTTTTCTTTGGTAAAATATCTTTAAAAATGACATACAAGACTCCCTTAAAGCACAACAATTTTAATTCCAAACTTATATTTATCATCTAAAACTTCACTTTGGATCAGATCTCATCTTGAGAATGATTGACGTCACATTTTGTATGAAAGCATGATAAATTTCAGAAGAAAATTGTCTTGAAGGATCATCACGACATTCACGTAAGCTATAAATCTCATATAGAATTATTATTTGCAAAGAGCATCATTATGACCCTTGGATCTTTTAAATAAATTGATCGGGTATTATATGTTATTTCCTCTTTGAGATAGTTTACTATAGTAAAGTGCACCATAAACCGGTTTTTTATACAGGCAACTGCATTTTAGTAGCTTGTTGCTGGGGTCTTCATATATTAAGCTGATTCAAGACTTCTTTTCAGCAATTTATTCATCCCAAGGCTTTTAGAAGTCTTAATCTGCTTATACTCATCAGTCACCCATTTGTTTCATGTTAGATTAATTCTTAGACAAATTAATTTTAACATATCATTGTACTGGAGTAAAATTAGTTGCATGCTGAAATAAACCCACTCATAATTAGTTTGCAGTTTTATGAAATATAGGGCGGTTAAATTGTTTCCTGAAATAAGAAGGGAGTTTCTTACTTGTTGACATTGATGTCAACTTGTATATGATCCCTTTTGAAGCTTTTGATTCTCTCAAAGTGGCTGATCTTCAAAGCAGGTTGTTGAATACACTGTTAAATTGTAGAGCAATCTTAGGTTGATTATGTTTAATTTGTAAGAGCTTGCACAACATGAGTTCTAAATGTTAGTTGACAAGAATAACTGCTAAAAGGAGTAAGAATAAAGATCAAAGGAAATAGTAGCTTTCAGAAATACTTATCTGACTACTTCTCCGTTAAGGTGAGTCAAGCATTTCAATATTTAAGTTTGACTTACTTAAAATTCTCAATCTCTAGCTAAGTATTTCTATTCAAGTCTGATTCTGACTGATGCTATTAGACGAACAAGTTCTCCTTCTGAGTTTTACTTGATTGAAGGTATAAATAACAGCAATTTTTTATAAAAAGATCCACTGTTTTGAGTGGAAATAGTAAATTATTTTCCAAATGAACCTATAAACAAATCCCAAGAGAAACCTGTAAATAAACAATTAAGTGAAATTGTTCATGAATTTAAATGGTTTGGGCTACTTTTTCTGAATTTGATTTGAGCATACGAACCTGAAATAAGGTGTGGCATCAATGTTTACCATACCAACTCTTGAAAGAAGTTTTTACCAAGATGAATACTATTCTCTTTTTGACTAATTTGTTAATTTGCAGTCCTAGCTTCATCCAGTCAGTTGATACATATCCCTCGGTTGATTATTAAGTTAAATTCCAATATTGGACTGCCTGGTTTTGTCAATTATCTCCAAAAATTGTAGGTTTATTTATGTTTTAGGATTTAGGTTCGATTGAAGCATTTTATTCTAGTGGAGATCTATCTAGTACCTTGTTTCTTGTTGTTCCCTGACTCCCACACCGGCTCATTGCATTTTGTTTTGCCTGCAGAGACATTTGTGCGAGCCGATGGAGCATTCATTCCTTTTACAGATGATTTCAACATGAACAATGTAACTACTTTTGTAAAAGGTGTGGGTGAAATCGGTGATGTCCATAATATAGACTTGCAATCTCCAGTAAACAGTCTCATCGGAAGGCAAGTGGTTAAACTTGGAAGAAGCTCTGGCTTGACCACTGGGACCATAATGGCATATGCTCTAGAATACAATGATGAAAAGGGGATTTGTTTCTTTACTGATTTTCTAGTTGTTGGTGAGAATCAACAACCTTTTGATCTTGAAGGTGATAGTGGAAGTCTGATTCTCTTGATGAGTCAGGATGGTGAGAAGCCACTACCTGTTGGGATCATTTGGGGTGGGACAGCTAATCGAGGCCGCTTGAAGCTAAAAATTGGCCAACCCCCAGAAAATTGGACCAGTGGAGTTGATCTTGGGCGCCTTCTTGATCGTCTTGAGCTTGATCTCATCACTTCTAGTGAAGGGCTTCAAGGTTAGTTAATATGAGCTGATTAGTCCCATTTCTTTTTGTTATGATATCAGTTTGGTAATGATCACTAGCCAGTTGTCTTTCTACCAAAGTAAGCATATTATGGAAAAGTTTGGTTGAGATACATACTAATCATAAGTTGATGAAGTGCAAGTTGTTGCTTTGATTCAAATTTTGAAATACTTTTGCAGTTTGTAATTTGACATATAAGTAGCTGGAGAAGAGTAACTGAACTAATAAAGGGGATCCAAGAAAGTTAGAAGTATAAGTGAAGTGGAGTAAATTCAATAATTAAATGTTTAGGACTTCAGAGAAAACTGGAATGATCTTTCAATTCATCCATTAACTTGGCTCCTATGCAGTAAGTAGCTTCTATCTTTTTTTAGTTGGATACTACTGCAACTCTAATCCAAGGTTTTTCATGGCAATGTGTTCTTCACAATTTCTTTTTGAACATTGATATTAACTAAAGGCATTAGCATTCCTCATTTGTAAAATTCTTCTTCCTGTTGCTGTATTATCCTTGACTAGGACGTGAAGTAAGTGTTCAAACTTGTTAAACTATTGCTTGCCATATGGTGGACATGCTCCAAATGCCAGGTTTTATGCTCTTGAAACATTTTAATTGACGTTTAAAACAACTTAAGTGGAAGCAACTTTATCTAATTAATAATACTTGTGTATAGAACAGTTTTTTGGATTTTCTTGAATCTGTTGTCTGATTTAAATTTGGAATCCCTGTTTGTTTAATGCTCAAAATCCAAGTTCTACTTATCAAATTAATGTTTGTTTTATCATGTGAATAATGGAGGTTCTTGAAAAACTATACTGAATTGTATTGACAGTGTGTCTGTATATATATATACTCGTATGTGATATATACCCTGAAACTGGTACTGTAATCAAGTTTAGGAATAAAATGCTGAATACAATAAATCCCCTTTAATTAAGGAATATACCTGTTAATGCTTCCCTTCAAGCTGGTGAGTGAATATTATTCATTCCCAGCTTTCTAGTTAATTCTTGAATTCTCTAAGTAAGAAGATTCTTTAGTCAACATCTCAACCATTTGATCATCGGAATGAATGGAAGAAATGCTGATTACTTCCCCTTTGAGTTTCTCCTTTCTGAATAACTGATCAACCTGTTTGGTTTGTTAAACTTGCAGTTGTCTGTGGGCAATACCAATTGCTGTTTGTTTTCACATTATAGGCTCATTGGCTTTCTTTTTGGAGTCTTTGAAGCATCATAATTTTTGGTGATAATTGCTCACCAATTTCATGGTCTCATTAGTCTGAACTCCGCTTCTGCACTTGACCAAATTGCATCTTGCTTCTTGACACTCCATGTCACCAAATTATTACCGAGAAAATAAATGTCTAGTTTTAGATCACTGATTTGCTAGAATCCTCCATAATCTGCATCTATATCCTTTTATTCAGAGCTCTTCATTTTGTTCTAAAAGAAATCGCATGCAACATCAAAGTTAGTTCTTATTAACATGAGAACATGTTAGTTATTGAAGAGGATCTAAATCAGGAAGATAAGTACCGTTGAAACTCCCCATTACAGTTTATGAATGGTTCAATACTTTTATGAAGTTGTTGCATCACTACTATATCATGCGTTCCATGTGTATAACTAAAGTCAATGAACCAGATCATGTGTGCCAATGGGAAAATGTTTTTAGTTTCTTTGTCTAGGATGGGGGCTGGATTTATACCGGACGATGTTAACTTCTTCGTAAAAAGCTGGATAGATATCTCAACTTATGCAGTCGACCTTCATTTTCATTCACGAGTTGAGGATAGCATAATCACTTGTCAGTTTATTCAATATGTCTTAAGTTTCCAAGTTGATTTTTTGATGCCAAACATTTGGGAAATCAAAAAAGAAGAAAGATATCCCCTGGCTTATTCCTTGTCAGATGTAAGTCTCATGTATATTTTAGTTTGTGGCTAACTGATATACTTTCTCAATCATACAGCTGCAGTGCTAGAACAAAGGAATTTGTCAGCAGCGGTAATTGATCCTACAATTGGAGAGTCGTCTCCTCCTGATCGATTTCCCTCAAAGAATAAAATTGAAGAGAACTTTGAGCTCCTCAATTTCAATATCCACCAAGCTCTAGTTGAAAATGGGATACAGCAACGGCTTGTTGCACCCTTTGCCTGTGGTGAATTTCGCATAGAGGATGGGCCTGCAACAGCCCCCAATGTGACACACCAATTCATTTCTAGTTTTACTGGGAGATCTCTGGTGCATGATAAAAAACCACATGAAAACCCGGAGCTAAATAACCTCTCAGTATTAAGAAACAGCTCTGTGGAAGAGATGCAAGTTTCATTACAGTTGGGTGAGCCTAAACAGAAAAGGCGGAGGCAATCAGATTCATCTGTTAGCATTGAAGAATGCAAATAAGGAGCAAGGGGTTGCAAATGTCTTTGGAAGCTTCCTTTAGTGACATTTACAAGGTTTGTTCCACATTTTTTATTTGCCTTCAAAACTACAAATTGTAAGTATCTAGGAAGTATCAAATTGCAAAGAGCAACCTTAAACTAGGTCAGTTACTGAAAAGAAAAATATATTTATACCATTTTAAGTTCGTTACATGGGGGGGGATACAAGTATCTAGTGGGAGAATTATGTAGGTCTGTACCTTTCTTCACAGAATTTACTATGATGTTAGAAATGGTTGTAACAGAAAACAACTGGATGAAGTTTGAAGGGCTTACTGAAAAATTGGTTGTAATTTTCAACAGGAGCATCATATAAGAGTATATTTTTATCTCTTCCTCAACTTTGCAAATGTTTCTGCAACAAATAAACGTAGATGTTCAAACTAACTGTGGACTGCGAATTTGGATGTATCAATGTAGGCATAGGGATTATAGTTCTAAATTATTGAATCATGATCATGTGTCACATATCTTTCTCTTATCATTTTCCTTTACTTTTAAAACCTATGCTGGCTTTAATCGCTGCGTTTTTTTCTTTCCTGTGTAGTGAAAAAAAATAAAAAATAAAAAATAAAAAACCTATGCTGGCTTTCTCTTAACATATATTATAGAGGGTTAATTACTAAAAAAATGTTAACCTTTGCTTAATTTTGTAATTATAGTTTGAAGTTTAAAAAGTGGGAATA
>JAOSBO010000008.1:29467247-29477663 GCA_027563915.1 Erythroxylum rotundifolium
CGCGCGTATGAATGTTTACAAAAAAAAACTGATACTGAGTTTATTGAGTGATGTAGCACGCTACCCTCGCGGGGCACGGATCCAGATATCACCATCAATGTCAGGTTCGGGTTACGCGGGAGTGGGGTGTTACATCTGTGATACTTTTCAATATCATTAGATGTCGGGGGATGTGGTTAGGATTAGGTTGTTTCCCTTTACACTTAAAGATAGGGCCAAGGCCTAGTATCATTCACTGAGCCCAACCAACATCATGATATGGGATCAGCTTGTTCGTGCCTTTTTGAACAAGTACTTCCCGTTGAGTAAGACAATGAAGATTATAAAGGAAATCACTAATTTCCAACAAGGTGATGGGGAGACGATTTATGAAGCATGGGAAAGATATAAGGACTTGCAAAGGAAATTCCCACATCATAACCTACCCTAGGAGTTCCTGTTGCAAACCTTCTACAATAAAGTGAACCCACCTACTAGATGCACGATTGATGCTGTTTCTAGAGGATCCTTAATGCAAAAAACTTTTGATGAAACAAAAGAATTAATTAAGGAGATGCACTTCAAGATCAAAATCAAAGGAGCAACTAAAGGTTGTTACACTTTGAAGTGGGAAGGAACTTGAACCACCCTAAAGGACAATAGAGGAGTCCATCCAGCCAGTTGAGAGGAATCACGAAAAGGAGAACGACATGGACATGAATGAATATCCTCCTTGTGTTACTCCTCCACCGTATCAACCCAAGGTTCTTTTCCTTTAACGATTACAAAAGAAAAAGCTAGACGAACAAATTGCAAAGTTCGTTGAGAAATTAAGGACACTACAGATCAATCTCTCCTTTATTGAGGAATTAGAACACATGCCGGAATATGCAAAAATTTTAAAGGACATATTATTGAAGAAGTGTACTTAAGAAGATAATCAGATGGTAGCCCTAACTGATACTTGTAGCTCAATAGTCACCAGTCAAATGCCTTCGAAATTAAAAGATCTAGGAAGTTTCACAATACCTTATGTGGTTAGTAGATTACAATTTACAAAATGTTTGTGTGATTTACGAGCTAGCATCAATCTTATGCCTTTGTTGATATTCAAGAAGTTGGGACTAGGAGAGGTCAAGCCCACATCAATGTTAATTTAGTTGGATGACTAATCCATTAAGAGACCGTATGGAATAGTGGAAGACGTTCTGATGCAAGTAGATAAGTTCATTATTCCAATAGATTTTGTAGTTCTAGACTTTGAAGATGATAATAATTGTCTACTGATTTTAGGTTGACCATTTATGAACACAGGAAAGACCATAATTGACATTCACGAAGGAAAATTAACACTTTGAATAGGCAAAGATCAGGTCAAATTCAATATAAATAAAGCCTTAAGGAATCCAACAACGAGTAGCGCATGCATAAAAGTTGAAAATATGAATCAAAGTTTGCGAGAACAAGTTGAGAGTTGCATAGTAAAAATATAGTCATTGGAAGTAGAGGCTGACAATGAATATCATAATCTGGAATCTAAAGGGGATGATGAGACAGAGGCGGCAGATGTTCCAGTGCATTAAGACAAATTAGTTCGAACCGAAGCACCCACACCACCATCTTCAAAGAAACCTTCTACATTAGAGCTTAAGCCTTTACTTACACACCTCATGTATACCTTTCTTGGTGAAGGTCAAACATTACCAATAATAATTTCCAACTAATTGAATGAAAAGTAAGAAAGTAAGGTGGTGGAAGTTGTTAAGAAGCGGATGAAAGCAATCGGATGGAAAATTGTTGACATTAGAGGAATAAGCCAAAATGTCTACATGCACAGAATAAACTTAGAGGAAGGATGTAGAATGGTGAGGGAGCGTCAACAGAGATTGAATCCTAATATGAAGGAGGTGGTTAAGAAGGAGATCTAAAACTCCTAAATGCGGGGATAATTTATCCCACCTTTGATAGTGAATGAGTCAGCGCAGTATAATGCAACCTAAAAGGGTGTAATGACAGTGATAGAAAGTGATAGTGGAGAAGTAATTTCAACAAGAACAATCATAGGATGGAGAGTATGTATAGATTATCGCAAACTCAACTCAATGACTAAGAAAGTTAACTTTCCTCTCACATTTATAGACCAGATGATATGAAGGGTAGCTGGCCATTCATTCTATTACTTCTTATATAGATACTCAGGCTATAATCAGGTTTTCGTCTACCCTGATGACCAAGAGAAAACCACATTCAGTTGCCCTTATAGTACCTTCTCATACAGACGAAAGACTTTGCAACGCTCCAACCACCTTTTAGAGAAGTGTGATGTCAATCTTCGCTGACATGATAGAAGACAAAATGGAGGTGTCATGGATGATTTCTCAATCTTTAGAGATTCTTTTGACATGTGTTAAACTAATTTGGATAAATTTCTTCAAAGATGTGAAGAATCACATTTGGTGCTGAATTGGGAGAAATGTCATTTCATAGTATAAGAAGGGATAGTGCTAGGGTATAAAATCTCACATCAAGGATTCGAAGTTGATGGAGCAAAGACTGAGGTAATAGAGAAATTCGCACCACCAAGTAATGTAAAATGTGTGTGAGGATTCTTAGGTTATGCAGGATTCTACCGTCGACTCATCAAAGATTTCTACTGAATTGCAAGACCTTTGACAAAACTTTTAGTCAAGGATATGCCCTTTGTGTTTGATGATAAGTGTATATTTGCATTCAACACCTTAAAGGAGGCATTAGTTTCAGCACCAATTTTATCACTATCAGACTGGACACTTCCATTCGAAGTTATGTGTGATACAATTGATCAGGCCATAGGTTGCACTTTGGGCCAAAGGTAATAGAAGAAGCTGCATGCGATTTACTATACCAGCAAGACTCTTGCAGGACCTCGGCTGAATTATACCACTACAAAAAAAGAACTACTCGCAGTAGTATACGCGTGTGATAAATTTCAACAATATGATTTAGGTTCAAAGGTAATCATATTCACTGACGACGCGACACTAAAATACCTTTTCAATAAGAAAGATGCAAAACCTAGGCTCATTTGATGGGTGTTACTTCTGCAAGAATTTGATTTAGAGGCGAGAGATAAAAAGGGAGCAAAAAATATGGTTACGAACCATTTATCCAAACTTGAGGGAGGGGAATGCAAGCCAAACAATGACATTAACAAAAATTTTCCTGATGAAACTCTAATGCTACTCGAGAGCTTGACTACACCGTGGTTTGCAGATATCGCCAATTATGTTGTTAGTGGTAAACTTCTGTCAAATCTCTCTTATCGACAAAGGAAGAAGTTCTTACATGACTATAATCGATACATAGGGGATAAGCCAACTCTATATAGAGCCTGTGTAGATGGATTAATACGACGTTGTGTTCCAGATGAGGAAATGTTAAACATCCTAAAGCAATGCCATGAAGGTCAGTATGCTGGGCATTATGGAGCCAACAAAACAGCAGATCAGATACTTAAGAGTGGATTTTATTGGCCACGGTTGTTTAAGGATGCACAGACCTATGTGGCACAATGTGATCAATGCTAGAGAATAGGTAATATTTCCAAGAGGGGTGAAATGCCTTTATCCAACATTCAAAAAGTAGAAGTCTTCGATGTATAGGGCATCGATTTTATGAGTCCGTTCCCATCTTCAATAGGGAACATTTACATTTTAGTGGGATTTGATTATATTTCACATTAGGCCAAAGCGGTAGCATCTCCAACCAATGATGGGAAGGTAATGCAGAAGTTCATTAAATGGTTATTTAACCGGTTTGGAGTGCCACATACAACAATAAGTGATGGTGGCACACATTTTTGCAACAGATCTTTTTGATGCCCTCCTAAAAAGATATGGAGTGCACCACCAAGTTGGTACACCTTACCATCCGCAGACTAGCGGTCAAGTGGAAGTTATTAACCGAGAGATGAAATGAATTCTAGAAAAGATAGTTATCAACTCTCGAAAGGATTGGGCAGCAAAGCTAGATGATGCCTTATGGGCCTATAGGACAACGTTTAAAACACCCCTTAGAACAACTCCTTATAGACTCATTTACGGGAAAACATGTCATTTGCTGGTCGAATTAGAACATCGAGCATACTGGGCGATTAAAGCATTAAACTTTGATTAGAAGCAAGCCGGAGAAAAAAGACTTCTCCAACTGGACGAATTTGAAGAATTTCGTTTTAATGCTTATGAAAATGCCAAACTCTACAAGGAAAAGGTTAAGAAATGGCACGATGCTTGTCTCAAGCAAAATGAATTCAAAGTAGGAGACACTGTTTTGCTATATAATTCACGGTTGAGGCTATTTCTAGGGAAGTTAAACTCTACATGGAGTGGACCATTTACGATCATTCAAGTTTCTGATCATGGAGCCCTCAAATTGGAAAACGCTAACAAGGAGACTTTTAAGGTCAATAGGTATAAGTGCAAGCTTTATTTTGAAGTCCCAAAGATAAGGAAGTGATTTCCTTGTCCTTGTCTCCGAATAATTAAAAACGCCTTCCTGGACGCAAGGTCAAGCAAAAGACCATAAACTAGCAAATTTAGACGTTGTTTGATAGTGTTAGTTGTAGTTAGAATTATTTTCAATAAAACATTAGTGATTTGTGTTAACTCTCAGAGCGACCATCACCACCTCCCTCCCTATAGGATTTATGTCTAACCCAAAATTTTCTTTTTTTCCATTCAGCCTTTAATTCTATTTTATTTTTATATGTATTTTTATTTAATTTTTGTTCCTTTTCAATTCCTTGTTTTCTTGTTTTTTATTTGTTTGCTTGTTTGCTTCTCACATTAAGGACAATGTGTTGTTCAAGTGTAGGGAGGGATGTTCTACTTCTGAATATGATTTTGCATATTGTATGATAATTATTAGGTTGCATATTGTAAACTATTTGAATGTGTCAATGACTTAGATGGAGTGAAAATTTATTTAATTTTGAACATAGTCTATTAGGCTCCGAATAATCATTGGCTCGCAAAATTAATGAATTAGGGTTCTTTGGATAAATATACAGTTTAATTAGGATTTAGTGTAAGTTTAGCGCCCTTCAAATTGTCACATTCATTCATAATTTGAGGTCTTTCAACTTAAGTAGCTTAAGTAGGAATTTCATGGAAATAAGTAGCTAAAACAACAAGGTAGGCAATAAATTGCAATAAAAATGTTATTTTAATTAATAAATTACTATTCTGCTGATCTTCGAGTTATGAATAGAGCTAGTAGTCAGTTGAAAATATGATAATAGCTGAGTAACCAGATTGACACGCATCAAAAATGAGTGCTTCCGCGTCAAAAAGCTATAATGATAGTTCAACCAAGCAGATTAATAAAAACATAATTTAGTTAAGTAAGCAGATTTACATTCATCACCAATGTTTGCCTCCATGGAAAAAGACAAAGTCTATGTTCACTAATTAAAATAAATATAAAGAAAAAAATTTTGTGTTCTTAATAAAAGCCTACTAAACTTGTAAATAGCTTGACTTTTCATAACAATATACTTAGGAACAGTTAAAGAGTTTGAAGGACTAAAGAATTATTAACATGTGTATACAATTGAAAAGCGTAATAAATTAACATTTAGGTCTTGGTTAATTTTTATATTTAGTTCAAAGCCCCTAGAAACAGATTTTGCATGCTAGTGGTTTTTTATAACTCAAATGATTGTTTTTAAGATTAGATTTATTTCATGAAGTCGAAGTCATCGCCTCATTATTGCATTGTGTGTCGTGTGTTTGTTAGGTGTTCTTTGTTTTGTTTACTTCAGGGCAAGTAAACATTTAAGTGTGGGGATGTTGATAGTTGTTAATTGCATTGTGTTTTAGGGTTGAATTTGTAATGTATTTAGTGTTAAATTGAGTATTTAGTGTGTATTTAGGTTTTAATTATGTTAGCTTATGTGTTTAAGTGTCTTTATGGGTTAGTATGAGTCTTTGAGCTCAAATGTTATATTTTTTAGTTACCTTGATGTGTTTGTTAGTGTTTCAGGGTAAACAGCGAAGAATGGAAAAGTTTCGAAGAGTATCGAGCCGAAACATAGCCCACAATTATGGCACAATAGGCTACGATCGTGACAGAAAGAGGTGAGCCAGCAGCACCTAGGCCATGATCATGCACTTTGGGCACGATCGTGACAGAGAGCTCTGAACTAGGCCACAATCGTGCACTTGGGGCTATGATCATGGCCTACATCGAGTTGACACAAAAGCTCGAGTTTTTTAAAACTTTTCAGACCATTTTGACCATGAATCAACCGTAGGACTTCCAAAGTATAAATATAACATTAAAGAGCAGAAGAAGTAGCTTTTTAAAGAGCGTTGCTCAGCCACCACAACTGAAACCCTAAAATAGAACCTTGAGAGATCGAGAAAGAGACGAAGGAAGAGAGAAAAGGAACACGACACAAACACGATGTGCTTCCCGAATTAAGAAGCTTTTCGAAGTCATGGCCTTCCATCATCCCATCGAGTTTTGTTCCTATATATTTCAGTTTTATTCAATTATAGAATTGGGATACATAGTTGATTATAGACTTGCATTGTGGCTGATGTTCTATACTCATCTTTGGATTATTATTGTTGATTTGATGAAATCTGATTGTTTTATGTGTTTAATGAATTAATTGTGAGTTATTCTGCACTTCATATCTTGATAATAAACTGAGAGGGTGAATTAAAAGAAAACGATTAATTTGGGCTAATAAGAGTTTGACAAATTAATGGATTCAGAATTAAATCAAATTGGTAAATCTTGTGTAGAGAGATCACATTTAGGTTTCCAATTGTTTATTAGAGAACTTAAGAACTAATTAGGTTTTGGATAGGTTAGTAATTGACAGATTACAACTTCCCATAATCTGATTAGGGTTTATGCTTTAGGGTCAATTATAACTTAAGAGAGATTAATTAACCCTAGGACTATCTAGAACCATTAATTCAATAAATTGTAATAGGTTAGGTTGACATTAAGGATAGATAATTTTTCCTTTCTCTCTTTCAGTAAACTCATTAGGTTGAATTTGAGGGTGTGTAATCATTATTCATCAAATTGATAAATTTCATTTAATTGTTATTCAATTTCAAATTAAAATTGTTAATCTTCATCGTGATTGTTTTTAATTAAGTGTTAATTGTCAGTTATTGTTTTGTTGAATAATTTGGTTATTTGATTTTGTTAGTCCTCGTGTTAAAATTTATTGTTTATTAAATAATTGTTTAGTAGTCTCCGACCTTCGATTTTAGGACTAGATTAACCCTCCTTGTGGAACGATACCTTAAGTACTACGCGATCGACCCGTATGCTTGCGGAAATATTGAGGTTTTAAATTTTAAAAATTGTTATACGTAAACCGTTGATCAAACGTAATGAAGAAAAATTGGCTAAGTGTGAAAAGTTGGTCAAAATTTTACTTGGCCCGAATTATGTAAGTAGCGAAGATAAAAATAATTCTTAGTCATTACACTAATATTTTTATTTTTATTTTATGTTTAAGTATTTTTGAAATTGTAATTAACATCTTGTACATGATCATTTTTAATGATATTTTACTTTCTTCTAATTTTCAATTATTTTTATTAAGCTATGTTTTTAAAAAAGCCATCAATAAGTTTTGGCTACACTTGTTTTTTGTAGTTAAAGGTTATTAGCTACGATTATGAAAACATAACTAATAAGTTTTAACAACGAAAAAAAAAAACCATAGCCAAAAATTATTGACAATGATTTAGAAAAAAGTCGCCTAAAATTTTTTGCTACAAAAACTATTCGTAGCAAACATATATTAAAGACGGTTTGGTTAAAACGTCTCGTATTGTTTTTTGCTACGAAAATTTTGCAACGATTTTGGAGACTAATTTAAATCATCACTAATGACTGGTAACAATAATTTTGGGACATTTAGCCAAAAAAAATCGTAGCTAAAAGGTCCCTTCTGTTGTAATGAATTAATAATTTAAATGTGAACTTCACGATATGAATTTGTTCTTATTTCTTCACTATCTTCAACAACATTGGATAACATGTGAAAGTTCAGGGATTGTTGTAGTGCTATAGCTCTTGTCCTTTGAACTATGCAGCTCAATATCCAAAAATGGGGTAAAGAACACAGAAAGAATAAAAAAAATTCAAATTTTATTGTTATCTTCATTGTCATGCGTCAACTAATTGAGACTTAAAATCCAACTTCAACTTCTTATACTTTCCATTGATAGCTAACTAGGCTCCCACAAATACAAATTCGTAGGCACCGAACCTCAAATCCTTTCACAAGATTGTCCAAATATTTAAAATTCTATCCTACGCCACAATCTGCTCTAATCTCTTAAACTTTTAAAAGTTTCCTGCATGACAATGATAGAGAAGTGACGAGCATATTATGTAAAATAGTGACCTTCTTTAACTTGATATCAATGAAACCATATACGCTTCTTGCTTATCCGATTAGACTCTTGATTTTAGCCTTTACAGGCAGAGATGGATCAACTAAAGTACATCAGATTTTTGTTAAACATTTCAATCCAGGGATGTAGTGGACAATTTAGTCATTCCCTTAAGGACACAAGTAAGAGGGTTGGAGCACCTTGTTCTTATTAAGGTGTTCCAACCCTGTGCCACTTAATTTTGTTCACGCATTTATGTAGACCTTACATGTGTGGATAAGGTTTAATAAAATTGGTAGAAACTGGTTAACCGGAAACAAAGGTTCCGATCCCCAAGTAGGACCCCAGTCTACCACCATTGAATTTCGAGCTTAATTTCCATGCATCTTTTATTAACCTCAAGAACAATTGTTTCTTTATAACAATCTAACATAAGATAAGCCCAAGACTTAGAAGCATCGATTGAAATTTTAGTTGACTTCATTTTCGATGGTGGGTTATTGGTGTATCTGTTAGTTTATGCCTTATAGCTAATTAAATGGTTTAGTTTTTGACATAATTATTTAAAAATATTATTTATTTTATAATATTTGTTTAATTAACCAATACATAAGATTATATCCATGTGATAAATATACTATAATAAAATTTTGATGAAGTCATAATTATGAGATTCTTATTTCATTTATATATTATCCTTAAACTATTAATTGTTTTATTAAGATGGGATATTAATAGAATAGAAAGACTAGCACTTGTATTTCTTCATTATAAAGGAAGTACTCAATCTTATAAATTATAGTATAAAAAAATTTAAGCAAATGCATAAGTACTTGTTACAGAATAAGTTCATTAAAGTGGCTCGATACAAAAATTTTATTTGGAATAATACATATTTATAAAAAATTCTCATTGTGACGATCATAGTGAACTTTTAGTTTAAGACTTCCGAAGTATCTCATCTATAAATTTCTATATTTTGATATTAATTTTGACCTATTCTAGTTAAAAGTAACTTAACTGACAGTCATTAAATATTACATGAAGTATATGAAGGTAGTTGAGTGATCAATATATGATTCATTATCTTAAAGTGATTATAGAGAATGTATTGTTGTTTTCAATTAATATTGATTCAAGTAATCCTTGTTTAAGATGAACTAATAATTTGAAATTATTTTTCAAATATCATTAGTATAATTAATTACTAATAGTAGAGAACTAATACCATTGGATTCAAATAGAGTAAATACTAATTTCATACTAAATATCTATTTGGAAAATTATATGATGAAACGATTAAATTATACAAAAAAGAATTATATGAAAAATTTTAGTCAAAATTATTTCAACATTTCTAATATTTAGGTGGTTATGATTTATTGTTTTTTTAGAAGTTAAAAAATGCATTAATAAATTAAAAGGAAAGAACATTTGGAGAGGGGCTCTCCCACATGGATGGAATCACATATAAGAGCGTTAGGCAAAATGACTACATCTAGACTATGTGTGTTTGAGCTAAGGAAACGACAACGTTTAAAAACAAACAACCCACATCTTGACAATTAGGGTATAACTAAATTACTCTTTCTTGAATCTTCCTCTTCATCACGTTTTGGGAAAGCATTCGCCTCTGTCTGGAGGCAGCCAACTGAGCTTCCACGGTGGTCTTCATTTTCCTGCATCAAGGGACTCTCAACTAAGGTAAACACCTCTTCCCGTAAATCGATTCGCATATTTAGGGCTAAATAGATTGTTTCCTTGACTTCTCAATCAGTGGGTCTCATCAGTGACCAACAAAAGGAACACTCATCATCCACCTCTAGAGTTCAACCTTCTCCTGCTTTTTATCGTGAATCTTACTACACAAGTAATATACCCCACTATACTTTGTGTGGTTTATAAGATTAGTCTTTCCCGATCCCTTCTAACTTCCCTTCTTATGGAGATCTGTGATGTAAGCGGGGCCACGGATAATCGAGCAAGGCCAGGCAGAGAACTAGCTATACCAGAATGGTCCATGACC
>JAOSBO010000008.1:29512115-29535276 GCA_027563915.1 Erythroxylum rotundifolium
GAGGCATTCTTTCAAAACCCTATTGACCCAAACACAAACCCCATAAACACTTATCCATTGCTAGCCCCTTGAGCCATATTTTTGAGTGCATGCACACATTTTCTTATGGTGTCAATATTTTTATTTCTCATTCTCTTCTAGTTATCTCAAGAAATTAGTTAAAAAAGAAATTCTCATTCTCTTCTTGTTATCTCAACAAATTGGTTAAAAAAGAAAAAATCAAAAGAAAATATTCTCAGTAAAAAAAGCAAAAGAAAAGAAAAAATATATATTCTCAAAAGAAAATATTTTTAGTCTAAAAAAATCAAAACAAAATATTCTGTCTAAAAAAATATAGATTATGTTGTTGTTTGTGTAAATATTGTCTTATGGTGACGTTTATTTCATACTTAAGGTGCATGTACTCATATTTTTCTTTCTTCTTTTGTCCATTCCATCCTTTCCATCTAGCCTTCCATGCATTATGACCTTGACAAGCCCTCTTGATTTCTGAAATTATAGTTCTTGTTGTGGAGAAGTAGAACTATCACAAGCTTATGGTAAAGAATGGATTACGCAGATTTTAGAGTGAAATAATCCCAAAAACAAGTGAGATGAGAGCAAACACCAAGTGAGATGAGAGCAAACACTTTGCCTTGAGTGAGATCTCTTTTGCTCAATCTTTTGGATTAAATTCTTATAGTGTTTATTTTCTTGGCACTCTTTTAGTCTGCTTTGATTAATTTCTGAGAAAGTGATTTTTACCAATTTGCTACTCTTATTTTAATCATGGTCGGGATTTTCTTTTACACTGGTGTCTCTTTGACTCTTATAAACTTTGTCAAGGAGTACAAAGGTCTAAGTGTGGCAGAATTTGATTGAGCCCAAGTTTATTATATAAATTGGTGACATTTTCATGACCTTTTACTACACTTCTTAGCTCCTATTTCTAGATTTTATGCTTAATTTGACTCATGAGTGTCTACCTTTATTTTATGTAGTTTGAGAGTAAAATTTGTCAGAAATTAGTGTTAATTGCACTAATTAATTTTCTGAGAACAATTGATACTGCAAACTACCATTTGTTCATTGTAGGAGACTCAAAAAGAAGAGACTCAAGAAGAAGATGTAGAGTCAAGGAAAGAGCTGAATTCAAGTCAACAAGTGAACAAGTGCAATAGGAAGTTCGCTGCAGCGAAAAGGATGTGTCACCGCGGTGAAAAATGAAGAGTTCCAAGCAAAACTTTCGGGAAAATTTATCCGCGGCGAAGATTTATTCTATCGCCGTGATGAAAGGGGCCAATAATGCAGTAAAACTTTCGGGAAAAGTTCATCGCGACGAACTTATCTGTCGCTGTGTGTTGCCATGGTGAACCTTTGAATACTCAAACCATTTTCTAAAAATTACCCACTGTGCAACCCAATCCATAACCCATTTTCTTTAAAAACCTACCATTTTAAGGTAAAGAGGAGCCGGCATAGTATCAAAAAAAGCACACTCTCTCTCTCTCAAAACCTTCGGACACTACCATCATCCACTCCTTTCCACTTCATCATCAACTCCTCCACTGACAGCTGCTACCATGGATGCTTCCAATAGGTTCCCGATTGCGATTCCTCCTAGAGTAATGCTTGGCTAGGCACCTCTTTCCTCTTGAAATGTAGCAATGGCTAGAGTTCAATGGGCTTCAAAGGGGAGTAGTTCATTCCATGTTCAGCTACATTATTATGAACTCCTAGGTTTAGGATTTGTAATTTGCAGTTGAATATTCTTGATTAGAGTTTAATCAAGTATTGGATATTTAATGTGTTATTGGGATTTGTTGATGTAGAACTTGGAGCTTGAATATATGAAGTCTCATATATGTTTATTTGTGATTTGGTTAATTCTCTTTTATCTACCTAGTTGTGTTTGATATTGAGATGATTCTAGATCCCAAAACAACTTAGCTTGTCCATTACACACTCTAAGGGCATTTAACAAGGTTTTAATAAATGGAGTTCATTGATTGAAACCTTGGACTTAAAGAGTTTTTTAAGGTTTACCATTTGAAACTTAGTGATTCACTCCGGTAAAAATTCATTTTGAACGATGATAACCAAAGCTCGTTTTCAAGAGTATATAATATTATCATTTGATCATTGTTTTAATTTTATCACTTTTCTATTCCCAAAATCTAAAATTACTTTTCATTACATTTTCTTACAATTCACTTATTTTTGTCCAAATTTCCAAAGATTGAAAACCCCCTCTTCCTTGCTAATTTTGTTTGCATATCATGACATATAGGCTAGCTTAGTTCCATTAATCTGGTTCCGATTAAGTGAAATGATCCGAGGTTGCATTCTATATTGTAATCCTTGGAATTACAAAATATTTTTTATTTGGCCTCCAAGGGTAAGAACAAAAAGGCTCGAGTCAACAGCTCATGACCTGTTAGAGGAAATGGCAAGCAACAAATGCATGTGGTCAAGAAAAAGGAGCAGACAAGGACAAAAGGAACAAAAAGGTGTGATACCTATTAACTCAGTTATTGCCTCGCAGGCTCAGATCATGGCTTTTACACAAAGTAGTTAAACAATATATAAGGAGCATCTACCTCAGTAGTTAAGGCAATACAAGTACAATGTGAGTTGTGTGGGCAGAACAATCACAATTCAGCGAAATGCTTTCTATTAGGAGCTAGCGGTACTGAACAGGTAAGCTGCCTAGGCCAACCACAAAAAAGTAACAACCCTTATTCTAACAGATATAATCTAAGGTGAAAAAATGAGCCCCAAATTTTTCATGAACTAATAAAATGCAGGCTGTCAAACAAGACCATAAGATCTACTAGGATTCTAACAAGATCAAATCGGATCCTTAGAAAATAAGATGGACAAGTTTATGGAGATGTTTAGTCCCAAACTGGCAGCTCAAGCAGAGAGTCAGAAAAGAGTTTATGCAAGCCAGAAGGGTGTGATCTCCCTTGAAGATGGAGGCTTAATTATGTTTTTTGGATTATAATTCCCAACACTGAATTATAATTCGAGACCTTATGCAGGGCTTTATTAAACTTAGGATTTTTAGACTATAAAAGCATAATTAAGCCTTCATATTTAAGGGAGACGATACCCTTCTGGCTTGCATACACTCTTTTTTGACTCTCTGCTTAAGCTACAAGTTTGGAACTAAACATCTCTATAAACTTGTCCAACTTATTTTCCAACACTTCAATTCGATCTTGCTAGAATCTTGGCGGTTCTTATGGTCTTGTTTGGCTGCCTGCATTGTTATTAGTCTACAAAAGATTTGAGTGGTTTTTCTACCCTAGGTTATATGTATTAGGATAAGGGTTGTTACTTTTCTGTGGCTATCCTAGGTAGCTTACCTGTTCAGTACCACTAGCTCCCAATAGAAAGCACTCCTTTGAATTGCGGTGGTCCTGCCCATACAACTCATATTGTACTTGTATTGCCTTAACTACTGAGGTAGATGCTCCTTGCATGTTGTTTAACTACTTCGTAAGAGTCGTGATTTGAGCTTACAAGGTAATAACTGAGTTAATAGGTATCATACGTTTATATTCCTTCTATCTTTGTTTGCTCCTCTCGTTTGACCACATACAATTGTTGCTTGCTAACTCCTCTAACAAATCATAAGCTGCTTCCACCATCTTTCTCATCAATGAACCTCTAGTTGTTGCATCAATTGTTCCCTTTATACTCAGATTCACTCTATTATAAAATGTTTGAAGCAAAAATTTGCTCGAGAGGTTGTGATATAGGCAGCTTCTCTTAAGTTCTTTAAATCTCTCCCAACCTTCATAGAGAGACTCCCTGTCATTTTGTTGGAAATTTGTAATCTCTTTGATAATCCTTAATAATAATTGTCGCCTTTGTTTACGTAAAATACTTGACGAAGAATGCTTGGGTGAGCTACTCCTAAGTTGTAATCTGGCTTAAATTCAATGAGTTATACCACGCTTTAGCTCAATCCTTCAACATGAATGAAAATAGTCTCAGCTTCACCGCGTCATCAGACATCCTGTTGAATCTGAATGTGTTGCAGATCTCCAAGAAATTTGCAATATGGTCGTTCGAATCCTCGTTGGATAGCCCATAAAATAGCAGACTATTTTATAGAATAATGAGTAATGCCAACTTTATCTCAAAATTATTTACTTGGACTATCGGTCTTGCCACTCCTTAAGGACTAAACCCTGATCTCATGAAATCCATCAACATTCGCTCTAGTCCTACTTAGTCTCCTTCTTCATCCATATATTGATTTTAAAATTTTAGACGCTTCACCCTTCTTATTTCTCTTTCGTGCTTCTTAATGTCGAAAAATTTGTCTTTTATAGCTTCTTTCGTCCTTCGCATGCTCCTTGTATTTATATACCTGCGATTATACAAGGAAAAGTATCAAAAAGTCTTATATCAAAGTAATCTAAATTTACATGATACTTAACAATCAATTCCTGGCAACAACGCCAAAAACTTATTGATAGTAAAAACTATCTACTTGTTTTATGCTCAAAATTTGTAAGTGAACGGGTCATGACTTGCAACTTAAAAGCAAATATTGATCCCATAGGAATTGATACCCAGACATAGCTTGATTTAGACAAAAATTTGTTTAAGAAACAAATTTTTTTTAATGAAAATAATTTAGAAAATTAAATTAAAACTAAAAGATTAATGACGAATAATGAACGATACCACAATTGCAGAAAAGCTAGACTTTAAAGACTATAAATTACTTTTTTCCTATTTTTCCCTCTTATTTTATCAATTGAATTGTGTCTCGCCTTATATTTCCAAATGTAATAATTACCCTCTCTCAAGGTGTAACTACTTGTCCCTAATCGAATTAACATGAATCAATTGGATGATCTCTCAACCTACCTAATGACTCTACTGATTCAACAAGTTATTAAATATCATATAGGTGATCAATTGACTTGCAGAGATCTCTATTTTAATTATTCATACACCAAGTTATTAAACTATGATATGGGTGACCAATTGACTTGCGAAGATCTCTCTTTTAATTATTCAATTAACATGATGATTGTAAGTCTATAGGTCGTCAACTCTCGTTGTATAATCCTACACAAATTTCATCTTACTCACTCTCTCGATTTGTTATAAGATAACAAATAAAATCAACAATCATCAAAGACAATTTCATTCAATTCAACAAAATAGGAGTTCTAACAAAATATGTCAATTGGAATTCTAACTAAATATTTCAAAAGCAAGCCTTAAAACTAAATCAGCCTAAGATGGTCTCCATAACATCATCAACATTCAAATAAACTATTTTAAAAAGAATAGAAGAGATCAAAGGGACAGAAAGTTGAATATAAAGACTCCTTTTCTTCTTTGCCAAAATCTGGAATTTTGATGTTGACGAGTTATTTTTCCCAATTTTGATGATGATCCTTGTCTTCAATCCTTCTTGAAGGCTCCAAATATGTGTTCTTCACTCAAGGATGGTGTTTCTATAGAAGAGTGTCATCTCCCTTGAAGATGGAGGTTTAATTATGCTTTTATAATCTAAAAACCCTAAGTTTAATGATGCTCTGCATAAGGTATCAGATTATAATTCTCACAACCATGAGAATTGGCATGATTCCTATGATCGTGGGAATTGGTCACAGATGTACTCCTCTTTGATCTATAGTTCAACCTCCAAGTTGCTCCATCTTCCTTCCTACACAAAAATAGTCAATTCTAACCCTCAATTAACATCAAACACATAAGGACAACAATGGAAATCAAACTTAATGAAAACATACAAAATGAATCCTAATCTACAACAATGATCAACAATTATGCAAGAAAACATATGCCAAATACCTACATATACTAATGTACACCTATCAATATCCCCACACTTGAATCTTTGCTTATCCTCAAGCAAAATAAATACAACCAATCAATTCTACCACTTTATTTTTACACAAATCAAAACATACAATCCCTCAAATTCAAGCCAACTCAAATATCAATTTAACACACATATCATGACTACTTTTTCATTAGTGTATATAAGGAAACTCACAATTGTCATCATTACTCCAAGATAAGTAAAGATGTAAAAATGAATCTCCCTCTTGGTCTCTCTCAAGTGTTTAAGGGTTAGTGTTTCACTCAAACTTCCTATAAGAAACTACACTACCATATTCTTGTTAATACACCAATTCTCCTCTACAATGATTGCATGTGCAAATAGATCAAAAGGACTTGTTTAGGGTTGTAATGTGGTAAAAGTTAAGGTGGGTCAAAAGAAAAGAAAGAGTGTTAAGTACAAGCATAAGTAAAGTAAAAAGCGGATAAAATGAGATAACAAAACATAACTCTAAGATAGACAAATATAACTAATATTCTGCACTTATTGATGCTACTCACTTGTTCTTCCTTTTTCTTTTCTTTTCTTTTTCATTTTTCATTTGTTTCAATTTTCTTTCCTTTTATTTATACATGGAAGAAATATGAATCAAAACTAACACTATATATAATGTAGTCCACAGGTAGAAATATACTCAACTTATCTTGGTACAAATTTCACACAATCCCAACTTTACTAAGCTTGTGAAAGGATAGGATAATGAGGTTTAAAGTTTTAAAATTTTTCGTGCTTTCAAGAAACAAAAGGTTAGAGGTCAATGAGGGTAGTAAGGGATAATTAACGGCTATGTCATTTAAGCCAAGGGTTAACACAAAAAGGGCTTAAATCATCTCTATTAGACATGCATCTAGTAGAATCAAACCAATTCAAAGTAAGCTCTGAAGGTAGTAACCTAAGGAAGTAAAACTTAACAAAGAAATGAAATGACTATAGATGTAGACATATGGCTGAATCCTCACTTTGACTCAAATAAAGATTCATTATGCATCTCTACACTACCTTACTATTCAAATGTTAATTTGTGACTAAGCTTATGTAACTAACTACTTTTCATCACTCTATATGGTTCACTTTCTACTTAAGTAGCCTAATCCGAGTTCAAGCATGCATTCAATCTAATTTCAACTAACATGATAGAATCTTATGGCACTATTTATCAGATTGCATCAATTGCGGTTCCATTGCTAACACAAAACACCATTTCTGACACAAAGCACATAATGTGCCTAACATGCATCCTACTCAACATAATGTACACAATACAATCAAGAAAGTCGATGACACCTCCTCACACTTAAAGTTCACATTGCCCTCAATGTGACAAATCAATCATTAAATAAGGAAAAATACCATCAAACCAAATAAAAATTAAAGCAAACTAAACTAAAGGAAATGAAAGCAAACCAAACACATATGGAATTAATGGAAATCACACAAAAGAAACAACAAAATTTAAAAGTTAAAGGGTAAGAAAAGCTTATCCAGATGATGGTGGCGACAGTAATGCTGTAAGAGCTTCAAAGTTGTTCCTCTGATAGAATTTAAGGAACCTCTTCTTCAAACTACACTACTCCTTGTGTACTTTCCACATTTGTATGCCAAGCTCATTTATGTGAGATGTCATCTGTTATTAGTTGGAGGTCATTTTGTTGAGGATTTCTTGGAGTCATTTGACCTCCGTTGGTGCACTCGGTTCTGCTGCTACTACTTCATCCTATAGCTCTTGAGCTACTTGAGATGTGGAAGGTCATGGCACAGTTCTACTGGTTCTTCTCCTGTTCTTCACTATAACATGCATCTGAGGATTACAAAGTTCCATAGAATGGACCTCCACAATCTCAGAGTGCCTCAAATACGATATGTTAAACGTATCGTGTGGCGTTGTACACACCTCTTCCAAGTTGTGTTTATAATAGTGAGCTCAAACAGTAACTGTATGCCCCATTCTAAAATATGAACTCTTTTTATTGACAACATTTACTATCAATCAAAAAATTCTAAAAGACATGTTAATTTTAAATTTTTTATCCATGTACCATAAGAAGAAAAGTTTTTTGGCCAAACATTTGCTACTTTCGGTTTTATCAAACACAGTTAAATACATAAATTTATGTAACAAGAAATGTTAGGCACTAAAAATTAAAGAATTCAACGCATTACTACTAGTAGTGTGCCCTAGGCCAATGGTCATATGTGACTTTTGTACTACATTCTGACTTATTATTTATATATTATGAGGTATTCTTTTATATATGCATATATATTGTTTATGTAGTGTGATTTACATTCCATGAATAGTGTTAGACTTATGTCATCAAATATGTGACTAGATAGTAAAACCATAAACATTATAATATTATTCTAAACTGTCCATGGTCGATCATTATTAGTGGAACAATAATGAATTAAGGCTAGTATGTGTCCTGATTGATGATCACGTTTTACTGATCATGGATATGAGTTATCAAATTAGGTACATAGATCTATATTAGGGAACATATATGGGACTAACTCATAAAGAGAAAACGAAATGGTTTCATGTCAATAGTGATCCTCAATATGGTTTGACTTTATTCCTTTGACCTGAAGTCATCATAGTTCCTTATATGAGGAATTCAGTGATTTGACATTAGACTAAGTTATCTTTAATCAGATAATAAGTAGTCTTATGCTGGACATTAAATGAATCAAGCGGAGGAATGTGAATGACGTAGATGGGATTTGTACCTCTCTTAAATGATAGAGATATCTTTTGGGCCTCTTGACAAGTTTGACTGAAGAAATGTATGGTTGTGCTCAAGTGAATTGATAAGGAGTCATTAATGTCATTTGTTATAGTTAGTCAACTTGGGAATCAAGAAATTGTAATTAATCAAAGGTTGACATGTATCATGCTTTATGATTAATCTTAATATCATATTACAAAGGGATTGAGTTGGTAACCATTGTTATAGGTTAAATCAGATTACCAATCTTCATTTGATTTGGGTAGTCATAGTGCCTTACTAGAGGCCACTTTTGACTTATAGGCTTTGAAGTGTGATCAAGCCCATTGCCAACATCAAATGAGCCAACAGGGTTAAAGAGTGATGTGATTTGAGCTTATTGTTTTGGGCCTAATTTATTAGGCACTGAGTAAATATATGTGGATATATTTATAGGGTTAGATTGAATTAAGTTATTGAGCTTTTGTTATATGAGATATAATAAGGGCTGAAACTTATTGGGCTTCTATAATCCTAATGGGTTTAGGATTATGATATTCTATTCCTATTAAAATAGGATTGTCCTATTCCCATTAGGAAAAAGGATAAGGGTTTCTCTACAAATCGAGGGATTATGTCTCATTAGAAACACAAAAACCGTAGTCACCTAGCCACTAGTCCCTTTTCTTGGGAGAAAAATTGTGCGATACTTTAAAGTGTTTTAGAACGTGCTAGCACATATTAGCCGCTACCCTGATCATTCATCCTCGTGTGGATACCGGTAGAGGACGTTCGTGAGTTGCAGTGTCAAGATATTTGAAAAGAATCCCAATCCGTGTGCTTCAAGAGGTAATTTCACACACTTCTTGTTGTGAAATTTTGATTAACCAAGGCACAAGAACCGAATTTCTATGGTCTATTCCACTGCACATTGTGCATTCTCGGGCTATAATCCATCCAAAAATTACACGAGTCAAAATTATCTTCCCCTATTATAGTTTTCAAATAAGAATCCACATCAAAATCAGTGTGATCATCTAAAATTTTTGTATTTTGTAAATTGAGAAGATGGCGCATGACATTATAATTTAATTTGCACACAATACCGAATAATCTAAACTAGAAGAAGTCCATTTTTAGGGTATAACGGACAGTAGTGAAAAACTTAATGGTCAGTATAGGATGGATATGCATGTCACACCAAATGAACCTATTCCACCGTATGTTTTCAGCTAGTCGCTCAATCTTCGGTCATACTCTTATGTTTTCTAACACTTCAAAATCAAAATGCCTAGGATTGATTATTGCTCTATTCCTAAAGTCACGGAAGTGCGTACCTTCTTCTTCCGAGTAAATTAGGAAGGAAGAACAGTAAATTGCTGCCAAATCACTTTGGCCTTCACTAAAACTTGGCGGTGTACTTCGTCAACAGGTTTCCAATCCATCATCTTCTTTGGTGCTATTGTGATAGAAAATCTCCAAAAATGAGAGAGAGTGAGTGAAATTCAACTTTTAGAGAGAGAGAGAGCAAAATTCTTACCCAAATCTTTGTTTTTTTGGAAGGATTAATGCATGAAGATGAAAAGATTGCAAGAAAAATGGAAGAGTTAAAGAAAATACTAAGAATCTAGAGGAAAATTGAGGAGTTTTAGAGAGTAGGAGGAGAGAAATTCATGGGTTAGAGAAAAAGGGAGTGAAATTTTGAAAGTGGGTGAGAGAAAAAAGAGGGAGGGAAACTTTAAGTTTCCCTCTGGAGAGAAATTCATGGTTTAGAGAAAGAGGGAGTGAAATTTTGAAAATGGTTGAGAGATAAAAGAGGGAGGGAAACATTAAGTTTCCTTTTGGTTAGAATTCCCACCACGATCGTGGAATTACTCTCCAGATACTTTTTGGAGAGATTTCCCAAGCCCATAGGAATCACCACAATTCCTATGGTCGTGGGTTTTTTCTCTAGAAACTTTCTGGAGAGATTTCCCACGCCCGTGGGAATCACCACACGTGGGAATTAGTGATCCTCACAATTTCAAACCTTCTTCTAAGCTTATATGTATTTTTCATAGTCCCAAAACCTATCAAAACATCAAGATAATATCATCAATAAGAAATTGAAAAAGAAAACAATTTGAAATTCAAACAAAATCAATATAAACATCAATCAAACTCAATTCAAACATGATCAAACTAAAAAGATAAAACAAAAACTAGATGAAGACCACCAAAAAGAAATTAAACATGCTAAGTTAAGGTCATTAGCTTGACCATTCATCATATATTCATAAAAGAATGGAAGATAGGAGAGAGATAACTTCCTTTCTTATGGATATGTTCCTCTATAATATGGTTTATAGCGGTGCCCATTGACCTTGAATGTTTCTTCCTTATCATTTTCTAGCTCCATAGCTCCATGGGGAAATACTTGAAGAATTTTGAAAGGCCTACTTCATCTTGACTTGAGTTTTTTGGGAAATAATCGAAGTCTTGAATTAAACAAAAGTACCAAATCCCACTTTTGAATTCCTTCTTCTTAATATAGCCATCATGCCACTTTTTAGCCCTTTCTTTATGTATCTTGGCATTTTTAGAAGCATCATACCTTAACTCATTAGCTCGTCGAGGTATAATAATCGCTTCTCTCCTGCTAGTTTCCAATCTATGTTTAATTTCTTGATTACCCAACTCCAATGGTAAATGACATGCCTTACCATACACAAGCCGATATGGTGTTGTGCCTATAGGGGTCCTAAAAGTTGTTCTATAAGCCCACAGTGCATCATCCAACTTTAATTTCCAATCTTTCTTGAAATACTCACTGTCTTCTCCAAAATCTTTTTCAGTTCTCTATTTACCACCTCCACTTGGCCACTAGTTTGGGGATAGTATGGGTAGCCACTCTATGATGAACATTGTATCTTCTCAGAAGGTTCTCAAATGGTTTGTTTCAAAAGTGACTCCCCCATCACTTATTATTGCTCTAGCACCCCAAATCTAGTAAAAATCTTCTTAATGAACTTTTGAACTACCTTACTATCATTGGTTGGAATGGCGACTGCTTAAATCCATCTAGAAACATAATCAACTCCAACCAAGATATAGGTGTTACCTTCAGAAGGTGGGAATGGTCCCATGAAGTCCAAACCCCATACATCAAATATCTCCAGCTCCATTATGTTTGAAAGCAACATTTCATCTCTCTTTGATATATTGCCCACTCTTTGACATCTATCGTACCTGAGCACAAAGTCTTGTGCATCTTTAAACAGAGTCAGACAATAGAATCCACTCTACTAAGATTTGTCCAGCTATCTTGTTAGCTCTATAATGCCCTATATACGGTGAGCTATGACATTGAGTTAGGATTTCAGGCATTTCATTTTTAAGAACACACCTGTGAATTAAACTGTCATCACATATCTTATAAAGTACAGGTTCATCCCAAATATAATAAGCGCATTGAAATAAGAAATGCTTCCTTTGTTGATATGACAAATCGGATGGAAGAAAATCACTTAAAAGGTAGTTTGCAATATCCACAAACCAAGGAAGGAAAGGTCCTGTTAGGAAAACTTTCCTTAATTTCCTTTTCCACTTCAGATGTCCGACTTCAAGTCTCGATAAGTGATTTACTACAACATCTTCTGCTCCTTTCTTGTCTTTGATTTCAATGTTGAACTCTTAGAGTATGAATACCCATCGAATGAGCCTAGCCTTAACATCCTTCTTGGTGAAATGGTAATGTAATACCGCATAGTCTATAAACACAATAACTTGTGAGCCTAACAAATAGGAACGAAATTTTTCACAAGCAAATACCACCACAAGCAGTTCTTTTTCAGTAGTTATGTAATTCAATTGTTCTCCTGTCAACATCTTGCTTGCATAATAGATAGCATGCAACCTCTTCTCCATCCGCTGACCAAGTACGCCACCTAACAGTATGGTCGCTTGCGTTACACATAATCTCAAATGGAAGAGACCAATATGGCGATGTTAGAATTGGTTTTGTTATGAGTGCCTTCTTCAAATTGTTAAAAGAATTTAAACAGTCATCATCAAAAACAAAAGGCAAATCTTTTACCAATAAATGAGTCAGAGGTTTTGCAATAAGGGAAAAATCTTTAATGAATCATTTGTAGAACCCCGCATGACTAAGAAAAGCTCAGACACCCTCGATGTTGAAGGGAGGCGTAACTTTTCAATTATTTATGTTTTAGCACGATCTACTTCACTCCCTTTGTATAAAATCTTATAGCCTAATACGATCTCCTCTTGGTCCATGAAATGACATTTTTCCCAATTTAAAACTAAATGCAACTCCTCACATCTTTGAAGCAGTTTGTCTAGGTTTAGAAAATAATGATCAAAAGACTCTCCAAAGATAGAAAAATCATCGATACATACCTCCATAAAATTTTCATTCATATTTGTGAATATGGACATCATGCACCTTTGGAATGTGGTAGGTGCATTACATAAACTGAAAGGCATCCTTTGGTATGCAAAAGTTTTGTATGGATATCTGAAAGTGGCCTTGAGCTTTTGTTTGCATATAAATTGCTTAGTACCATTCGTCTCAGCATGCATTCCTTTAGTTATAGTATTATGAAATCCATCCACATTAGCTAGGAAATTATTAAATCTAAAGGGGTAATTGTTACTAACACTTTTTAAATAGGATATCAACCTTGATGGGAGCGTGATTAGAGAAACATAGATCCAAAAACATGGCTTTGCTTTCTGGGAAAAGATTAACCAATCCACATTCACTAAAACTCTATCTAACTTCTTTTAAATGAACCATTCTAAAGTTTGTTTATTACTCCAAGTGAACCTACAACCTTCATATTTTAAGTCAGTTAGTTCCACAACTTTAATTCAATCAAATAGTTCCTTATTGTATTTGAGCAAATTGCAATTTCCCTTTGGCTCAAACCTATAAAGATAGTGGTACTAAAATCACCACTTATAAGCCAAAGACTTGTCACTGAACCTTTTATTCTTCTCAATGGGCTGCAAATTTCAAATCTTTGAAAAGTTCTATTAAAACCATAGACAAAAGTAGACAAAGCAGTAGAATTATCTATTTTGAATATCAATTTTAAGTGAATAAACTACTCATTTGTTTCCAAGGGTCCCATATCCAACAATTTCCTATTATAAACAATAATAATTCTTCTATAAACATGACACTAGTGATTTGAAATCATTTTCCATTAAGTACTGTAATAACTCGACTTATTTAGATTTTCTATTCTAATTTTGGTTTCTAATAGGAAAAATAACAAAAGTTTTTCCTTTTACACAAAAGCCCTTAAAGCATCGAGCTTTAATGGGCTATTTATACCATTAGCAGTTTATAACAAGATGGTCATATAACAATGCCTTTGCCTTTGGAGCCTTTTCTATGGCTTCTGTTGCTTCTTCTAGATTGTACTTTCTTAAAATTCTCTTTTTGATTATCCACTAGTTGTTGATCTTCCTACTATTGTATAAGATCTAAAATTAATACCTTTTGAACATTCTCAATCTTTCTTGTACCGAGGACTATCCTGCATTTCAACATTGCCATTATTCTATGGATTCACTGTCAATTCTTCTATTTCTATTCTCATACTATTTCTTTTAGACTAGTTACCTCCAATCCCATCAATTCCCCATAATCACCTATTTTAAAGACTTTCCCAGTTGGTTTCCACTCTTTTCCTTGAGCTTTCAAAGATGGTTTCCATTGATAACTAACCAAAACTTTGTCCTCCTTGATGGAATTCCCATTTACCAACCTCAAAATGGGAATATAGTCCTTTTTTAGAAACGTCCATGCTAACATATAATCCAACAAATCCTACTTTTCCATAACCAAGTATGAAGCTAAAGAAGATAAGAATGAATAGCATGCCTTTATGGGTGAATATACACAATATTCCATTATTCACCCATAAAGGCAAGCTATTCATTCTTATATTCTTTAGCTCCGTACTAGGTTGCCAATTCTAAAGTAAGAGGAAGCTGTGAGATATGCTAAGGCCCTTTTTCTATCACCTTTTGGGCTTTAATTTTTAAGTTGAAAGAGAATAGTAGGTTATCATCCTTTATCAACATTACCTCCTGCAAGTTTCTTCCTTTCTAGATCCTTTGAGTTTAAGCTTGTATCCTTGGAAATGGAGACCTTTTTTCTGTGAAAAGGTTTATAATCAAAGCTTCCCAATTCTTACCCCCGCTTGTAAGATGTCAATACTTGGAGCCACCATAAGCTTTCCCTCAAGTTTAACATGAGGACAAAATGTAGAGAAGAATTTAAGTTATCCCCAATAACTTGTTTCCAAGTTTCCCTAGTTTATAAAAGTTTCTAAACCAAGTTTACAACTTGATTCGAGTGAGGTGGAGTGGGGGATGGGGTAAGGAGGTAGTGTGAGGAGGCTGGGAATGAGGATTTTTTGTTAGATCTAGTATAGGTGAAGTAGTAGTAGAAGAGGGGGGTGAGGGGGGCAAAGGAGGAAAGCCAGACTCCATTAAGTTGTTTATGGAAGTCTGATAATGATAGGTAGGTGAAATTAAAAAATTGTTACTAGAACAGTAAAGAAAAGTAAGGGGAGAATTAAGTTAAAAGGGAAAGAGGAGGTTACCCCTAATCAAGGAATAACTGAAAAACTAGAGGAGAAAAAAAGAGCTAACACGATGTTAAGTTGAAGCAAAGGTGTGCAATAGGGGAAAAATTTATACATTGAAAACCGTAGTCATGGTTAAAATTTCATCTAGTCATTTCCATGGTTTTCTTCCATTCTTTCATCATTAAACTAACTTCCTAATGTCATTCAATAATTTTAAATCATCAAATAGCAAAATAAAACACTTTAGGCAATAGATCTCACTTTGACCAAGGTTCATTACATTAATTTTCTTGATTTTTCTTCTCCTAATTGCTTTCAATGCAATCAAATCTTGATATCACATCAAAAGGGTGCAATTTACACCCTCAAAACCAAATCTAAACTATAACACAATAAATCCAACTTTTTAGCAAAACTAGTTAGATTATCAACCCATTTTCTTATTCTTCTTCACTTGGATGGCCATTGGATCTTATTGGATGCTTGATTGGAGGTAGAAGAGTATGAAAAACTCCATAGATCACTTCTCCATAATTTAGCCATGACTCCCTCTTCTCCCTTTTCTTTTCTTTTCCTTTCCTTGTTCTCTCTCTTCCTTCCTTTCTCCCACCAGTGGTCGGCCACCCAGGTTTAAAGAAGATGAGCATTTTGCTTAATTACAAGTTTACCCCCATTTCCATTAAAAATTTATTATAATTACACTTTTATACAAAACTTTTCATAATTGCTCTTTAATCCCTACCACTTGTTGCTATTTAATTGGTTACTTCTTTTGACTCATCACCTTACACATGTCATTCTCTTATTGGTCATTAAGTGTGACTCACTAATCCACTCACACCATTTTGTACAAAATGAGGAAATTGTCCTTTAATACATTTAATTCACCAACTAACCAAATTAAATCCCAAAAATATTCCATGTTCATCTTTTCATCAAATTAACCATGAAATACTCTAATTAGGCGAATATTTATTGATTAGATGCTTTTAAAAAATTTCAAATGGGTTTAAAATCCTCAATATCCATTATTTTCCAAAAAGGGCATTTTAGTCCTAAACTTTCGAAACTCCCAAAATTCATCTAATTGGAGTTATTTTCGATCCATTTCAGTATCATTAGACTCTAATAACTATTTTGGGTATTTTTCCAAATTTTTTAGGTTGGGTCCCCAAAATCACCATTCAAGCTGAAATATTATTCACTTGAATTCACTATTCATCTAGAAATACTATTCCCCGAAATTGTTCAAATTTCATTCAAAAGTGTTACCTAAATCTTCAAAGCACATTTCAGGAATTTTAAAGCTCTTTTGAACTCATTATATAGCTTTTAGAAATTTTTTGAGAAATTTTTGGTCAAGTCCATGACCATCTCCCATCTATCCGTGATCCGTTATAACCTCAACAATACACTTAAAAGATTAAAATACCCTAGTGTACCATAAATAAAGCATACTCCATAAAATGCATATACACCACATTACACAGTATAATAATCGAACTAGGATACTATATCCTATCTCGTGTATTTGTTTTGTACCTTTTATCTAGGGTAACAAGGGCTAAGACACAACTTATCTCAAGGCATGTTTCTCTTCAGATAAGTTTTCACCACAAGTTCTCTCTTTTTCCTATTTATCTATTTATTTCTACATCTCTATGTGGTCCAACAATGGTATAAGCTAGCACATGAACATATGTTAGGTTGTGTTTAACAAAAATTTGTGTTCTCTTCATTTTTGTTTGTGTAGCCTCTCTAATTCATGACAAATCTTATTTCAAGGTAACATTTTCATAGTAACCTAAAAGTATAACATAAACTGAATAAATCAAGTTCATTTAAAGATATCAAAAAATTTTGAGTGAAAAATATGTAATTTTTATATACGCCAACTAGATTAAGTGTTCTTTTATAAGCTATGAGGTGGAGGATATATTATTAATTGAATTCAAATAGTCGTACCATTGCTAATTTAACTATGCACATGGACTATCTTGGAATTACATAAGATAACCAAATAATCTAGAAAGTAACACATAATTTAGGGTGTCAAACTGCCCAAATTTGTTTGGAGGAACCATGGAGGAGTAGAAAAAAAAATCCTTTATGCTTTTAGTAAAGATTAGATCCACAATAAAAAAGGAAGTTGGATTAAGATTTATCCATTGAGAGATTTAAAAAAAGTGACAAGAAAAATATTTGAAAATTTTGAAGCAAAATTTAATTTGATGGTTACTTTAAATAAAAAATATATAACATCATATTCTCCAGCTAGCGAATTCCATAAATTATATAAGGCAAAATCTTTACCAAGTGATGAGAAGGAGAAATGAAAGTTTATGAAATTAAGAAAGTGGTAAGGAGATTAGACAATAAGGTGAAAACTATGTGGATGAAGAGGTTCAACAAGTATTAAATAAAGTGATAGATGCATAATTAATCATAATTTTACCTCATATTTGATGTGTTTTTGCTTGATGTTTGATACTTTTAGTATATATTTAGTACTTAAGCCTATCTAAGTGTGTTTACAAAGCATAATTGCCTTTATGAATTAAAAGGAGAAGAATTCAGACAAGATTATGACAGAAATTGAAGATTGAAGTGCAAAAAGGATGCATGGTTGTGCACCTGGCAGTGCATTTCCCTGAGCTCGTGCATCTTCACAATTCTTGTAATTTTTTATTATGCATGGTCTAATATACGACTGTGAATCAAACCATGAATCTCCCTAGAACCTTAAATTTTAATATGAAGGATGTGTTTGAAGGCAATAGGATGTAAAAGTTGCAAAGGAGACATTGGGAGGCGATTTCCAGATATGGAGTTTGTTCTCAAGGTGCGATTTTAGTCCAGAGAAGTCGAAAACATGAAGCAATCATCAACAAATCCATCAGAATACAAGATCACCCCCCACCCCCCATGATGAGAATATTTGATAGAAGACAATCAAGCAGATTTAAAATTATGAACCCATTGTTTTCTATTTGTTTTTCTTTCAATGTATGTGTGATTTTGTGCTCGATTATGTGTAATTAAACGCCCAGTTAGTATTTAAGTTAGATGAACCTTAAGTTAACACTTTGATATGATTCAATTCATTTATTAATGCAATTGGTTTGATTGTTATATTGGATTTGATTATTTGTTGATTTCATAAGTAGAGATAGAGAAATCCTCAGTTGAATATCATAATTGAAAGGAGTTGATTGCAACTTTAGAGATAAAATGATATAAATCTTCCAGATTAGGGCTAAACCTAATAAAGGAATTCATAAATTGGTAAAACAATCCAAAAAACTTTAACCTAGTAATTCGGTTGAAAACCTTAGGATTAGTTGTTAGTAGACTCAAAATCAACTATTAAAATACGATAGGAATCTCTACCGTCCAATAAATTAATAAAATTGCATAATAAATGACCAATTTGTTAAGGGCTTAGGGAGATTTGAAACCTAGTTACCAATTCTCGATGTTGATAATTTCCTAAGTGCTTCCTTAATTCTCTGTTCAATTTTATTACCTATTTTATTTTGCTTGCCTTGGATTTAGTTTCTTTTCATTAAAAACCTAAAATCAATCCTTAGGCTAGATAATAGAAGAAGGGTAATTGCTAGTATTCATCATCTTCATGGAATCAAGTTGTACTTGTTGGTACTAGCTACAGCTATACCATGCACTTATAGTTATTACAATATTGACTCTCACAAAATAAGTCAATCAAGTTTTTAACACTGTTGTCGGGGACTTTGACATTAGGAAAGCCTGAATGCTATTACTCTAGTCATTTTCATTTTATTTGTTTTATCTTTATTTTTATTTTTTTATTTTAATTTTGCTTTTGAATTTATTTTATTTTACTTTATTTTATTGTATCTTACTGTATTTGTGTCTTATTAATTTAATTATCTTTTGAATTTCTCTATTTGATCTTAAGTTTGTGGTTTATTAAAGGAATTAGGATTCATTGTCCTAGCCACATCTCACAATGGAAGGATGGAGTGAACAGTACCTTAATAGGAGCCAAAATATGTCTTTGCGAACTATGACATCACCATATGGGAGAGTAAGGTGCTCTCACAAGTTTTCAAAAGCTTAACCAATATTCAAGCCATGTCACGACATTCATATGAGTTAATGTCGAGCACCAACTTATAGATGGGAGCATGTATAATTAACCTCATGATGTAGTATATGAGAACAAATATAATTTAGAATGAAGCAACTCCTATGCCTAGCATGAAGAAAAGATGACAGTTGGCTTCATGGATGAAGAAGCATTCTAAGAAAATGAGGAGGTAACTGTTGCTTTTATCGAGGAGGAAAAAATATGACAAAGAAAACATATGTAAAAGCAGAAGAAATCTCTATCCAAGAAGAGAAAGTAGAGGAGTAGCAGAAGATAATTGAAGAAGATGGGTCAGAAACCTCTATTCAAGAAAAAGAAGATGAGAGGATAGAGGAGGTTTTGGAGGAACCAAGTAAAGAAACTACTGATGAGGCCTTGATTGTAACCTTAAGTACAAAGGGTTCCCACATCCTCAAAGATAAATTGTTAGAGTTAGCTGATGATTCAGGAGTTTCATTATCCCTCATTTTATTAACAATTTGTCATTAAAAGGGCATTAATGTAGTTAATTGATTTTACTAACTTAAAACATTATGTCCTTTTGATCATCCTACAACATGTGGTTTGCTTACAAGCTATAAAACTGCTTTGTACAGCAAAGGATGGAAGCAAGTCATTGATTATTAATGCAGGATGACGTCAATGTGTAGGTTACATCGAGCTAAAGACATTAAAGAAGTATTGCATAGGAAGTAACCCATAAGTTAGTTTTAATTGTATTTCAATTCCTTTATTATTCATGAGTTAGTTTTAATTTTATTTCAATTTCTATATTATTTTGATTTTTCTTTCATGTTAGTATAAGATTTTATTTTTTTTGTTATGTTATTTTTTGTTTCTTTTTATCCTTTTCTTTTACATTTTGCAAGGAGGTTAGTCTCATATTAGATGGATTCAAATCAGAAATCATCATATGTAGGAAAGTACCAACTAAGCCCTCTCACTTATTATATATGTATATATTGTGTATATTGAGGACAATATACAACTTTAAATGTGGGGATGAGTTTATTGAATTTTTAACAGTTTACTTTAAGCTTATTGTAATCTTGATTATCAATTCTATTAACTAATATTCTAAATTAGTTGAAATCTATCCATGAATACTGTGTTTCATTGTTGAATATTGTTTGAATTCATATGCAAAAGGATCATGGTTAGAACGAAATTAGTTTTCCAAGTCATTTTTTTAGAATCATTGAAATATTCAAGTTGAATGAAATTGCATATTATTTACATACATATATACCATTTTTTGTGAGCTTTTGAGCCTAGAGCACATTTTCAAAATTTTTAAAGCTCTTATTATTTTTTTCATATATGTGATATTAGGTATAGTAGGATAATTCTAGAACTTGCTTTTATTGAGCAAATTGAAACCATATTTGTTAAATTAGGAGCATTGATATGATGAAGGCACTTATATTCAACAATTTACTTTAGCCTATTTCGTTGAAAATTATCATACCCAAAAATTTATCTTTAGGAATTACCAAGTTGAGCCTTAGCCTTTTTCATTGACTAAACCCACATATTAACCTTTATCCTATTTTTCTTTGAAGGCCTATTTATTGTTTTAAACCTTGAAGGTTATTGACATTATTTTCTTATTGAGACTTGAAATTTGTGAAAGGTCTCATATTTGATAAATTGCGGTATTGATTATTTAATTTTAAAAAAGAAAAATGAAAAAGGAAAAAAAGAAGAAGAAAAATATAAGGTACTAATAGAATTGTGATGAAAGGATCTGTATGCTTTGTAAACAAATCTTGTAGTATTTCTTTGATTAAATTTCCTTCGTTTAACCCCTTTTATTGTTCCATTCATATTGTACCTAAGCCCCATTACATCTTACAAAAAGACCTTTGATTTTTGTTTCTATTTTTTACATAAGTGGTGGAGATGTGATTTATTGCAAGCATATGGTAAGAATTCTACAATGCATGGATTGAGAGTTTTGAGACTTTTCACCCTAAACACTTGAGTGCAATAAGTAAAATTTGGAGAGGGTGGAAAGAAATATGATTTCAATGTGATTATTGATGTGATTATTATTAATATTACCTAGGAAAGTAATTTTAGGACAACTTGAATCTAATTGTATGTTAATTTAATTCAATAGAATATGATTATGTATCTTATGAATGGACAGATTGAGATTGATGATGGATTGATATTGTAAAATTTATAATTTAGTTTATGTTTGCTTGAGGACAAGAAAAAGCTTAAGGGTAAAAGTATTTGATAGATGCATAATTGATCATAATTTTACCTCATATGTGTTTTTACTTTATTTTTAATCCTTTTAGTGTATATTTGGTATTTAATCCTCATCAAGTGTATTTATAGAGTATAATTGCCTTCATGGACTAAAAGGAGAAGAATTTAGATGAGATCATGACAGAAATTAAAGATTTGAAGTACATAAACGATTCATGGTCGTGCACTTCCCTAAGCCCATGCATACGGTCTAATGCATGGTTGTGCATCAAACAATGCATCTCCCCAGAGCACTAAATTTTAATATAAAGGACGTGTTTGAAGGCAATGGGAGTTAGCAGTCATAAAGGAGACATTGGGAGGTGATTTCCAATCATGGAGTTCATTCTCAAGGGGCGATTTTGGTCCAGAGAAGTGGAAAACATGAAAAAAAAATCATAGGTAGATCCATCAAAATATAAGATCAAACTCCTACATCATAAGAATATTCTATAGAAGACAATCAGGGAGATTTAGAATTATAAACCAACTATTTTCTATTTGTTTTTCCTTCAATGTATGTTTGATTTCGTGTTCCATTATATATAACTAAACGTCCAATTAGTATTTAGGTTAGATGAACCTTATGTTAACACTTTGATATGATTTGATTCTTTTATTAGTGCAATTAGTTTGATTGTTATTTGGATCTGATTACATGTTTTATTTATAATCTGATTTCATACTTAGAGAAATCTTAGGTTGAATAGGTCTATCGTAATTAGAAGGAGTTGATTGCAACTCTAGAGATAGGATGACATAAATCTTTTGAATTAGGCTCAAACATAATAAAGAGATTCATAAATCGGTAAAGCAATCCTAAAAATTTTAACCCGAGTCATTTGGTTGAAAACCTTAAGATTAGTTATCAGTAAACTCTAGTTTAGCTATAGGTATACTATAAGAATCTCCACGGTCTAATAAATCAATAAGCAATTTCATAATAAAAGATCAATTTGTTAAAGATTTAGGAAGATTCAAAACCTAGATACTTATTCCAGATATCGATAATTTCCTAAGTGCTTCCTTAATTCTTTATTCAATTTCATTACCTATTTTATTTTACTTTCCATAATTTTAGTTTCTTTTCATTAAAAACCTAAAATCAATTCTTAGACTAGATAATAGGGAACACTACAAGAAAATGAACGAATAGCGGCGGAAAATTTCCGACGGAAACATTTCCGTCGGAAAATAGCGACGGCAAAAGTCATTCCGTTGCTAAAATGGGAACGTTTCCGACGAAAAAAAGCATCCGTCGACATAGAATTTTGTTACAATTTTTCCCATGGAATATAGCGATGCCCCCAATAAACCGTCGGTAAAAAATGCACGAAACTTTCGCGCATTTTATTACCTACGGCAACACACCGACGGTACTGATACGGTCGGTATTTATACCAACGGAATGCAATATACCGTCGGAACATTGAACAACAAAAAAATCTTCACCGAAGGACCAGACCAATCCGTCAGTGAGTTGATTGCAATATCACCGACGGAAGAGTTTAGAGCGTCGGAAAATTTTCCAAAAAGCTTGATTGCCGACGGTATTAAGTATTCCGTCGGTGATGTTCAAACA
>JAOSBO010000008.1:29541703-29555781 GCA_027563915.1 Erythroxylum rotundifolium
GATTTGATGAAGCAGATATGCGGAATTGATTAAGCATTTAACTGTAGTGTATATACAATTGTGTTGTGCAAACCAACCTGCGATGTGCATGAAATGATTTCACTTATACGGCAGGAACTATGAAATGCTTGTTCTGTTTCGTGCGTGGGCGTTCGTTTTTCCCCATTTAGTCATATAGTAATTAGTGCATCTTATTCCGCTTATAAGTGCCGACTCTGTGTTCCAGCTTGGGTTCGTGCTTCCCAAGCCCTAACACTTCCGTTTTCTCCCTTCTTATCTCTTCATCGCTTTGTCGTGCAGGTGCTTTCGATTGTTATCTACCTGAAATTTTAATGGTACGTCGATCGCTTTCTTTTCTCTTTCTCTTGCCGTTCTTGCTTCTTATTGTTTTCATTTCGCTGGTGAGTAAATGTGGATAAAACACGTGCAGTGACTGCGATTTTTGGATTTTGGCGTTTTCTTTTACGTTGTTCATGGTGTAGGTTTTCTTGCCCGTTAAGTTTATTGTGCAATTATCAGTAGATATAATCTGTTGAAAGTTGAGCTACTTGATTTTTAGCCTTTTGTTCGAGAAATTGTTGGATTGATGAGAAGTGCACTGAATTTTTACTTTTTACCTTGATTTGATGAAGCAGATATGCGGAATTGATTAAGCATTTAACTGTAGTGTATATACAATTGTGTTGTGCAAACCAACGTGCGATGTGCATGAAATGATTTCACTTATACGGCAGGAACTATGAAATGCTTGTTCTGTTCCCCCCCCCCCCCTCTTAATGATTATTCTTGGGTATTGCAAATTCAGAATCCTTCAGATTTTTGTTTTGATAGTTATATATATGTATATACTCTTGCTGCATGATTTTATCTCATCTAAGCCCTCAGCTGATTCAAAGAAATTTTGATTTGCATGCAGATAGCCCATTGTTTGATATACAATTGCAGTTATTTTAATTGAGTTCACATCGATACTCTTTTGGAGTTGAGTATTTGTACCACATAATGGGATTTGATAATGAATGCATACCTAATATCCATTCTCTAGCTGGGGAGTATTTTTGTCCTGTTTGTCGTCTACTAGTATACCCAAATGAAGCATTACAGTCACAGTGCACTCACCTGTATTGTAAACCATGCCTAACATACGTTGTGAGCACGACCCGCGCTTGCCCCTATGACGGCTACTTAGTCACGGAAGCAGATGCCAAGGTTTCTCCTCACACCAAAAAGTTGTTAAGGGGGATTTTGTCGACAATTTATTTGTTCACTTTCTAAATGACTCATTTCAATTTATTTTTTGCAGCCACTTGTTGAATCCAACAAAACACTTGCTGAAACCATAGGGAAGGTAACGGTTCATTGTCTATACCATAGGAGTGGTTGTACGTGGCAGGGACCTCTATCAGAGTGCACAAATCATTGTTCTGCATGTGCCTTTGGCAATTCCCCTGTTGTATGCAACAGATGTGCTGTTCAAATTGTGCATCGCCAAGTGCAGGAACATGCACAAAATTGTCCTGTGAGTTCAAATTTTGGATCTTGGGGCTTTAGATATGGTTTCTGCCCATGCATTTTAGAAGTTTGACTTTTGTTCTCTTGTATTCCCTGTTAGGGCGTGCAACTTCAAACACAGCATTCTGAGGGTCAGAGTGCTGCCACTACAGGGGCAGGACCTATGTCTGATCAGACGCAGGCTGCCACCCAGGTAGGAATGGCTATCACTCAGGTTCAATCTGTGGCCTCCTCACAACCTGGACAAGATCCAAATGCACATGCTAATGTGACTTCTCAGGCCCATCCTGGGCTACAAACAGCTGCACCAACAGGAGAACAATGGTATCAACAGCAACAGCAACAGCAATATCAACAATACTACCAGAGTTATCCTGGGTATGACCCATATCAACAACATTATCAACATTACTACCCATATCAACAGCAACCAGCTGCACAATCCCAGCAGCCTCAGACGTACATTCAGCCTCAACATCCACAAGCTCAGCAACAAACACATCTGCAAGTTCAACCACAGGTGCCACAATCACAACCACTTTCTCAACCTCCACCACATCCCTCTCACAGTCAGCTTCCTGTTGTCTCTCAACCCCATAACCAGGCCCAATTCAGTCTACAACAGCAAACTCACCCTGCAATTCAGCCACAATCTCATGTTCAACAACAGTCACAGTTGCCAATTCATGGCCACCCACCCCCTCAAACTCAGTCCCATCCCCAAGCACAAATAGTTCAGTCATATCCACAGAGCATGCAAATGCCTCAAAATCAGCAGCCTCAACCGCAGATGCAACATCTACAGCCCCAAAGTCAAATACAGACTCATTCACAGTTCTACGCCCAACATCATCCAGCCCCTCAACCTCTACCTGTTTCACATACGACACAGATGCATGCTCAACAACATCCTCACCCCAACCAACCTGTCAATCCTATTATTCAGCCTCAGGCGCATCACCTATCAGCTAATGCAGTCACAGGTCATCATTCTTATCCACAGCCCCAGGCTCAGCAAATTCAGGTAGGAAACCGGTATCAGCAAATGGATGTTCATCCTCAAAGTGGATCCCAACTTCAGTCACAACATCCAGGTCAGATGCAGTTTCAGTTGCCACAACAGCATCCTCTACGACCACCACCTCAGGCTACATTTCAAAACTTGCAACAACCAGGCTTGTTACCTGTACATGATCAACCACCAAATGCCCCTCCATTACAACAGCTTCCGGTTCATTCTCACAGCCATCAACCGGTAGTTCCTGTCCACCAACGACCTGTAATGCAGCCAGTTCAGCCTCCAATGAATCAGCAATATTTACAGCATCAACAGCCTTCATCTGGACAACCTTTAGGGCCAGGACAGAATCAGAAAAATCAGTTAGTTCCTTATATACAACAACAAGTGCATGCACAGTCTCCAATTCGGCCCCAGGGCCCACCACAATTGTTGCAACAGCAGCCACAGCAGAATATTTCATTAACACCTGGCATGTTGAACCATCAAAGTGTTACTGGAGGGCTTCCAGTGCTACCTCATGGAGCGCCAACACAGCCATATCCACAGTCCCCTGGTGGCACTCATCTCAGGCCAGTGCAGGTTGGTATTAATCAACATTCAGGAAGTTTTCTCAGGACAAACAATCAAGTGCCATTGCTTTCTGAAGCACACTGGGGGGCTGGCTCAAAACCAATGTCTGATAGATCTGATAGCATGGATGATAAGGGTGTAGAAGCTGAAAAATCCTCTCAGAAAGCTGTTACAAGGGAGATGGATGATTCTGACACCATTTCTGGTATTAAAGCTGATACTGGTGCCATGAAAAATGTGAAATCTGAAAGTGATATCAAACTGGTGGATGAAGAGAATAAAGCCACTGGAGAAGCTACACAAATTGCAAATGGAGGGCATTGGAGTAAGACAGTGAAAGAAGAGGCTATAGAGGGTACTGTTGAGCAGAAAGATACATCAAATGCCAACCACAAAATGATACAGAGTTCTGTGTCAGATGCGAAAGAAATGCAAGAAAGACCTCTACTTAAAGCTCCCATAATGCAGGAATGTGAACACACTGAAGAACACGTTGTAAAATTGCAGGAGCAAAAGGCAGCTCCTGAAATTTCTGGAGGCCATTCTGTACTTGGTCAAGTACAAGGTGCTGGTTTACTACAGCCTTCTCATACAGTACAAGTTCCTGATGAAAGGAAGCAACATCCTCCCCAGAGTTATTATGGGCCTCCTGTTCTTCAGAAAAAGCCTGTTGGGCCTTCAGTGTTGCAAGTACCTTCTCCCGGATTTCCACATCTCACACAGTCATCAGGGCATGTTCCTCAACTCAGACCTTTGGATCCTGTACATATACCTCATTTCGGGCAGGCGTTAAATTCACTGCCTGAACATTCTCAGCATCCTATGTACAAGCAGCCTTATGGACCAGAAGTTTTACCTGCTGGCATCCCAGGCCCAGGTTCTACTTCAGCCTTTGGGAGGGGATCGGGTCTTCATGCTCGTCCACCAGGGCCATATAATCAAGGTCATATTCCTCCTACTGAAGTTGAGCATGTCCTGCCTCCAAAGCAGAGGAACAATGCCGATGATAGAAGATTGGATCCATTTGGGCTGAATTCTGACATCTATTCAAACAAAATGAGATCAAATGGAACCCTGGCTTGTGATTCCTCATCAACACTAGGTTTGCGTGATGACCCTTCCAAAACTTTTCCAAATGAGCATTTGATTCCCTTACCCCAAGACCCAACTAGGCGCACCATTGATGATGATCTTAAACATTTTCCAAATTTAGATGTTGACCGTGCTCATAAATTTGGTGGTAAATTTACCTCCTCTGGGTCTTTGGATAAGATTCATCGTAGTGTTGGTATGGACATAGCACAAGGACCTGCTGGTAAGGTTCCGTATAGTTTGAATCATGATTCTGGTTACAAATTTGAACCCCCAGCTAGCTCTGTCCCAACAAGATTTATACCTCCTTTTCATCATGATGGCATGTTGCATCCTAGTGATGTAGGAGGAAGTCCAGTTGGTTTCAGTGAAAGTGCTCGAAAAATGTCAAATTCTGGTCGTGTGTATCCGGAATATTTTGGATCAGGTCCTGGGTATGGTAATTGGCAAAGAGATCGCTTGGTGCCAAGGAGTCCAGGTGGAGATTATCCTCGCTTATCCTTTCATCGATTTGGGGCTCATCCTGGCCCAGATGATATTAGTAGCGTCGAATTAAACCAATTTGGGGGACCAATTAGCAGTTCATTTCATGACAGCAAGTTTCATGGTCCTCCAGGGAATTTCCACAGGGGTGAGTTTGAGAGCCTTGGCAACTTGCATCTCAGGAGTCGATGCCATGATGGGTTGCCCCACCATTTGTATAGGGGAGAGCATGTTGACCCTCATGAACTGCCTAGTAATTTGCAAAGGGGAGAATCATTTGGTTTTGGTGCTTACCCAGGTCATGCAAGGATGGGAAATTTTGTTGAGCCTGGTCATCCAAGATTTGGTGAGCCAGGATTTAGAAGAAACTTTGCAGTTAAGTGTAAATTTCTTTGGCTTTTTTCATTGTGTCAATGTCGTGTTTTTTTTTTTTGTGCCGTATTGTTTCTGAAAAATATTTACTTTCATATTTGTGCTTCAATGGTGAGAACATGCTGTTATTTTCTTGAATTGACATTTCATATTGTGTAGTACTTACATGTTGGTTGGTTGATTCTAAATGTTTTTTTTTTTTTTAATTCTGGTTCTCCTTAGGGTGATTTGGAACCTTATGACAATTCAAGAAAGAGGAAACCGACAACCATGGGATGGTGTCGTATTTGTAAAGTTGATTGTGAAACTGTTGAAGGCTTGGATCTCCATTCACAAACAAGAGAGCACCAAAAGATGGCCATGGATATGGTTCTTACCATCAAGCAAAAAGCAAAGAAACAAAAATCGTGAGTTGTCAGGCCATTTTCTATTATATTGAAGCAGTATATTTTTTTCAACTTTGAATGACATTGCCCTTATTTGTTTTGTAGAGATTCTATTGATCATGCCTCATTAGATGGTGCAAGCAAGTCAAACAATGTCAGTTCTGAGGACCACGGGAATAAACATTAAGCCGTCTTTGTCTTTTGGAACCTGAATTGTGTTTGCCTTTCTTTGGTATTTTGAACCTTGCATCTTAGGTGATTCACCATTTCATGCCTCTTCTCTTCTTTCGAGGTGGTTTATGCTAGTGTTGTCGTTTCAGGTTGCTACCATGTTAAAGGAGATGGTTTTCGGACCTTGAAGTTCAGTGGCAGTTAAGTTTGTTGGTTTTTGTCTTTGATGTCAATTTTAGTTGGTACTGGATAGTTTATGTTGACAATATCTTGTCTAATTATGAAGTTCCATCTTATCAGTTTATTGAGCTTGCGAGCTATAGTAGATGCTGATGTGCCAATTTCTTAGGAATATTTAACTTCATATCCTTCTGATGCAATTGTAGTCCTCATAGCCCTAGTCACTCATAACCACACCTAATAGGGGACTATAACAGAGCTGATAAAGCTGATATCAGCATACTACTCCAAGAATTTTTTGCTGGTGATACCAGTTTTCTTGATGTCAGACACAGCACATTGGTGGATATAGAATCAACTAGAGTACTATTGTATCTAAAATGAACACACTGTCAGATTTAATGACTTCCTACTTAAAGATGAAGTGGATAATTTTTGTTGCATTTGGATAGTTATTTATGGAAAAAACTTATCAAACTTTAATTTGTAGGATTGATTTTTGTTGGTGGCGTAACGTATTTCTTTCATTAAAGGTGGCATTTTATTTGTTTGAATTTTAAGATAGCTCTGAGGGTTTTACATAGTGGATTGAGTTTCTCATTTTTCAGCTAATATTTTTGAATTTTAATATATTATCTGCTTTTATTTCTCTAGACACAAAAGCATTGAAGGAAAGAATGCTGCAATTGAAGGCTTTAAGCCAAGAAACTATATACATGCTATATCTCGCTTAGTAACTAACGGAATCATATTATATTTATTTTTTCCAAAAAAGAACTAACTGAATACACTATCTAACTGATTGGAAATATGCAAAACTTGTTACTGAGCCATGCCATTCAATTAAACCGTATTTGGTTTTTTTTCCCCAGTATTTTTATTTTGAGAGCCTTTTGAGTCATTAAGTTGGATTCTATTTTTACGAATTTGTCTTAAATATTAAAAAAATAAAATTGGGCTATCTCTTCAATAGGAATAATTTTGAAATTTTTTTTAATACTTTGATAACTGAAATTATTTTCTCAAGAACGAATTTATTATGTTAAAAATCTGTTTATTTTCCCAACTGTCAAAGTGCTAAGAATCTCATTCTATATAGGATCTCAAAATTTTGTGGAAATAGAATTGGAATATTACTGAGGTTTGGAAAATATAGGACCATTTTTTACTGATATTATCCAATTACCATTTAGCATGATACTTCTACTTTAAACTGTGAAAAAGCCTATCTAAAAGGGTGGGTATTGATTAAAATAGGTTTTGATAGTAGAATATTCCATGTAAAAATCTAGAATGGTGGATTTCTGGCATAGGCCATAAACAAAGTTATCAGGATAGGAACTTGACAAAATAAGTAGGAAGCTGGAACCCAATCATGAGAGTTTGTTCATCACAATACATATTAGTGGGGTGTTCGGGAAGTCTCGGATGTTTATATGTAGATAGTTTTCTGACTGGGGAGAGTTGTTTTGCAAATGCTGGAAGATGATAGAAATTTTTAGAGAAGTTAGGGTGGAATTTCTGTGATATTTCAAAGAAATTACGGCTGTGGTTAGGTTTTTTATTTTATTTTTTTCCTGAGCTGGATCACAAGTTATTAACTGGAATATGTATAAGCTCTAGATTTTGGAGTACAGATAATTGAGCTTTGCCTAATACTTTCACATAGCTTTTGAAATTATTGTTAGTAATGTTTAAAATTTGCCCAAAATAGCAGTGTCAGAAGTTCTCATTTGATCTAATTGATGGAGAAGTTCTTGTGTGGCATAAGTTAAAATTATACTTAGCTTTGTTGCTCAACTTATTTTATTCAATTTTTTTCTTGGTTATAATCATGCAGTTAAGTAGGTCACTGCATAATTCTGTCAAATGGATTGAATATGTTGGTGTTGATTTTCTGTTTTTGGTGAAATTTCTCTCCGCAATAGATTATTTCAATTCAACCTTTTTTGGGCGAAGCTGACAACAAAAAGAGTGACAGTTCAGCAAAAAGGTTTACCCAGACATCCCTTTTAGATTTGGTAAGGTTGTGTTTAACGTGCAGACATAAATAATGAGGTGCGCTTATTAGTCCTCTTTTCTGTTCTTGTATTTCACTAGCTAGAAGTTCTGAAGTAGGATTTGATGTTTAGTGAGATCAGGATTTTAAGTACAAAGCATGTGCTAGCATGATCATTGTTATTTGGAGAAACTAGGCTTAAAACTGTAATTATTCCTTTGCTCTAAGTTTCGGGATGAGACTTTGTAGATAAGGTTTCTAATGATTTTCACTGTATCTAGATTTTAAGAGTTGATAGTAAACACTATCTGTTGGATGTAGAAGTTTGAATTATTTGCTAAATCAAGTATGGGACTGTTTACAAGCCCTGAATGAAAGCTGCACGTAGTTGCATAGTTCAAGACCAAAACTGCTAGTGAAATATAGTTGCTGAAGCGAGCCTCTAGTGATTGGGTTGCTTCACCATGAGAGTCTCTGGTAGTTGTATGACACTACTTTGTATTTCACAGTTGAGCGAAGTATGTAAAAATGCAGACCATTGTTAAATAGGGATGATTGTTAACTTAGGAAAAATATGTTATAGCATGCTGGATGTCCAATATAGCCCTAAGTTCCTGAGGTTGATTGAGTTGTAGAGGGAAAATTGTAATTGGGAAAAAGAGACTTCTTCCTGTTGGTTTATCTGGGTGTAATTCTTTCAAAACTATTTATTCTCCGTCTGACAGGTACTTTGTAAAATTATTAGTTTTCTTAATCTAGGTTTTGGAGTTGCTGGTTGGAAAAAAAATACATCATATGGAAATAATGTACAAGCACATCCTGTTTGCTTTCCTTGAATTATGATGACTTGTCATTTTTCTGAATCTAATATCTGGTATTTATTGTATATACAACTTGCTAAAGCTGTAGTCCTTTAGAGACTGCACCTATCTCAGTCCATTTGGACGGTTACATCATCAACATTTATTCAGGCAAAGTAAGAGGAAGTATGCAAATCGCCAAAAGTGAAATTTCCTGTTTTCAAACTGACGTATATGAGCATAATATTTTTGTCTGCAAGCCTATGCACAAGGTAGTCGGTGTAATTAGTAAGGAATTTGTCTCACAATTGATGGATCCTGCAATGAAAACTTGTACTAGACACTCATAAGTTGCAAGCTTATAATGTAACTAGTGCAGTTTTATGTCTGACTAGTACCGAGACAATAAGTAAATAAAGTGCACCAGTTAAACCTACAAAAAGCAGCTTCAGAGTGACAAATAATTGACCTCTTTCAGGAGCTTTAACTGATTTAGTAATGTGAAGAACATCGGAAGCACCTTTAATAAATAATAGAATCCAAGACCCTTTAAGCTTTAACTGATTTAGTAATGTGGAGAACATCGGAAGCACCTTTAATAAATAATAGAATCCAAGACCTTTAAGTTTTACCTATTACGAGTTACATAAAAATTTTATACAAAAAGTTGGAAGAATATACTGATTTTAGGAAAGAAGTTTTACTCGGAACATAACTAGGGTTGTTTTCTGCTTAGAATTTGAATAGGTGAACACTTTCGTACTTATATTTTCTAGAGTTTTAATATTGATTACTTTTATATTGGCCTTTTGTAGTTGGGTTATTTTAAAGATGTTCTTATGCTAAACAAACTCGCACATCATTTTGTTATATATTGAAAATTTTGGGAGTTTTCTTGAAGCTGTGATCAGCGTCTGAGACTTTGGATGCAAATTCTGGACTTCAAACATGCTCTTCATATTGTGTCCGCCAGGTTTGTGGTTTTTATCTTTGAACATTTTTTGTTAAGACTTTAGACTCATAAAGTGAGGTTCATCTGTTCAGTTCTCAAACTGACGATGGGGTTTAGTTTTTAACCTAACTGCTTTATGTACATTGGTGGCAGTGTAGTATAGTAGTATTAGTTTTATCCTTCTCTTTTGATTGGAAAAGTGCAGAGGTCTAATTAACAAAATCTTTGTTGCCGTTAGCTTGTAGTGGCATGACTTTAAATGACGTTGTCCTTGACTGTCTTTACTCATTAGGTTATGCATTAAAAATGAGGTATTTGAGCAAAAATTGAGAGGATAGCACATAACAAATACATTTCACCAATGTGTTTTAGGAGGCTTGTGAATTATCAATGAGTGATACTGATTCTACATTAATTTTGATTATGTAGATACATTTTTTAAGAACTTTGATGTGAGATAGTTTTAAGCAGGAAGGTAGTTGAGGGCTTAGATTTTGAATTATCGACCTCCATATTACTCAGCTGCCTCTCCCTTATGCACTCTTGTGAAACTATCTGCTTTGTTTTCACTTGGTAGGAATTTTGTGGTATTCTGATTGCTTCTTGCTTAATACCTGAAGGAATAGAAAAGATTGCAAGTGTAATCTTGCGAAGGATACTTTACACATAGCTTTCATCGTAGTTTTCCTTTTGCGCCTACTCTTGCTTGTATTTTATGTTGAGAATATGTAACTCTGCTATATCAATACAAATGAAATATAGTGATAAACAATCTCGTCTTATACTAATCCTAAAACAAAAGCAACCTTAATATGTTGTAATCGCCACACTTTTCCAATTTTTGATTGAAGCATTCATATGACGCGATCATAAGGATCAAAAGATGTGTATAGGGGTGTGGGGGACGTCTTTAATGAATTTTGTTGAATGTTGACAAGTACAGGAGGTCTTTTTGTAGGCAATTCATTTTGAAGACAGACATAAGGATGTCTTGCTATTGGATTTTAGGGCTTTAGGTCCACAATTATTTTTTGTTTGTTTGAACAAATTAAAGCTTGAATTGGTTCATATGCTGGAATTTTATGATCTCATTTATGTTGAGCAAATTGGGATTTACATTTGTAGTCCGTACGAAGTTCCTGTGACAGTTATTACTGTTGTGAATGCTAACCCGTGAGAGTTGATTTGTTTTAATCAAGCCTTAAATTAAAAGAATTAACAAAAGCAAAAGCATTTCACTAATGTTTTACTACTGATAAGGAAGTGTTCCAACTTCCAACTTCCAAGGGAAGTTGGAAAAAAAAAAACAAAAAACCAGGAGACAAAGATTGGTAGGTCAGTGTTTGGTTGTTACGTGTGAAATGACGGATGGAGTGAGAAGATGGGTCAAGCTACAGACCTTTTAGGCGGAAGTATTGGGTCCTGGCATTTTCTGAATTGCCCATCGTCCATACGCTTTTATTTCGAATGAGACAGCGGAGAAAAGTCTTGTTTGAGCATGAGCGAGGCCAAGAGCAGACGCTTTTAGTTGTACTCTGGACCTTGAAACGTTTGGCTCGTGTATTAGGAGGTAGCTGTACATAGTCTATGTAGCCTTTTGTTGTATAAATAGAGTAGAAATTTCAGATCATGTATTTCTGTATTTGTATTTATTTCTAATTTGCATGATGCTACGGTATCAGAATTATGTAAAGTGCTAGATCTTATTGCTTAAAACAATTAAATATTGGAGTCTTTACTCAACAAAAGAAGAAAACTTTTCATATTGCTTGGACTGGACCCAAGAGGAAAAGGGCATAAAATGAAGTGAGTATTTCTTACAGTTTTGCAGTTAACTTTCTCGTGCTATTTTTTCAATGTTTTAATATAAAGTATTCATAAAATGATGCATGTCTATTTTAAACATAAAAATTATTTGTACCTTTATAGAAAATATTATGTTGTCCAAAAACCTTTCCCTACTGGATCTTCAACAGTGAGGTGTCAAATATTAAGTATTTATGGAGTGAAAAAAGTGAGTGGCCGTTATGCCTCCAGCTGTAACCAAGAAATTTGAAATTCAAATTTCAAAAAAATTGCACCCGTTGGAACCTGGAACCTTGATTCACTAACAAATAAAAAAGAATCATCATCATATATTAATGTCTATATATAAAGGTGAAAAAGTAGGTTAGCCAAAAACAGCCGTTAAGAGCTAATCTGCCCCCTCTATAAAACCCCCCATTTCTTATCTCTCTCACTCAAACCCTAATTTTTCTCTGTGACTGACTGTGAAAGAAAATGCGTGAGATTCTTCACATCCAAGGAGGGCAATGCGGCAACCAAATCGGGGCCAAGTTCTGGGAAGTCGTCTGCGCCGAACACGGCATCGATTCCACTGGCCGTTACCAGGGCGACTCCGATCTCCAGCTTGAGAGGATCAATGTCTATTACAATGAAGCCAGTTGCGGTCGCTTTGTTCCTCGCGCCGTACTCATGGATTTGGAGCCCGGAACCATGGACTCCGTCAGATCTGGCCCCTACGGTCAGATATTCCGCCCCGACAACTTCGTCTTCGGCCAGTCCGGGGCTGGCAACAACTGGGCCAAGGGTCATTACACCGAGGGCGCCGAGCTCATCGACTCTGTTCTTGATGTTGTTCGGAAGGAAGCTGAGAACTGCGACTGTTTGCAAGGTTTGTTTTATTTGCGTACCGCGATGAAAAGTTTATGTTTTCTGCGCTTTTGAATGAAATGGTGATTGCGTGTGTGTGTGTGTTTTTGTTTTGTTTTGTTTAGGGTTTCAAGTATGTCATTCGTTGGGAGGTGGTACTGGTTCTGGAATGGGTACGCTCTTGATCTCCAAGATTAGGGAAGAGTACCCAGACAGGATGATGTTGACGTTCTCTGTCTTCCCATCTCCGAAAGTGTCTGATACAGTTGTTGAGCCTTACAATGCCACGTTATCTGTTCACCAGCTTGTGGAGAATGCTGACGAGTGCATGGTTCTTGATAATGAGGCTTTGTACGATATTTGTTTCCGTACTCTCAAGCTTACCACTCCTAGCTGTAAGCATCTGATCCACTTAGCCTGTTTTGTTCGGTTTGCAATGTCCTTTTATTGATTGTTTGATTATTGATTGCTGTAGTTGGGGACCTGAATCATTTGATATCTGCAACTATGTCTGGGGTCACTTGCTGCTTAAGGTTCCCTGGTCAGTTGAACTCTGACCTTAGGAAACTTGCGGTTAATCTTATTCCGTTCCCTCGCCTTCACTTTTTTATGGTGGGATTTGCTCCTCTCACTTCACGTGGCTCGCAACAATACAGAGCTCTTACTGTACCTGAGCTTACTCAGCAAATGTGGGATGCTAAGAACATGATGTGTGCTGCTGACCCCCGACATGGTCGTTATCTGACTGCATCAGCCATGTTCCGTGGTAAGATGAGTACAAAGGAAGTGGACGAGCAGATGTTGAATGTGCAGAACAAGAATTCTTCCTACTTTGTTGAGTGGATTCCCAACAATGTGAAATCAACAGTGTGTGATATCCCACCAACTGGACTGAAGATGGCATCCACATTTATCGGGAATTCAACGTCAATCCAGGAGATGTTTAGAAGGGTGAGCGAGCAATTTACTGCCATGTTTAGGAGAAAGGCTTTCTTGCATTGGTACACAGGGGAAGGAATGGATGAGATGGAGTTCACTGAAGCTGAGAGCAACATGAATGACCTTGTTTCAGAGTATCAGCAGTATCAAGATGCAACTGCTGACGAAGAAGAGTATGAGGAGGAAGAGGGAGAATATCAGGCTGAAGAATATCAGTAGTCTTTTGAGTTTGTTCTAACCTCAACTTCCAGTTGCTGGTTTTTGTTTTTGTAGGTTTTCCATATTTGGCTGCTAAATCTGGATCCTGAATTTTTCTTCTGTTCCTTAGTAAAATTTGATGTTTTTATCGTGCTATAACTTTCTTTTTTGGGTTTTTTGACAAGATGATTATTAATGGTTAATCATAGTTATTATCAAATAATTTACAGCTTGTAAAATGTTAATTCATGATTATAATATTTAAATCACTCTATTAATTTAATTTTGTTATAAATTATATGACCAAACAGCAAAAGAGACTAAATATATTTTTGGAGTATGAGAAAATATTTTAAAATTATTTGAATTATTATTCGTTTAAGGTTTTCTCAATGTATACTAAAATTTAAAATCATTCAAAAAGAAATCACATTTAAACATAATTAATTTAAACTTCAAATTATCAAATAATTTTAGCATAGTATTTTTTTATGAATAATGTGATTTTTTTCATTAGTTTTTGATCCATCAATATCCATTTTGACATTGGTGGGATCCACTTCTAAACACCGTCGTGAAGTTCTTCACAAGGCGATAAAGATTTTCTAAAAGCCGTGCAATTTAGTAGTATATAGACTTGGAGTCCAGATCTTCTGTCTAATTTTACCCTGTCCTATTCTGTCCCCTGAATCTCAGCCATTTATTTTTGTAGGTCTCGCGTGGGTCCCGCATAAATAAACGTGAGACCTAC
>JAOSBO010000008.1:29635717-29653748 GCA_027563915.1 Erythroxylum rotundifolium
TGCATGTACAATCATTACATGTGCAAAATTCACTATTCACATGCATATATGAATGCATGAACATAACCAAACAATTTTTAAAACACTCCTAGCCCGTTCCAAATTACTATTTTACCCTTCCCATTGGTGATGGGATGTTACACTCTAACACTTGAAGTTCCTTCAACACAGGAGGCTGAGCACAGAGATAGATAAGTAAATGTTTTTATTTATGAATCAACCCTATTCAGAACCATTAAGACTCAAAAAATTGTTCAATAGGAGTAGAGATCCTAAGAGTGCACTAATTTTGTTGGATCATGCTAAGAATAAAAAAGTTAAAAGGTTTGGTGAGAAAAGGATAAGACAAGGAAAATTGTTTAGTCAGAGCTCAATCAATCCACCTATAGTGTTTAGAGACTCCTGAAATACTAAGAGCTTATTACTAAGGTGAACTTAATATGGAAGGAGACAATTTACATGGGCTACGAAAATTGTAGTAACGTAGTATGATGTTAAGGATACATTCAGTATGGTGATAGGTACGATTATAGTTTTGGTAATGATGAATATATTTAGATCAATACTAGAACTATGCATTCATATATGCCAAAATTTGTTGCTAGAGGGATTAGTGTGAAGATGGAGTTTTTAGAGTGCCATATGATAATAACTTCTTTCACTAAAACTATGCCGGTAGCGTAGAATGTTTATAAAGATAGTTATAAAGTAGTTAGAATTAGAAGCTCTCTAATAAGTTAATCTTATTAGATATCCATGACTATGAAGTTGTAATAGGAAGGCAATTGACTAATAGTTCTTTCTGTCCAAGTGAATTGCTTTTAAAGGAAGATAGGATTCATACACAAGGGAAGTCAGATATAGTATTTCATGGGAAATGTAGAATGCTCCCATCTCTAAGCATATCAGCCATGATAACTAAAAAAGTACTAAGAATTTACTATACAAGTTATTTAGTTCTATAAATCGATAATTACAAAAGTTTATTAGGTTATTTGGCATTTAATGCTAAAAAGTAATTTGTGAACAATTCTAGAGGATGAAATTGCTTATTACGAATGGATTAGTTAAGGATTAATTATTGACATGAGTAATTGGTGATTGACTTTTGATATATTTAAATGTTATGACCTTATAGAGTGATTGATTAGAATAAATGTCCATTTTAACATAAAATTTTGTTTTTAAGGTTAAGTCCAATTTGATTTTAAGGCAATTTGTGGATTCATACAAAGTAATGTTACAGATGACATTATGATGGAATATTTAATAAAGATTATTGATTAAACAATATTTTTTAGAGCAATGATCAGTTTGATGTAAGATTTTAATTGTGCATATATTATTATATTGATTACAAGTATTGAACGTTCATTATTTTAAGTTTCTTATGATGTAAGTCAATTGATATATTTCTTGACAATCATATGAGTGAAAATGATGGTAAAATTTTCAAGGAAATGTGATTGCTAAGTTTTGATCCATAATGGAGAATTCTCCCATTAGAATTTAGAGCTATTATTTTGCAAATAATTACAACTGACAATTGGGAGAATGATAAGAATTATGTATAGGACCTTTGAACATGCATAACATAGACATTTTAGATGCTTAAATTTTATTATTATAACTAATAAAGTTCCCGATTGAGTACTGAAGTACTTGAAATCACATAAGTGTTGAATTCTGAGATACTTGAAATCACCCAAGTGTTTTATAGTATTAGAAATGGACAAGTAAAGATATCTTTATTAAACATTAGATTTATACTATGGAAATGTGAGGTATACCCCCTGTTTGAAGAGATTAAGGTTTGATAAGCTCGAAATTGCATTATGAGATAGTGACATTTGAACTCTAAGGTAATTGAATGGTTTTTATGTGAATAAGATTCTATATTAGTGCCTTACAATATGATCTTAATGATTGATTTGCTTCCAAAGAATATGATGGAAAATAACAAAGGTACAATAAATAGTTCACTTGTGGTTGTGAGGCATAAGAAATACAAGAAAAATATTATTGACTTTTGCATATAATTAGAGACAATGAGAATAGAAATGTTTATTATTCAGACGTATACGAGAACAATTTTTTTGTGGAAAATTCTATTTAAAGGTTTCGTTCATAGTAATCTAAGTAGATGTGAATCTAGATAGTGTTAAATGGATGGTTTGATGTATGGTTAAGTTAGTATAGTTGTGAATAAATTGAGTATTAATGAGAAATGAAAGAAATAATTTAGAAAAAGGAGTTTCATATGGAAATAAGTTGCAAATTTCAAGGGCATTTTATTGAGAGGTAACATTACGTTAATGTTAGGTTAGGAATTATGTGTACTAGTCATGGCTAAGCTTAAGAAAAAATCCCATATTAAGTCACTCTTTAGTGTATGATATTCATATGAGGAGAGGCATCATATCTTCAAAATGCATTATGGTCAAAAAGGTATGAAAAGGGTGATAGTAAAGTATGTGTTCAAATGCTTGTTAAATTAACAAGTCAAAGCTAAGAGCCAATAAACTAATAAAAATCGCTTAAGCACTCTTATAGGTGTGCATTAGTATATGTTTTTCTAGGCATTTGACATGTGTTTTCTTGCATAATTGTTGATCATTGTTGTAGTTTAGGATTCATTTTGTATTTTTTTCATTAAGTTTGATTTTCATTGTTTTTCTTGTGTGTTTGATGCTAATTGAGGGTAAGAATTGACTATTTTTATGAAGGAAGGAAGATGGAACAACTTAGGGGTTGAACTAGAGACCAAAGAGGATAAGAAGAAAAGAGTTCATTTTTAACCAATTCCTACAATCGTGGGAATCATGCAAATTCCCATAGTTGTGGGAATTACAATCTGAGACCATAAGCAAGGCTTCATTAAACTTAGGATTTTTGGACTATAAAAGGATAATTAAGCCTTCATCTTTAAGGGGAGACGACACCCTTCTGTAGAAACACCATCCTTGAGTGAAGAGCACACGTTTGGAGCCTTAAGGAAGGATTAAAGACAAGGAGCATCATCAAGATTGGGCAAAATAACACATCAACTCCCAAATTCCAGATTTTGGCAAAGAAGAGAAGGAGTCTTTATATTCAATTTTCTGTTACTTTGATCTCTTCTAATCTTTGTTAAAAAGGTTTATTTAAATGTTGATGTTGTTATGGAGACCATGTTAGGCTGATTTAGTTTTAGGAATTGCTTTTGAACTATTTTGTTAGAACTCCTATTTTATTGAATTGAATGAAGTTGTCTTTGATGATTGTTGTTTTTAATTGTTATCTTACAACAAATCGAGAGAGTGAGTAAGATCAAATTTGTGTAGGATTGTACAATGAGAGTTAGCAACCTATAGACTAGCAATCATCACATTAATTGAATAGTTAGAAGAGAGATCTTGGCTAGTCAATTGATCACCTATAGGATAGTTTAATAACTAGTTGAATTGGTAAAGTCATTGGGTAGGTCGAGAGATCATCGAATTGATTCCCGTTAATTCAATTAGGGACAGATAGTTACACCTTAAGAGAGGGTAATTAGTACGTTCAGAAATCTAGGGTGAGATACAATTGAATCGATAAAATAGGAGGGACACAAAATAAGAAAAAAAAGTAATCTTTAGTCTTCAGATTCTTGAATTCCAATTATTTATTACTCTGTGTTAGTCTTCCAAAATTTAATTAATTTTCTAGATTATTTACATTTAACAATTTTTTTCTTAAACAAAGTTATATCTAAATTAAGCAATGTCTAGGCATCAATCCTTATGGGATCGATATCTGCTCTTTTTAACTACAAGTCACGACCTAATGGCTTGCGATTTTTTAGCATAAAACAAATAAATAAGTTTTATTGTCAACACACTCCCTATCTGAGAATGGAAATGGAAGCATATTACGAAGGATGTTATGGTACCAATTTCACGGAATCTAAGTGTGTATGATAGTATATGGGAGATAAAGGACCAAATTATTTGCCCATTTTCTAACCATCCTAACTAGTATACTCTTGATAGATTAATCAAGCTGTAAGTGATTGGAAGTATATATTTGCATAAAGTTCTGATATATGAGGAAGAAATAAATGAAAGAAAATTGGTTGGATTGAACTAGTTCAGGTAACCACAAATAAGATCAAAATTATTCAGGTTAGAGTGATAATACCTAAAATTGATAATAGAGCTAAGTGTAGAAATGGAGGAAGAATTTGGATTTTAAAGTTACAAATCAAAGAACTTTGGCAAATATCATTATGGAAAGGAATAGTCTATTTTAGATAATTTGACAAGTTCAACCCACGATATGTTGGTCCCTAAGAAGTGATTAACAGAGTGAAAGCATTGGATGTGAAGTTAATATCTATATTTTTTTAGATGACTAAGTTTGTTTAAAATTTGGAGGACGAAATTTTTATAAGGAGGGGGAATTTGTACTATGCTATTTCGATTACGATGTTGTGTAATGTTTTATACATGCATTTTATAGAGTATGCTCTATTTAAAGTATACTAGAGTAATTTAAGCGTTTAAATGTATTATTAAGGTCATAACAAATGTCACAGATAAACCAAAGATGATTCTGTACTCAATCGAAAATTTTTCAAAAATTTTCAGAAAACTCCGAAAAGCTACTAAATGAGTTCGAACGAAATTTAAAAGCCATGAAATGTGCTTTGGAGATTTAATTGACACTTTTGAATGAAATGCTAGTGATTTTCAAATTCAATCAAAAAATTCTTCCAAATAACCGAAAAAGTTATGAAACAATTTTAAATTACGATGAAAAGCTTCAAAATTAGGATTAAAGTCCCTAGGAATTGAAAAGGGTCAAAAGAGAGGCTATTTGAATAGAATTTGGGTAATTTGAAATTATTGGACTAATATGATTTTTTTGGAAAATAATGGATATTGATTATTTTAAAAGCAACAAATTAGTAAGTATTGACCCTAATTAGAGTATTTCATGGTCAATTTGAAGATAAGACAGTTGTGGTATATTTTTTAAAATTAATTCATGTAGTAAGTGAATTAAACCCATTAAAGAGCAATTTGGTCTTTTTGTATAAAATGGTATTAATGCATTAATGTGTTACACTTAATGACCAACGAGAAAATGATGTGCGTGATGAGTCATTAGAGATGACCAATGAGAGAATGATGTGTGTGATGAGTCTTTAGAAATATCCAATAGGAAAGTGACATAAAAAGCATGAATTAAGATATAAGTTGCTTCTTTTGGTGAGTGAACATGAGAGTAACCGTGAGAGAGAAAAAAAAAACAAAAGAAGAGAGACCAAGTTGTGGCCAGCCATTGTTGGAGAAAGAAAGGAAAATTGAGAAAAAAGAAAAGAAAAGAAAACGGATAAGAGGGAGCTTCATCTGTCGTTAGAGAAGCGATTCAAAGATTTTTTCAACCTCTTCTACCTCCAATCAAGCATCCAACAAGATCCCATAGCCATCTAATTAAAGAGGAAGAAGAAAATGGCTTGGTAAGCTTACAAGTTTTGTTGAAAAATTGGATTTGTTAGCTTATAGTTTACATTAGGATTTGATGGTGTGAATTGCATCCTTATGATGTGATATCAAGGTTTTATCACATTGGAAGTGATTAGGAGAAGAAAATTAAGAAAACTAGTGTATGGAACGTAGGTCAAATTTGGTCAAAGGTAAGATCCACTACTTGAAGTGTTTTAATTTGCCATTTGATGATTCAAGACTAATGAATGGAATTAGGAAGCTAGTTTAATGATGAAAGAATGGAAGAAAAATCATGGAAATGATTAGAAGAAATTTTGGCCATGGTTAGGGTTTTTCATATGATCAAAAATTTTATGATGTTGTATAGTGTGCATACCATAATTTTGAAGCCGAAGAAATAAAGAAATGAAAAAGATATGATTTGGAATTGGATTTGGTTGAAATTTAGCCAAGGGTGCATGATTATGTAAAATTTTGTTAATAAAATTTATGGCTTAAATGTGTGTATTAAAATTTCATGGAAGTGAATTTGAATTGGTTTTCAATATTGGAATCAAATGCAATTGAATTGGAAAAGTTTAGTGTAAAATATGTTAAGTTGAGCCTTTAGGGCAGTTTTGGTATAAAAGTATGGTTATGATGTAATGACATGTGAACGTGATTAAGGATGGTCATTTAGTGTATTTATAGCATTGGAATTATTAAATAAAGTTTTATGTTATTATTTGGAAAAAAACTAATATATGGAGTGTATGTGGAAAGTAATGAAGTTGAAATAGCTTATGGTGTATTTGGTTAAAAAAACGTGTTAAGGATTTTGTATCAGAAAACAAAGCTAATTGAAGGATTTTGAAGTAGTGAAAAGGAAACAAGTAAGTTATGAGTATATTTTAACTGTTTTATATGAATAAATTCTTAGGAAAAAAATTGATGACATGTGATTTTAAATCATACGATAATAAGCTTTATGTGAATGATACATTACAAGTGAATATTGCTAGAAAATTTTTATGATTTATCAATATATGAATTGAAGTTTGAAAGTTGAATTTCATACGGTTTAAAGACACATTGATATTATATTATTAGTTGATAAAAAGGAAATGGTTTTTAACTTATGGTACATTGTTAGGTTTTATACGTGTTAAATAGATCCACCTGAATTATCCCTTTCTTCACTAAAGCTCAATTAAAAATTATCCTGAAAAGGAAATTGTTGGAGACTTCTTAAAAAATAGCATGGAATATTTTCCTTTATCTCTCTTAAAGGGTACATACATATAACTCCTTCCTTAAAGGTTTTAAAAGAATGAGTCAACTACTGGTCTTCAACAATAGAAGGATTTTCTAACAAAAATAACAGTTTTTCCAATTTTCAATTAATGATTTCTCACTATTAGAATGGATTGGGGCTAAAAGAGGAATTACTAAATAAGGACAATATGTTTTTATTCTATTACAACTTTGATCCAACTGCTAAAAAAAATAATTGAGTTAGGTCCTTAAAATGTATTCAACATTCCTATCTTTCTCTAGCCATGGAAACTTAGATGGAATCTAGATAATGTTAAGCAAAACTAGGTCTCTATATAGATTATTATCCATAATATCCCTCTTGACCATTTGGCTACTAAAGGACTATGTCACTTGGCCAGCTACATGGGCAAAGCCCTTATGTATGAATGAAGCAATAACTTTTAGGAAAAGGGTGAGATATGTTAGAATCTATGTAGTAGTTGAATTGAGATATAAACCTCCAAAAGTAATAACTTTATTAAGGCTCTCAAAGAATGATTTACTGATAAGGATTCAATTAGAGTCTCTTATCTATAAATACCCTCTACATCTCAACTAAGAAAGAAATGGATACTTATTAGGAGAAGATTTAAAATTGGTGATTATTTTGAGCTTATGGGTTTGTTAACATATATGGCTCAAGATAATAAACAACAAATAAGAATGCAAAGATTCCAATCCCTTCCAATCATAGTAATGATTTTAAGAACACAAAGAACTTAATAGATGGGCTAGATTCTAAAATGATCATTTCGCACTTGGTCTATATCTTTGAACCTCCTTTGGATAATATCTCTAATCATCGTTTGGATTACAAAGCTGGACCCTAATCCTACTCTCAATCTCTTACTTCTAAAAATGATCATATTCTTAATCAAAATGTCGTGTTGAGCTCTCCTAGACCCCCTTTAGAGAACACCTATTCTATTGGAGATGGCTTTAAGGTGGATAAAAGAAGAAGGTTCAAATAGGAAACATCTTTTTAAAGGCTCCAAAAGCCTTACTGTCTATTAAAGTCTATCCTATCTTGAAATGCAAGGGGTATCAATTACCTCATAAAACAACTTTGGCTAAGAGACTTTATTTTTGGAATAAAACATATGCTGATAGTTATTTTAGTGTGCAATCTTAACTTTGATAAGTGCAATAATTTGATGTTTCTATATAAAGATTGGCTCATTATTACTAACCACAACTTCCATCACAATGGCAAATTAGTCATAACTCATAATCCGTACATAATGGACATTTCTTTGTTTTATCCATTGAATAGATTATGCATCTTTTGCTTCCCTAGTTTAAGAGAAGTTCGATTTCTATGCCTCCTTCATTTATGGTTCTACTTTAGCTTTTCAAAGGAATAATATTAAAGAGATTTATCCCTTAATTAACTCCCCATGGATCCCCCTTAGAGACTTTAATAGATCTATTTATGGTTTTGAATATGAGGGCAACACTTCCTTAAGAAACTATAATAGTGAAATTAGATAATTTAATAGGAATTTTAACATGTGGAGTAACAAATAAAATGGTTCTTAGTTTATAAGAAAGAAGCTAGATAAAGCTTTAATGATAAAAATTTATTGATGCTCTTGAAGAGAAAAGATGTTTTTCGGAACCCTTCATTCTCTAACCATAACCTTCAAACCATACAAATTCTTATTCTTAATTAACCTAGAAACCGTCTCTTCAAATTCAATAATTTCTTAACTGAAGTTGAGAGTCTTAAGGAAGCAATACTAGGGGATTATTAGTTGAATTTTAAGGATATAAAGCTTTCATTTACATGAGGAAGCTGAGTAAGGTAAAAGAAGAACTTAATGCTTTAAACCAAAGTCAATACAGCGACACTCGAAAGGCAATTTTTGATGCCAGAAAATAAATTTAACTTTGTCCAAAAGGAGCTATACTATAAACTAGTGGATTTTGCGATCTATTTGTAGGAAAGGAGAACCTTGAATGTTTTTATCAAAGCGTTTGAGCTTCACTAATTCTTTGTTAAGGTAGAGGTTACAAATCTAATGTTTGAAGGAGGGAAACAAAAATAATAAATTCTTCTATAGATCTAACAGTGCCAGGAAAAATGTCACTAGAATATCCTCATTGTGAACACAAAATGGAGGAATTTCTTAGTATTAGGGGAATATCAAATGGAAGGTATTCGAATTCTTTAAAAACGCTCTCCACACTTTAACTGGTAGTGATTCTTTTGTGCAAATGCCACAATCCTTCACATTCAATATTTGTTTTGTCTTCTTCTTTAATCCCAACTAAGCCAACTTCTTCGAGTTTATTTAAGTTCGTATAGTATCTGTATCTATCATATCATACGAATTTTGCTTACCAGTTCCTACAATACTAAACCAACATATCTTATTTATATTAATACATTATAGTAAAATTGTTTTCTCAACAGCGTAGAAAAATAAGTTGTCTTTATTAATTTGTCCCTTAGAATGTAAAATACTCTTATATAAGGCTCCACATCCTTAAAAAACAAGAAGAATAACAAATTAGCCGATAGTCTACCATTATATGACAGAATTTTCAAACTTGGAGATAATAAAACCATTAAAAAATTAAACTTAAATGTCATACTTTATACGCCTCATTGTTTCATTATTATATCGTAATGTCTTATATCCTTCTTACTCCATAAATAACTATAATAATTACTCCTGATCAAATTATTCTTCATACTAACCACTGAAGTAATAAGAATTCAAGAAATTAGTCCATAAACAAAAGATATTTCATATAACCAAACTAAATTGATGATTACCAACAATAAAATACTAAAATTAGAAAGGATTAGATAAATTAAATCCATAACTTTAAGCAATTTAAAAAAACTAAAAAGGTGTGGCTTGACAAGTATACTAACTACCTGTTTAATTTTTAGGGAAAATACCTTTAATAAAGAAAGGAAAAATCTTAAAAAATTAGACATTTCACGACATTCCATTAAACACATTGTTAACTTAAATTATTATATCACTTCCTCCTAATTAATAATTGTATCATAAAAAAATAAAAGATAATCCACATTCTAAGCAATTGACAAACCCATTTAAGCAATTAAAAGAGCTTAAACATGTATAACCCATCTTATAACCATTTTTACAAATAACAAGTTCAAGTACTTACATGTTAAAATTTGAAAAAGGTCTAGTGATATTATATTTGGTAGGTCAATGAAATACATAACTTCCAAGTAAAATAAGAAACGGTAAAACATAAAAAAAAAAACTCATTAAATTTCCAAAATTTTGGAATTTGAATTTTAGTATCAGCATTACATAACGGAGAGACACAAAATCCAAGAAGTTAACCATAAAGCCTTATCCCTAAAATCCCTAATCCTTATTCTCTTTAGGACTTTAGGCTAATATCTTACTACATCATACTATGCATGATCATAGCTAAACTACTTGTATCTAGACCGAAGCTTATTCTCAAACCTTTGATTAATGAATCATAAAGAGCTTTCTTATAAAGGAGAATGATCAGAGACTACATCCTTTTAAAACAAGCTTTTTTTGGAATTAATGAAAGAGAAATTCCCCTAAAAACTGTGCTATCAAATCAAATTTTTAGAAGGTATTTGACTTAATAAGTTGGACCTTCATTTTGCATATGCTAGAAGCTTTCAGGTTCCCTAGATACCTCACTAATTAGATATAGTAGCATATCTCTACCACTTCCTATAATCTATTAGTTAATGGGTAACCAACTAATCTTCCTAAAGGTTAGAAGGGCTTAAGGAAAGGGGATACATTCCCATTACTTATTTTTTGTATGGAAACTCTCTCCAGGTTACTGGCCTTACAATATCAAACTAGCCTAAAGCTTTAAATATTACACTAAATACAGAAAGTTGAATATATTTACCTTCTATTTGATCGATAATCTACTTCTCCTCTTAATTGGAAATGATATATCTCTAAGAAACTTGATGCAATCTCTTTGTGTCTATATCTAATCTTTCTTTAAATAAGAATCAAAATTTTTCTTATTGTATGAGCTACCTCTTAATAGGAAATGATATATCTCTAAGAAACTTGATGCAATCTCTTTGTGTCTATATCTAATCTTTCTTTAAATAAGAATCAAAATTTTTCTTATTGTATGAGCTAGAGCTCACCATCTTATAAGCTAATTATCTACTATCATAAGACTCTAAGCTAGAGAACCTATTTTTACCTATCTTGAATTGTCAATCTCTGCCTAGAAACTCTATTATACTGCTCCCTTGTTAGAAAAGATCTAGAGAAGAATCTTAAATGGTAAAACAAATCTCTTTCATTTGTTATGAGATTTCAACTGATAAATTTAATTATTAATTCTCTCCACAATCATTGGTCATTATATGTCTTTATCCCAAAGTGGCTAGTTAAATTTATTAAAAAGATGTTGAGAAGGTTTTTGTGGTTAGGATCTTCTACTAACTCCTTTAGATTTAGGTCGAATGGGATAAGACTTGTTTGCCTCAATCAGAAGATGGTCTAGGAATTCTATCTCTGAAACTTACTAATAAAACTTTTATGGTCAAAAGAGGCTAGAGGATTCTCACCAATGAAGAGATGCTATGCTGAACTGGATTCATCCATATATTTTCAAAAGGTTGACATAGTGCATCGTAACACTACTCAAACTAACTAGACCTACAAGTATAATAGTGATGAGTCTAGGTTGATCCCACGCTGAGTGTGTGCAAAACTTTTGAAATAAAATCAATCGGTGTTTAGGTTTAGTGGGTTTGTTGGTTTTCAAATAAGAAAATAAAACAAAACAAAACTAACAAAAACAAATTAAAGAAAACAATATAAAATTGATGAAAAGTGATGAATACATTAGGGACATGGTCATCGATTCAATCTTGTCCTACACACAATTGAACATACTTCATTGAATTATTGTCCTTGTACCTCTCCTAGCAACTATTCATCATAGGTTAACAATAAGCTCTATCAACCTCGATTTTCCCTAAGGTCGTGCTTAATTAAGAAGAGCTTAATAATTAAACCTAGCTATTGAGCAACCTAGAACAAGTTCTTTAAGTTTAATTGAACGGCCACATTACGAGTTAGAAAAACAGATTATTCAAGGCAACAACCACATAAGCTTGAGCCATTTAACCTAAGCTATATCATCCCTCTCAATATAACAATTATGGATTATATTGAAGATTATAGCAATGAGTTTATAATAAAACAATCCAATGAATGCATTAAGATCGTTTTTAAATAATACCCAAACAATTAACAGAGGATAACAAATCAATTCCTAAGAGAGAAAGAGCAACAAATAATGAAAGAATGCTTAACTGGGTCGTTCGGTGTCGATATCACCTCTAAACTGACAACAAGAAGCTTATCCCTCTATGGGTCTTTAAAAGATGATAGGTTTGCCTCTTCTTCCGTCACAAAACTAAGACTTCACTTTATAAAACATTTTATCAAACCTATGACGAGTTTTTTCCATCAAAACAATGTTTTTATACTAAAAATTAGGTTTTTAGGACAACTAGCAATATGTCACAGGCGTGCATGGTGGCTCACGATATTGCATGGCCTCTTTGAGAGCTTATGGCTTGAGCTTTTGTGTCATGGGTGTGATTATGGTGGTCATGCCCATGACAAAATTGTCATGTTCATAAGATGCGTCTCAAGGCCATGACAAAATTGTCATGGTCATAAGATGCGTCTCAAGGCCATGACAATTTGATGCATGGGCTTGAGCTCTCCTTCATGGTTTAAACTCTTCATTTTTTTGTAGTTTTTGTGTCTTCCATCTTTTTCTTATTCCATGAAGACAAGTGAGTATAAATCTAAAAAAAACTACTCAAATATTGTGCTTTTGACTCACTTTATCTCTTTCACTTCAAATTGTGCCTAAAACCAAATATGAACTAAAGTGAATGTCTTAAGCGTTTCCTATCATTAAACACTAAGATTTATGGAATAAATGTAAATAAATTAAGCACGTATCATTTTCCCCCACACTTACCTTTGGCCGTCCTTAGGTAAAACATCAAAATTAAAGTCACAGATCCAAAACACTGAATCATTTTCCACATTTCCCGAGAATAGAAAATCATAAGTAAAGAGGAATATTTTTAAAAAAACTATAGCAAGAAATCAATAATCAATGCTTCTACTCATGATAAATCAACATTCATCATCTTTAGAAATTAAACAATCTAGACTTGGATAGAATGTGTTTAACTAAAATCGATCCATAGGTACACTTAGACACCATTTATGATCATGACATTCTACAACTTTACATATCATTTCATTTCTCCTCCATAGAGTCACATTCATAATCTTGAGTCAAAGCAATTTTCTAAGGATATAATATGGGCAAGGGTAAGGTGAGATATATTTGGTAATGCAGCAAAAAAGCCATCAAAGCTATTAAAAAAAACACTCAATATAACATCAAGCGAAAAACCAACATTCACTCACAATTGAGAACATCAACTATGATCTCACATCAACTATGATGAATGTAAAAACTATGTTTCATAGCTCAAATTCAATCTCTCACACCTTAAGCCACATGAAGCATAAATCACTTATAAGGGATCACTCATAAAAATTGATGATAACAATACATTGAAACTATAAAGAGTGAACCTTCCAAAACAACATCTTCCTTATATGCAACATACTAAAATCACCTATTCACTAAACTTTGGGAGGAGAAACTAATAATGAATAACAATGCAATCAAATGCATTTCCTCCTTGATAGTTTTATATAAACATAATTTTTCTTTTCCTTTTCTTTTTCTTTTTCCTTTCCATTTCTTTTGTTTTTCTCTTTTTCTTTCTTTAGTTTTATTTTTTTGGTAATAAAAATTGAAAGAAACTAAATCAACATGGGCATTTCATCGATAAAATGTAAGATGGGATCCTAATAATTATAATCATCCCACACATGCACACCCCCACACATATATATTTATGCATCCATATTCATCAACAATCAACCAATCCTCTTTTAATTTTAAGGCTTAAGTAGGACATTTGGTTAGGTCTAAAGCATGTAATGTTGTTAGCACAAAAGGAATAGGTAAATAAAGCTTAAGCGGGTTTATAAAAAGGAAAAATCATAACGATGGGTAGCTATTTGGCTAATGTATCTTATGAAACAAAGAATGTGTATATCATTTCAAGTTAATGCATGTGATAAAAAAGTGGTCTTGAATAGAAAATCAAGACAAAGTCAGGATGTACATGTCATGAAGGTCACACATAAACAAAAAACAATGAGACCGATATGAATGTGTCAGTCTATAAAGTCTCAAAATCTTACTGGCTTTTGTCTACCACTAGTCACTGCTCTTTTAAAGATAAAGCATATAAACCAATCATAAGAGTAAAAGTAAATGCTAAAGTTGTTGTGGATTCTTCTAGTCAATTCACTCTCTATCATGACTATACAGTCCTAGAAGAAATAAAAAGGAGAAATTGTTTATTTGTTTTTTTTGTTTGTTTTTCTCTTTTTTTAAAAAAATTAAAACAATGTAATAAACTAAAAACCTTAAAAACACTTATGAATATAAGAAACAAATGTGAAAATGTAAAGAAAAAGAAATAAACTTCTCTTGAGTTTCCGACTAAGAAGCACCTTTGTTTATTGTCGCCAGCTCGACTCTTTTTTCTCCTCATCATATGACAAAATTGATCATCGGGTGTCAGAGTTTGAGCCAACTCCAGTTAAGGCTGTTCAGGATAGGGCCTTAGTTGATGACCCTTGATATTTAATGTCTTATCTTTAAAATCTCAATCTCGATTGAGCCCCTACACTCTTACAATATCTCAACATACTCACCTTCAAGCTAAAAGATGTATCTTTTTCTCCTTCGAGCTCCTTCTCCACTTCTTCTTCACAAAAAATTCCTTGAGTAGTTTTCTCAAGATTCTCAAGCTCCTCTTCATTGTATAAGTTCTATGCCTTCTATATGTTATGATGCTAGGGGTTGAGAGCTTCTACCAACTAACCCATCTGGCTTACCAAGTTTTGGATTCTAGAACTTGTTTCTTGCTAGAATTGCATCTTTTCTTACTGAAATCGTAAAGTATTAACAACACAAACATTAATTAATTCTTCTAGACATGTACTTAAGTTTAGTTGCTACTATAAATTTTGGACACTAAACCTTGTATCCTGCCAAAATTGACTTTCCTCCTGCTGAAATTGTAAGTGTTTGCAATAACAAAATTAACTAATTATTCTAGAAATAGACCTGAGTCATAATAAGAAGCTTTTCGTCTACACAAAAATTATTATGCATCCTGCAAACTATCATAGAAGTAATTTTTCTGGGTTATACCATTTAGAACTAAAGTTCGTAAGATTAGTCCAAACTTGGTTATAAGATTGGAAATATGAGTTATATGAAAAGTTACTTCCTTTCATGATTTTTTTCTTTTTTTATAGCATATAAACACTAAACAAAATTGAAAAATCATAAAATAATTGAAAAGAAAGTAATTATAAAAATGTATGCACAAAACACCAATTAAAATCAAGAACAAAAACTAAAGCACCGTACTCTCCAGCAACAGTGTCAAAATTGACATAGTGTATTATAACACTACTCAAAATAGCTAGACCTACAATTATAGAAATGATGAGTCTAGTTTGATCCCACAGAGAGTGTGTGTAAAGCTTCTGAAATCAAATCAATCAGTGTTTAGGTTTTTTTTTTAAGGGGGGCGATTTTGTTGGTTTTCAAATAAGAAAATAAAACAATACAAATCTAACGAAAAATTAAATAAAACAATCTAAAAATGATGAAAAGTGATAAATATGTTAGGGACATAATCATCAATTCAATCTTGACCTACACACAGTTGAACATGCTTCATTGAATTATTGCTCTCACACCTTTCCTAACAACTATTAATCATAGGTTAACAATCAGCTTTGTGAACCCCGATTTTCCCTTAAGTCATGTTTAATTAAGAAGAGCTCACTAGTTAAACCTAGCTATCGAACAACCTAGAACAAGCTCTTTAGATTTAATTAGACAGTCGCATTACGAGTTAGAAAAATAGATTAGTCAAGGAAACAACCATACAAGCTCGGCTCATTTAACCTAGACTATGTTATTGATGATTAAAAAACAATAGTTTTTTAAAAAAAAGAAAGATTGAAATGCATTTATAGGAAAAAGATGGTTAAAGGCTTAAAACAGGTCTAGAGGGATACCTCTTTAATATGTGAAAATATCGTATACTAATTAGCTAAGCAACAAAGACTAGAGAATGTTGTTGTTAGTGGAAATGCTATATAACACTATATCGGACCCCGTTTCTGAAGCCCGATGATCGCATCTCATTTCGGAGATTCAAACATTTTGCACAACCACTTGAATTCATAACTAACCCCTTTTTGGCCCATCTCCATTCAAGCCCAATTATGTCAGTGAATAGCATTGGTGAGTCCATAATTTGCATATATACATGCTTCGGGTCAGTTAGCATAACTTCCTAACTTTTTCTTTTGTGTTTGGCCTACCGTCTGTGTTTGACTATCATCTGGGTTTGACTATAGTCTAGGTTTTGTCTATCGTCTGTCTTTTATCTACCGTCTACCTTTCCTTTCGTCTGAATTTCCTATCATCTATCTTTCCTTTCGTCTGTGTTTTATCATCTGTCTTTGACTTTTTATCGTCTAGGTTTGACCCCCTATCGTTTGTGTTCTACTTCATCTGTGTTTCACTTCCTATCGTCTATGTTTAACCTCCTATTGTTTGTGTTCCGCTTTGTCTGTGTTTGACTTCCTAACGTCTGTGTTTTATTGTCTGGGTTTCCTTGCTTTTGGGTTGTGACGTCATCACAGACGATACGCTTCGTCTGTGTTTTCCTAAAGTCTTTACACTCCTACACATTCCTCACATCTGTCTTCGCCTATCGTCTGTCTTTCTTTGCGTCTATGTTCTGACGTCATCACAGATGATTCCTTTTGTCTGTGTTTTCATTTGCGTTTATGTTGTGATGTCAGCATAGACAATATCCTTCCAACTCTAACATGTTATTCCAATACTAAAACAATTGGCAATCTCAACAAAAGAACATGCACATATGCAATTCATTTTCCAAACCCTTAGAATAACACAATCAGACATAGAAAGGAATTCAATTTCACTTTCTCATTTTTAAACACAGTAAGAGTTTGTTACATTTCAACATACACATCAAAACTTAAAACAAAATACAAACGATGTTCAATGTTGATATGCCAAATATGCTATCCAAAATCACTAACTTAGTACAAAAGTCTTAAATCTATCTTGGAGTCCGAATGCCTTGCAAGGATCACTGATCTTCTCGAATTGCATCTGATGAGGGAAAATTTAGGGGTTAAGCTATATAGCTCAGTGGCTAAAATATTTATAGCCATTGGCAATGAGCCACACAATCACTCATATATATGTATATACATTCATAACCCAAATCTCAACACATCATCACATAAAGCATATTGAATGTAATTTAACATCAAGCACAATACTCACTTCATCCAACTTTTCATTTTAAAAATGAAAATGCACAAATAATTGGCTCGAGGATTCCATAACACGAAACAGAGAAACTGAAGTTTACTCTGTGAAAAAAATGAGTCCATTTTTCGATCTCGTGGGCAACAAGCGGGCAGCCGGGAGAAGGCTTTACGTCGACGTGCACGTAACTAACGAAACGATTCCACTCTCGCCCAAACACAATCAATTTATGCTCAATTTAGGCAATCACAATTTTCACTTTCATGCTTCTTTCATTTTATCATTTTTCTTATACATCATGCTTTCTCTTCTTTTCATTCAATACCAATTGTTATAACCTTTTTCAAGGTATAACATAATCACAATGCATCAAACAATTTCAATTGTGCACAATTATTGCAATTTCAAACATAACAAATTCATGCAAAACACATCCACATACATAGGCAAGGAATTGCCCAATTACACAACAACCATAAATATTTTACCCACCCAATAATTCTTGACAATTCAAGTTCACTGTTGTCTTTCCTCTTCTCCTTGGATCGAGCTTGGTTTGTTTCCTATAACAAACCAAGTTCTCATTCAATAGAAAATTCAATTTGAGAACCCATAGAACTGAAAGCATGAAATTTACTCTAGGATACTTAAACCCATACATTTCCTAAGCTCTTTGAACTAAAAACCCTTCAAAACTCCAAGAGATTTAAAATCGACTTACCTTGAATCTTCACCGACTAGTG
>JAOSBO010000008.1:29691048-29714931 GCA_027563915.1 Erythroxylum rotundifolium
TCTTCGTATTTCTCTCTCTTTTCCATGACACTTCTTCTTTTTCTCTTCAATTTTCGTTCTTCTTTCTTCTTAAAATGTAAGAAAACACTCCTTCTTCCAATTATGCCCTTAATGATTGAGAAATGTCCTATTTGTCCCTCCATTTATGCCTTATGTCTTTTATACTTAAGTGTCTTGCCAAAAACACCCTTGAACATTCTGACATAACAATTTATTCTAGAAAAATCTTCTCTATTGTCTTACGTTTCTAAGGACACCAAAATCCATCAATTCAGTTCAGAAATCTAAAAGTTAGGGCCTAAATATTTCAGACTATTGTTAGACTGAAACAGTACACTATACCTAAGTTCCATCCAGAAATTGAAAGTCCTAGAGACTAAAATAGATTTCAACTTCTTCATACCCTTTGTAGATCATGCCTCTAGTTTATCTTGAAACAAGAACCATCTCATTTGGGATCCTATAGGTCCAAATATATTCAAAATATTGAAGAATGTTAAGTAAAATATCCAATTCCCACTCTTCCTACCGATACCCTTACTTTGATTCAATCCATCCTTTTTTTCAAATCAACACCAGAAGCTATAATCTTTCATAGAGACGTAAAAAGAAAAGTGTTAGGAAATCTAAGGGTTTAAGAATCACTTCATTTGGAGGCCGAATAACAAAATTATGGCCAAAAGAATCAAACAAGATTTGGCCCTCAATCATGTTGAACTTGTCTGGGGACAAATGACATAACTTTCCCTAGAGATGTTGGATTAAGATCAACTTAGAAAGATTTCAAAGAGAAATTAAAGATATATATAACCTTGAAGCAGATCTTGAGGTCAGATTTTATCATCTGAAGGGTCAAAATGGACCAGCAGGTAGATACAAATGAAACCAATAAAAAGCAGACAAATGGGAAAAAGCAGAAAAATGAGGAAAATTGCCATAACTTTCCCCAAAGATATCAGATTTGTATGATCTTTAGATGGTTAGAAAAAGGAATTCATGCTATATAACTTTGATGAAGACTTAAAAGATAGATTCTATCTTTTGAAAGGTCAAAAATGGAACAGAAGATAGATATGGATGAAGCCAAATGAAAAAACAGACTAATGGAAAAAGACAAACGAATGGGGAAAATTGCTATAACTTTCCCTAAATATATCTTATTAAGGTGTTATTTATATGGTTAAAAAGAGGACTTCAATATCTACAACTTTCATGAAGATCACAAATATAGATTTTATCGTCTGAAGGGTTGAAAATGGAGCAGAAGACAGGCCAGAGAAAAAGAAAAAGAAGCAAAACATAGCAGAAGATGATGTCATCACAGAAGAAGCGAAAACATAGAAGAAGCAAAAAGTAGAAGAAGCAAAACACAGAAGAAGTAAAAAGTAGAAGAAACAAAACACAGAAGATATGACGTCATCATAGACCATACGACATCATCACAGAAGAAGTGAAAACATAGAAGAAGCAAAAAGCAAAAGAAGCAAAACACAGAAGAAGAAAAAAGAAAAAGAAGCAAAACACAGAAGATATGACATCATCACAAAAGAAGCGAAAACATAGAAGAAGCAAAACACAGAAGAAGCAAAAAACAGAAGAAGCAAAAACTATGTGACGTCATCACAGAGGAAGCGAAAACACAGAGGAAGCGAAAACTAGAAGAAGCAAAACACAGAAGAAGAAAAAAGCAGAAGAAGCAAAACATATAAGAAGATGACATCATCACAGAAGAAGCAAAAAGGCAGAAGATGCAAAACATACAAGAAGATGACGTCATCACAAAAGAAGCAAAAAGGCAGAAGATATATCTTCTTTTATAAAGACCATAACTTTCAGCTCCAATGTCCAAAATTCTCATACTATATACCATTGGAAAGCTAAAAGAAAGATCTACAATATTTAGAAGAAACCTTTCTATAATTTAGCCTAGAACAAATACAGAATTGCCCTCAAATTCAGAACATAAATTTTTATGTTCATCCTGTAATGTACTGCATCCAGTTCTCAACTTCATGACAAATTTTGTGATTCTTACAGATAGAATTTAAATTGATGTCTTATAAGAAATGTATCCATATGTTTCTAGTTTAATCTAAACAAAGAATCGGCTCATTTGGATAACTAGAGAAAAAGTTATGGCTAACAGGCCAAAGCACACTCGGTGCACATTTTCCAGATCAACCACTACTTTTGTTTCCAAATCTTTCCTTATCACAACTCATACCAAGATCACTCTTTCTACTCCCTCTACTTCTCATTTACAATTAAAAAAATCACATTTAAAAGCAATCATATCCGGAAGTTGTCAATGAATACGCTTATTTTTGTATGTGCAAAGATTCAAATTCATATGCATGTATGCTGACATGCTGCTAGGCATGAAATGCAAATTTTTCTTGCTCTCACATTGCTATTCTCTCCATTATTGAAATTTGGGTTCTAACCCTTAATATGGGGATGGGATGTTACATTATACATGTATGACATTGAGATATTTATATCTATACTCACCTTCAGGTTTTTAATTCTTGAGATTAATAAAGTTTAATTGATTGTGCTTTTTGTTGATTTAATTGTGATTCAATTTCTGTTAAAAATAATTCGACAATAAATTGAGAGGGTAAGCCAAGTGAAAAGAATTAATTTGGGCTAATGATAGTTAGGTGACTTAATAGGTAAAGAATTGATTCAAACCGATAGAATCGTGTAACAAGAGATCAAGCATTGGTTCCCAATAGATTAATAGACAACTTAGAACTAATTAAGATTTTAGGTCAATTGTGAATCTAGAGATCGCAATTCCATAATTTAAATTAGGAATCATCAATTAGGGTTAAGTATTATAACTCGAGAGAGAGTAATTCACCTTAGGACTATCTAGACCCATTAAGCCAAGAATTGCATAATTGATCAGGTTTTCGTTAATTTCAAATTAAATCCCCTTTTTGCTCACTTGATAGATTCTAGGATGATTTTTGGATTGGTTGTGTGATTTTTCTATTTTGTTGATATCTCTACATTTTAATTCTTGACATTAATTGTTTGAGTGATTTTTTTCTACATTAGTTGTTAATTAGAATTATTATAGGACCTTAGATTTTAGGACTAGATTACCCTCCTCATGGGATCGATAACTTAGATGCTACATAGACGACCTATGCACTTACGGATTTACCAAGGTTAATAAATATTAAAACTTATTGCGATCAAGTTTTTGACACCATTGCCGGGGAGGCAATTAGTTTAGTTCTTTAGTCTAAGGTTTTTTCATTTTTTGTTTGATTTTTATTACAAAAATTTAGAGGAGTTTGGAGCATAAAGTAGAGACACATCAAGACATCTTGGAGTGAGAATGAGACATCTAAAGGGTTGAATGCTAATAAGAGATAAAATGCACAATCATGGCAGATGTATATTATAAGGAGAAAAGGTTGCTTAGGGAATTCAGTAAACCCTCATTTGGCTGGAAAAATCATCATCCTTATGTGTAAAACCACCCTCAATGAACCCTCATACACTTCAGGGTGGTAGACCCACCCTCAATGAACCCTCATACACCTTATGTGAACATAAAAAAAATCTTGTGTAGATGTCCATGCAAAGAACTCTATCCTTTGGATTGATGATGATGAAGAGGCATTCAATATGAACGATGTATTTAAGAATTCGAAGTTTAGTAGCTCATTTAGGACAATCAATGTCTTTAAATCTTCTGACAAGCAAGAGGACAAAAAACAGATGACAAAAACCATCGAGTTTGAAGAAACTATAAAAGTCTCTGTTTGTGAATCGGAAGAAGTAGAGGAGATAGAGGTGCTTAAGGAAGAAAGAGAGCAACCTACTATCGTGCAAGAAAAAATATTGGATTCAATAAAAGATTCAAGGGGTTTTATTATTCCCTGTTATGTTGACAGTTTATTCGAAAAAAGGAAATTGTTGAGCTTAATTGAATTCTGTAATGTTATCTATATTGTCCTTTTGATTATTTTGCAATTTTCAGCTTACTTACAAGCTACAAATCTAAGGTTAAAAGGGTGGAAGCAAGCCACTCATAATTGATCCTAGTTGAGCTCCAAGGATAGAGCGTTGAGCTACGAACATTAAAAGAAGCATTGCATAGGAGGCAACCCATGGAAAATTAGTTTCTTTGTGTCTTTATTTATTTTTGTTAGAACGTTTGAAATTTCATAGTTAGGACTTTTTTTATGTTCGAATAAAAAGAACAGAATAGGATTTTAGATTAATATGGATGATGCTCAAGCATGAAAAGAGAGGTGAAAAGGGGTATAAAGAACCAAGCAGTGAAAGTGAAAAGACTGGAAAAATAACAAAAAAAGGAAATTAGGAAGTGGTGGTACACCACAGGCCACAATTATAGCTTGCGACAATGCAGAGAAAGGGAAGGGTGCAAAATTTTAAAGGACACTTTACCATTTTACCCTTTTTACCACCTATATATTCAGTTCTACCTTCACTTTGACTTTCACTTTACCTATCTAGAATTCCAGTATTCAAACACTCTCACCTCTCACTACAAAATTTTAACCTTTCAAAATTTTCCAAATTAGACCCAACCATGCCACGCATTAAGCAAACAGCCTGACGGGAGCCATATATATCACCACAAGTTGCTGGATGAGGAAGACGAAACAAAGCAGTAGACTTCAGAGCACCCTTTCCAATCTACAATGAGGAGGAAGGTACTCATTTCCGGTCTTTAAATGCTAAGCAAATTTCTATTCCTAAATACTTTGATGTGGACATATTAGATAGGCTAGAATCGCGTGAGGAGGTAGAAATTCTAGCTGAGAGGTTCCAGTGGGGCCAGTTTAGATGATTTCAATTCCCTGTTTATAAGGAGCTTACACTGGAATTTTTCACTTCCCTGACCTATGAACCTAAGAATCTAAAAGAATTGTGGTTTAGGTTGAGAGGACGATCTTACAAATTGATCTGTAAAGTCAAGCCCGAGATTTATGGATTCCTTGAATCCACCATCATCAATCAACAGGATGATTTTCATCCCTCTCAATACTGGAACGAGCTTACTGGGATTGAGCATTTCTATGCCAAGAATACTCATAATAACATTATAAGGTCCTATGAACACTTGCTGTTACACAGATTTATGTGTCAGCTGATTTTTGACAAGCCAGAAACCAACAAGTGTTCCACTAAGGAACTTTTCATATTATGGTGCATAGACGATAGTATTCCAATAGCACATCCATGCATATGTTACAACCTATGGTTGCGGCTCCACGCAAGTGGAACAATAATCTAGGAATGGGTTACATAGTGTTTGCCATTGTAGACCATTTTGAAGTGGATTGTAGTGGACTAACTATCCACCCATCTGAATTCCTAAAGCACCACCACTTATAATGGGCTGAGATCCTTCAATCCTATAAAATGGAACTGAGCCAATCAGTGAGAAGATGCATATTAAAATTAGGGCGAGTCAGGCAAGTTCAAGCTTAACACCGCCTCGAGAGGAAGAAGGGTCTAGTGAAGAGTCGAAGAAAGGGGAAGAGGAATAAGGTTGGAAGAAGGTTTTGGATGCAATCACTAAAACCAACTGAACACTAGCGGAGGTGGCACAAACACAACAATGCCAGAGCCAAGATACCCTACAGATCCATAGGTATTTCAAGTATCAAGGCATTCAATTGCCACATCCGACACTATCACCACCTTCTTCTCCATAGGATTTATGTCTAACCCAAAATTTTCTTTCCCAAATTAGTCTTCAGTTCTATTTTATTTTTATGTTTATTGTTTCCTGTTTACTTACATTTCTGTATTTTCTTTTCATTTATGTATTGTTGTGTGCTTCCTTCTTACATTGAGGACAATATGTTGTTCAAGTGTGTGGAGGAATTATGTGTTCTGCTTTTCGAAAATGTGATTTTGCATAGGGTATGATAATGTTGGGTTGCATTGTGAAAATTGTTTGAATGTGTCAATGGCCTAGATGGAGTGAAATTCATTTAATTTTAACCATAGTCTATTAGGTTGTGACTGATCATTAGCTCACAAAGTTAGTGAATTGGGGTTCTTTGGATAAATATACTACTTAATTAAGACTTAGTGTAAATTTAGCACCCTCTAGATTTTCACATTCATTCATAATTTTAGGCCTTTCAACTTAAATAGCTTCACTTGTATTTTTTCATGGAAATGAATAGCTACAACAATTAGGTAGGCAATAAATTGCAATAAGTTTTTTAATAAATCACTATTCTGTAAACCTTCGAGTTATGAATAGAGCTAGTAGCTAGTTAAAAATGTGATGTAGCTGAGTAACCAGATCGACATGTGTCACAAATGTGTGCCTTCATGTCAAAAGGCTATAATGACTTTTCATCCAAGTTGTTTAAACATTACTTAGTTAAGTAACCAAATCGACATTCATCATCAATGTTTTCCTTCACATAAAAAGGCTAAGTCCATGTTCAATAATTATTTTTAAATAAAATGTGTTTCCCTTAATAAAAACTAGTAGACTTATAAAGAGCTTGACTTTTTATGGCAATATACTTAGGAACATTTACAAAGTCTAAAGGACCAAAGACTTATTAATTTATGTGTGCAATTAAAAAGGATAAATGAATTCTAAAGGACCAAAGACTTATTAATTTGTGTGTACAATTAAAAAGGGTAAATGAATTAACAATTAGATCTTTATTAATTTTTTATTTAGTTTAAAACCTTTAGACATAGATTTTGCTCGTTAATGATTATATATAACTTGTCAGATTGTGTTCAAGATTAAATTTATTTCATGACATTAAAGTCATTGCCACATTATTGTATTGTGTGTTTTATGTTTGTTATGTGTCGTTGTTTTTTTGCTTAAGGACAAGCAAACATTTAAGTGTGGGGATGTTGATAATGGTGAATGGCATTGTGTTTTAGGGTTCAATTTGTTAAGTATTTAGTATTAAATTGAGTGTTGAGTATGTGTTTATGTGTTAATTGTGTTAGTTTAGATGTTTAAGTGTTTTTATGGGTTAGTATGAGTCTTTGAGCTTATATGTTATATTTTTGAGGTACCTTAAGGGCTTTATTAGTGTTTCAGGGTAAACAGTGAAGAGCAGAGAAGATCAAAGAAGTTTCGGGTCAAAGACATAGCAGACGATCGTGGCACAATAGGCAACAATCGTGACAGAAAGGGACGAGCCAATAATAGCCAGGCCACGATCGTGCACTTTTGGTATGGTCATGACAGAGAGCTTCCACTCAGGGGACACCTAGCTAACACAAAAACTCGAGTTTCGCAAGATTTTTCGAATCGCTTTGACCCTGACTTAAAGCTAGAGCCTCTAAAGTATAAATAGAGCATTACAAGATAGAAGGAGCAGCTAATAGTGTCGAGCAAGAGAGCCTTCACACCTTCCAATTCTGAGAGAAAAACTAGAGATAAATTGTGAGATTAAGGAAGGAGACAAAGCTTGATGTGACATATTTCCCAAAACAGGTGGTTTCCTGCAGTTGCTGCCTCCATGATCCATTCTGACAATAGTTTCTATGTTTATTTCAATTTTATACATGTTTGAAATTGGGATATTTATTAAAATTGCGATTGTTGAGTGTTGATTATTGTCTATACTTACCTTGGGGTTTTTAATTCTTTATATTAATAAAGTTTAATTGACTATGTTTTTTGTTGATTTATTTGTGATTCAATTTTTGCTAATAATAATTCTGCAATAAACTGAGATGGTGAGCCGAGTGAAAATATTCAATTTATGCTAACAAGAGTTAGGTAAATTGATTAGTAAATAATTGATTCAAACTGGTAGAATCGTGTAACAAGAGATCAAGCATAGGTTCCCGGTAGGTTAATAGACAACTTAGAACTAATTTAGGATTTTAGTCAATTGCGAATCGAGAGATTGCAATTCCATAATTTAAATTAGAGATAATCAATTAGCATTAAGAATTAGAACTCAAGAGAGAGTAATTCACCCTAGGACTGTCTAGACCTATTAAGTCAAGAATTGCATAATTGATTAGGTTTTTGTTAATTTCGATTTAAATCCCCCTTTCACTTACTTAATAGCTTCAAGGTTGATTTTTGAATTGGTTGTGTGATTTTTCTATCTTGTTGATATCTCTGCGTTTTAATTCTTGAAATTAATTGTTTGAGTGATTTATTTATGCATTAGTTATTAATTAGAATTATTATAGTTAGTGCGACCTTAGATTATATGATTGGATTACCCTCCTTGTGGGATCGATACCTTACTCCTTACATTTGGAATGTAATCTAAACTTTGAATCCTTAGCAATATTGAATTCCAACAACTAAGTTAATGTCTCCATACAAATGATAACAAGTAAGATGAGAGTGTATCACCTTAGCTCAACCCTTTGGCTCCCCTAAAGAGGGAAGTGGGCCATCGATTGACTAAGACCTCAAAAGATGTTGAGGTAACACATGCCTTGATCTATTTTAAGTAATTATCTGGAAATACCATAACCTCATCAATTGAAATAAGAAGTCCTAGTTGATATTATCAAATGCTTTTAGAAGTCTACTTTAATGGTGTAATTCATTAAAGATCTTTTCCTTGTATATCCCTCCAATATCTCTTGAATAATCAAGATATTGTCTCCAATCCTTCTATTCTATGTAAAAGCCACTTAATTCCTACTGATTATAGAATCCAATACTATTTTGAGTATGTTAGCTAACAATTTATTAATGATTTTGTGGAGAAAATTTATGCAGGATACAAGCTTAAAATATCTAAATGACTATATTAGAGAACTTAGGGGCAATATATGTTCTATTGATCTCCTTAAAAAGACATCCCCTTAAGAAGAATTTGTGGATAGATTCCTTAACCACTGGCTTAATAGTACTCTAGGTATTTTGATAGAAGTGTCCATTTAATCCATCTAGACTTCGTGCCTTTCATATGGAAGACTACATTCTTTTTTTCAACATCTAAGATAGACCTATTTAGATTATTTGCTTCCTCCAATAAATTTTCTTTATAATGAAAGAATATAGTTCTTGTTTGGTGTAAATGGTTTCTTTAATACAGCCAATCATGGCTTTAAAATACTTAACTACTTCTTATTTTAGCTCCTTTGTGCTTTAACCTCCCATTGGGTAGAGTAATCGTAAAGATCTTGTTGACATTTTTCATAGCCAATGAAGAATTGAAGAAGAATTTTGTACTTATTTCGCCCTCATTGATCCAATTGACCTGAACTCTTTTTTTGATGATAGAAACATGATTATTTAAATTATGAAGATATTCTTTCAAATGTTTTTTTCTTTACTCGAGAGCTTAGGATCACTAGGATTAACAACTAATAACTTCTAGATTAAGTATAATTTCCCTTTTGCCTTATCAATCATCTCTTTAGTGCTTGAGGCCCCTCTTAAAATTAAGTTTCTTCTTCTCCTTTTTATCTAGCTAAGCTTTTTAACACATATGTATTGATTAGTTTCACTAATCTAGAGATCTAATCCTTTACTAACTTCCTTCTAAAAACCTTCCATCTGAGTAAAGAAGTTGTTAAATCTGAAATGGGATTTTCTATGTGATTTTTGAATAATCCGTCCATGTTTACAAGGCATGGTATGAGAATAAATGGTCTATGAAAATTGCTTAAACCTTTGGGAAATGCGTCAACCAATCAAGATTGACTCTTTGCCTATCCAATGTTTTCCTAATGAACCAGTTTGTCTCCTGCTTATTTCTCCTAATAAAATTGTGGCTTTCAAGTTTTAGATTAACAAACTTCATATATTCAACATAATCTAGGAAATTATAACTATAATTTCTTAGGTTGCATTTACCATCAGTCTCAGACCTATATAAAGTAGAATTAAGGTCACCATATACCATCCAAGGGCAAGACCAAACACCTTTTTTACTTTATAGGTTATTCCAAAGACCATCTCTAAAAGATGGTGTTGAATTCATACATAAAGGAAATGTAGATAGATACGTCTTCCACCAAAAATTGGATTTTTGTATATATCGACTGCTCCTCTTTGAATTTTTTCTATATTGTTTTGTTTATAACCATTTCTTAGAATATTATTAATATTTTGTATAAGATCAAATGATCATCTTTTAATGTTATACTGCTTTTGTTAGTATAACTTGATGATATTTATATAATTTTATTATATATATAAAGTGCCTAACATTTTGAATTAATAATATTTCCCTACGATTTAATTGATAATAATAACCAAATGATCCATAACATAAAACATGATACATTATATACAAAACGCCATAATTGTTCAATATTATAGATTATGTAAAAAGTTGAATAATGTTTGGCAATGTTTTTACATATTCGTAGCTAAAAGACTTTACTTATGAAACTAAGAAAATGTAGCTCAAAATATTTTTAAAATGTAGCAAAAATATAACTTTACAAAAAAAAAGGTTAGTTAAGTCTATATATTTATCAATACATAAATTGTAGGTAAAATTTTTGACCTTATTTTTAGCTGCTAATCCTTTAGCACCAAATATTTTCCTGCTAATGTCGACTTATACTTAATATTTGGTTACGTATTTTTAAAACTTTATCTATAAAAACCATTTCTTAGCTAATACTTTTTATCTACAATTTTTCAAAACATCGTTTATAATTTTTTGCTATAGGGAATCAATAACGCTTCTTGCAACGAAATGAAAACATCACAAATAATTTTAGGTAATATTTCTGAACAAATTGGCTACATTTTTGTTGTAGTCTATTTTCTAGTTTACGGTAATATAAATGGTAAACAATGGTTGGCTTCTTTGTAGATGAGAGGTTGGTCGATCCAATTATAAATCCTTTAGCATAGGTAAAATGGAAGAAGTTGGGTCTATAAAAAGCATTAATTAATGAGCAAGACTTGTTTTTTTTTCATCTATTAAAAACATTCTAGAGACTAGACCATATCACATTTAGGAAATCCATTGCCAGTGAGAAATGATACTTTGAAAATAGTTTTAAAAGTCATTAGTTGAATGAATTGCCAATAATAGATAACAAGTATCATTGGAGTCAAATTAAGTTGAAATTATTTCCATTCTCTATATCGAAACGGAACATTGTATGATGAAATTATTGAATTATATGAAATAAATCATATACTAAATCGTTAGTTAAAACTAGTTTAATAATCATAATATTTGGGTGATTGTGATCTGTTCCCAAACACTATCCTTGATAAATAAATATAAGTTATCTAATTATAAATTAAAGGTAAATTAAATAATTTTAATTCATCTAATCCTAAATATTATTTAGAGTTATGATTTATATCTATTAAGAACATATTTAGGAACCTAGTGATTCATATATAAGAATGATTGAAAATGAAAAAGGAAAGTTAATCAAGTCAGTCTTAATTATAAAGCTTGAGAAACTTTAAGATTAAAAATGAGATAAATAAGAATCAAAATGGTGTATTTAATATTATTTGAGACCAATTAGTATTTGGTGAAAATTAGTTGTAATTCTAATTAAAGTTTAACTGAAAATAAATTGTTATTTCAATTAAATTACGAAAGGTCTAAACTCTATTATAAATGGGCTTAGGCTCTACAGGAGCTAATAATTGTTACTTAACCCTTTCTACATCACTTTTATAGTTCTGTTAACATGATCTGTGGATACCATTAAAGGTTTGACTTGCGTGCAGCTATAATGGTTGCAATGAACATATTTTAGAAAGAATTCGAGAGAAATAACCAGAAAAGAATCAAACTTCATAATAAGTTACAAATTATGATTCAGAATTTATTACATTTTTATGCATTAATTATGTTTTATAATTTAAAATGATATTGGCTTCAAAGAAATCAAATGAGAAAATTTAGTGCTTATTCCATTACACGTGGAATTAGATGTCATTAAGACTTACTAAAAAAGTAGTTCCAATATAAACTCTTCTTTTTTTCATGAAAAATTCGACAATTCAAACCCTTATTAGCAAAGGAGAAAGAAGAAGAAAATAAGTTTTTTTTTATTTTTTAAATACTTAAAAGAATATTGATGTGTAGAAATATTTTATATATAGATGTTGACCTATTAAAGGGTCGCACTAATATGGCATTCCAGGTTAGTACTATTAAGTAAAGGGTTAATCACATTCTAGTTTTGTAACAAATTAAAAGTTCAAAAATTTTATTACTGCTATTAGTTGTTTTGACTAGTATTGCAAAATTATGCCAAGTTCGGGATTTTAAATATAGTTTGCCCATTTACAAACTCATTTAACCCTAATCATTTAGTGTAAAATTATCTTGTTTAAGTTCTTTTCCAATTTTACTTTTCAAAACTAATAAAAAATCATGTTTATTATTTTTCAAAAAACTTAGTCATCACTTTAGGTTTTTCTTTGTTTTTAAGCACTATGAAATTACTCTAAGTATCTTTATTATTTTATTTTAGGCTTTAATTAAAATTGCAAACTCTGATGCATTCATTCATTGCTTTAATATTTATTTCAAAATCTAGACATCATTTTAGGCATTTAACTTTTTGATCTATAGGTAAGAGCTGAAAATACTAGGCCTTCAACCATATATATTATTTCTAAATTTTTTAAGTTTTTTCCTTAAATTTACAACTAAAAATTGTTTTTGAATTACCTAAATTTATATAAACTTTTCAGAATTAGGTAACCAACTAGATATTTAAATGAAAACAATAATACTTGTAAGTAGCCAATCTTTCAAGCATTTGATCAATAAAGGGAAGGGGAAAATGGTGTTTACGAGTTTCTAAGTTCAATTTTCTATACTCAATACAAACTCACCACCTGTTTTGCACTTAGGTGGGATCCAACTCACCTTCCTAATTAGTCACTACCGTCACTCCAGACTTCTTTCGAACCACCAGAATTAGACTTACCCACTTATTATCAGAGATTGGGTAAATGACCCGAGCATTGAAAAGTTTTTGTACTTCCTTCTTCATAACCTCCATCATCAGAGGATTCAACCTATGTTGAGCTTTCCTTATGGACTTGAAATCCTCCTCCAACAAAATACAATGCATATATATAAAAGGGCTTATTCCTTGAATATATGTAATCATCCATCCGATGCCCTTCATATGCTCCCTCAACATTTGAACCAGTTAGTCTTTTTGATCTAAAATCAACTCTTTAGAAATGATAACTGGAAGGGTCGACTTATCTCCTTAATATGCATACTTTAGGTAGGTGGGAAGTGGTTTTAGTACCACATCAAGTACCCCCACATTAGAATGTAGTAACTTTAGGTGAGATTCAGGTAACTACATGGAAGCCAAATCATACCTTTTGGGAGAGTGATTTAATGATTCTAGGGTAGCTTCCATTTCAATCAGTTCCTCTCCCACTTCAACATCAATTTTGGCTTCTGATTCCATTTGCTCAGTCAATACTATTTATAAACAATCCCTGCAACCCATTGACAATGCATCGTAACACTAGACAAAGTAAACTAGACTACTACTATAATAGTGGTGAGTCTAGGTCAATCCTACAAAGAGTGTGTGTAAAGTTGTTAAAATGAAATTAACCAATGTTTAGTTTTTTTTTTTTTGGGGGGGGGGGGTTGGTTTTAAAATTAAGAAAATAAAATAAAGCAAAGATAACTAGCAAAAGAAAATTAAAAATAACATAAAAATGATAAAAGCAGGGAATTCAATAGGGACTCGGTTCTTTAGTTCAATCTAAGCCTACACCGTAATTAAACATATTTCAATAATTTTGTCTTCTTAAATTTCTCCCAGAAACTATTAACCATTAGTTAACAATTAACTCAAGTTTCCCTTAGGTATTGCTTAATTAAGATAAGATCATTAATTAAACCTAACTATCAAATAACCTAGGATACGATTTCTATATTCGATTGGATAGTAGCATTATGAATTAGGAAAACCAACTAATCAAGGAAACAACAACATACGGTGCATCGTTTAACCTAGGTTTTGTTATGCCTAATGATTATGAACCATTAGTCGCTACAAATGAATTTGAACATAACAATTACAAATAATATTGAATATTTTATGAACAGTTTTGTAATAAAATGATATAATGATCACATTAAAATCATCTTTTCACAATACCTAAATAATAAATGTCAGATAAAATAAGTAATTTCTAAAGAGAGAAAGAAAAATAAACTTAATGAGAAATATGCTTGATCGAGTTCATTAGTGTCAATGTCACTTTTGAACCAGTTTCAGGAAGCTACCCCTCTATGGGTGTCCAAAAGAATAAAGCTTTTCATCTTTTCTTCATTAAAAATAAGACCTCCTAAAAAAATTACTTCATCACCTAAAAATGTCCTTGAAGAACTGCCTGTTCTATCGGAAACTAAAAAGTTAAAACCTTATATCCGTTACTGCTTACCCTCGTTTTTGTTTATGTTTTTTATTCTCATGCCCAACTTTGTCATTTCCTTCTTTTGATTGCACATTTGCATTTCAAACCCATTGTCTGCATGAAATTAAAAAGTTGTTTACATAAACGTGGACATTGTTTGCATTTAATTCATTCGAGGTGTTGGCATGTTTTCCATTTTTTATTGTTGGACTGTCTTTTTTATCTTTCCCAGCTTCACAATTGCTATGTTCTTCTCTTGACTATGCCGCCATTTTGGTCTTTCCTAGTAGCTAACATTTACTTCATGCTTTTGCTGTCATTTTAATATTTTCCGTTATCAACCTGCTACAGTCGTCCATCATCCTTTACTATATACATAGATAGGTGGTATGCCATTCTCTCCACATTTGACTTATGCTGAATTATGATGCATTAAATTAATATATACCTTGCATAGGTGCAAGTTAATGCACAACCATGAGCTTTGTTGCTTCATCATCTTGATTTTCTAATCTTTACTTGCTCCAATTTTTCTCATTCTTTCTCTATAAAGACAAAGGATTGTGATTCTTTGAAAATATGGTGCTTTCGATTCACTTTATCTTCTTCGATTTCAAATTGTACCTAACATCATATATGAGTCAAATTATCTTAAGCACTTTCCTTATGGTATCTTGTCGGAGTTGTTGTATACCCTATTAAAGCTATTATTGTATATCCTGTTGTAGCTGTTGCATACTCTATTGAAGCTGCTACATAGTCTATTGAAGTTGAAGATCATTAGTATCAGAGATCTTGATAAAGTTGTTGAAAGATATGCCTAAATCTTGTTGGTTCTCTATATCTTAGATGCTAGACCTTGTATCTTACCAACATTGCCTTTCATCCTACTAGAATTGTAGAGTATTCTGTCAAAATTGCTGCGTACTCTTTTGAAGTTGTTCCATAACCTATTGAAATTGAAGATTGTTAGCATTACAGGTCTTGATATAGTAATCCAGAGATGTACCTGAGCTGTAATAAGAAGCTTCAGGTCATCACGAGAATTATTGTGTGTCCTGTAAACTATCATGGAAGTAATTCTGTTGATTATCCCATCCATAGTTAAAATCTATATGATCACTCCAAACATAATTATAAGGTTGAGAATATGAGTTACGAAATAAATTACTTCCATCCATGAATATATATGTGTGTGTGTGTGTTTATTCAAATTTTACATCACTAACACTAAACAAAAAGTCAAAAATCAAGAAAGAACTAAAAAGAAACAAATTGCAAAAAAAATATGTACAAAAAACGAATTAAAGTCAAGAAGAATCTAAAAAACAACACTCCCTAACAACAGTGCTAAAATTCTCAGCACATCGTAACTCTAGTCAAAATAAACTAAACTACTATTATAGTAGTGGTGAGTCTAGGTTACTCCCATATAGAGTGTGTGTAAAGTTGTTGAAATGAAATTAATCATTGTTTAGGTTTTGGGGGGTTTGGTTTTAAAAATAAGCAAATAAAATAAAGCTTATATAACCAACAAAACCAAATTAAAAATAACATTAAAAATGATAAAAGTGGGGAATTCAGTAGGGACCTAGTTCTTTGATTTAATCTCGACCTACAGCCTAATTAAACATATTTCAATGATTTGTTTTTCTCAAACTTCTCCCAGAAACAATTAATTATGGGTTAACAAATAAATCTAAGATAACTATCAAAAGCAAATTAAAAATAACATTAAAAAAGGCAAAAATGAGGAATTCAGTAGGGGCCTGGTTCGTTGGTTCAATCTTTGCCGACACCTTAATTAAACATATTTTAATGATTTTTTCTCAATCTTCTCCCAGAAACTATTAATCGTGGGTTAACAATTGATTCAAGTTTTCCCTTAGGTATTGTTTAATTAAGATACGATCATTAATTAAACACAACTACTAAATAAACTAGGACACGATCTATAGATTCAATTGGGTAGTAGCATTGCAAATTAGGAAAATTGATTAATCAATGAAACAACCATATATAATGCATCATTTAACCTAGGTTATCATATCCCTAATGATTACAAACCATTAATTGCTACAAATAAATTTCAATATAACAATTATGGATTATATTGAATTTTCTAGTAGTGGGTTTAAAATAAAACGATCCAATGAATGCATTAAAATCATCTTTTCACAATAACCAAGCACTAAATGTTAGATAACATAAGCAATTTCTAAAAAGAGAAAAAAAAACAAACTCAATGAGAAATATGGTTAATTAGGTTCGATTGATGCCAACATCACCTTCAAACCAACATCGAGAAGCTACCCCTCTATAGGTCTCTGAAAGAATAGAGCTTTATCCCTCTTCTTCATTAAATCTAAGAACTCTTAGTAAAATTGCTTTAGCCTCCTAAGTTGTTTACCCATATTGTTGTTTATGCTTTTTATTCTCATGCCCATTATTGTCGTTTCCTTCTTTTGGCTACATGTCTACATTTTATACTTAACGTTTGCGTGAAATATAGATATTGTTTAGGTAAACGCAGACTTTGTTTACATTTTATTCATTCCATTTATTGGCATGTTTTCCACTCTTTTTTACTACATTGTTCTTTTGGTTTGTCCTAGCTTCCCATCTGCGCTGTGTTTTTCTCTTGGCTGTGCTGTCCTTTTGGTCCTTCCTAACTGCTGACATTTTCTTCATGCTTTCACTGTCATTTGATATTTTCCTTTATCCTCCTTCTACAGCTATCCATCATCCTTTGCTTTATACATGGACAAGTGGTGTGCCATTCTATCCATCTTCGATTTATGCTGAATTATATTGCCATTAAATTCACCTACACCTTGCATAGGTGCAAATCTATGGACAATTGTGAGCTATGTTTCTTCATCTTCATTTTTCTTGTCTTTACTTAGTCCAATATTTCTCATTCTTGCTCCATGAAGATAAAGGATTATAATTCTCCAAAAAGCAGCTCAAATATGATGCTTTCGACTCACTTTAGCTACTTCGATTCTGAATTGTGCCTAACATTATATATAAGTCAAAGCGAGTATCTTAAGCATTTTTCCAGCAATAATCACTAAGTGCTATGGAATAAATTCATAATAATTTAAGCACATATCACCCAATTTAAGCATTTCCTATACTAAAGGATCAATCACATCAATAGAGCAAATAGAGTGATTATTATGAGGATGTTTCATGGCATAAAAATTGTTAAGACGAATACTTCGCCTTCAAATTCGATAATGAGGGTGTTCTCACAAACATCTATCTTAGTCTGAGTCATATTAAGAAACCACCTCCCAATAAGATAGTTATTGGATTTTATGAAGTTTCATCATTCATGTCAACTACCTAAAAGTCTGTAGGAAATAGCAATTATTTCACCTACACTAATACATCCTCACCTACACTATCGGGGTAAGTTTAGTATGGTTAACCAATTGTAGGTAACGCTTGTTTCTTTTAAAGGTATTCTCACTTCTACCTTCTGGAAAATCTCTAATATGTCCTTATCTTTTTCCTCTTTGTTCAATTTTCCTAATCTGGAAAGAAAAGGTGGAGCATTAGTCTTAAAGATATTCAGGCTTTTGAAGTTTACATCTTTACTGGACGAGGGGTTTCCTTCATATTCTAACTTTTTCTTGATGTCTTCTTGATTCACAATCCTCGATGAGGTTCTCTTAGGAACCTCAGATTCCTTCCCACTCCTTAAGGTTATATAACTAACATTCTTTGCATTCGCCTTGGGTTGAGATGGAAGCTTTCCTCCACTTTGTGTCTCTGGGTGGTTAATAGCCATCAGTATCATACCCATTTGGCTCTCCAAGTTTTGGACTTTCCATTTTACTTCCTAATGAAATTAAATAGTGTTAGTAGCATTAGACCTAACCAAGTCATCTAGAGATGTACTTAAACTAAAGAAGGATGCTCATAGCCTATTTTAAAATTGTTGTGATGCTTGTGGCTCATTCTGGAAGAAATTCTACTACCTATTTTCCCTGTAACTCAGTTTGGAATGGTCTCTCTAACCTAGGTTACAGGCACGGAAATACAGGTTGCATTGTTTAGGAAAATTTCCTCTTATAGCATTGAGGTATTCCACAATACTTTCTTGAGAGGTCAGGAACCCATCAGTTGGATGGCTTATATTTGCAAATAATTCACACGCCTTTACTTGTGCTTGTCTAACTGTAATTTTTCTAACAAAATATATTAACTCATTTAGACAATGTTCGATGGATGAAGTACTTACCTAGTTTACATGAAGAACATTGTGGTGAGTGTCAAATTGTTCAGTGTTTATAGCTATACATTCAATTAAAATCTTAGCTTCCATGGAAATCTTCACACATAATGCCCTACCACTTATAGCATTGACCAAACATCTCTCTATAGGCACCAATCCTTCACAAAAATACTAGATAAGAAGTTTCTTTCAAATGTTGAGGTGTAAGCAACTAGCACACATCTTCTTGAAGCATTCCTAGTACTTATACAAGGACTCAACATTGTTTTGTTTTATCCCACAAATTTCCTTTCTTATATTGGCTATTTTTGTCGCTGAAAAATATTTCTTAAAATACAACCTCTTTATCTTAATCCATGTATTGACGCTCACAGTGGGTAGATTAAACAACTAATCCTTTGCTACATCTTTCAGTGAGAATGGGAAAGCCCTCAACATGATTTGCTCATTTGTTACCCCTAGAGGCTTCATACTCAAACATACAACATGGAGGTCCTTAAGATGCTTATCGGCATCCTCACCTGTAAGACCATGAAAATTAGGCAAAAATTGGCTTAATCTAGGCCTAAGTTCAAAAGTAACATTTTCAGCCAATTAAGATATGTAATGCATAAAGGGCATTGTGTTAAGTCTAATGCAGTCAATTCTTTTGATGTTCTTAGATTTGCCATTATTTCCTAATCTCTACAATGTCCTTTCAATCTTTGTATCAAATTATATAGGTCCCTTATGAGGAGATCTTGTTACTACCATACACCAAAGCTAACAAATAAGAAAATATTATGAAACTACTGTAAAAATTTATGATATTTATTTAAATGTTGATTCATTTGATATACTACATTTAGTGATTAATACCTTAGAAATATTTAAGATACTCATTTTAGCTCATATTTGATTTTAGGTACATTTTAAAAGTAAAGTAGCTAAAGTGACCAAAAGCATGCTCTTTGAACCATCTTCTTAATATCCATACTCTATCGATTCATAGAACATGAAAAAGAAGAGGATTAAAAGAAGAAAAGACAAGATAGCGTGTGAAGGAAGAATGTTAAGAATGAGGAGTGAAGAGAGCATCTCATGGCCACATATTAGGTTTGCATAGGTGTAAGAGCTTCTCTCACACGTATGCATCATAGAGGCCTCTCACAATCTCACAACTATAATGTACACACTTAAGGGTGTGACAAGGCATGTCACACCCATGAGCCCATATGCACGCCTGTGATAGGGGACACCTATCCTATTTTAAACTTAGTTTTCATCTATAAAGGAAAAGGTTTGTGATGGCAGAAACATAACACATTCGGGACATAACCTATCTGATAGGGCTTCTATCATTTTTCTCTTCATTTCTCTTTTTTCTTTAACACCAATAGAGGCAATGGTGATAATGTCCATTGGTTGGAGCTTGAAGATGTAGATGGAAAGCTAACTTCCTGATGCCAATTCAATAGTAATATTGACACCAAGTAACAGTTAAGTTATTTCATCTAGTTAATGTTGTTAATCTCTTTTCTAATTATTATGTTTTTTGTGGGGTTTTTGCATGGATGATCTTAATACATTATTTGAAATTTTCTATTATGAACTTATTGCTATTATGTTAAATTAGTTCATAATCGTTACATTTGATGTTTATTATTAGCATCAAATGGTCTTGAATCATTAAGAACAACATAAATTAGGTTAGATAACCTAAACATGTGAGGTTACTGCCTATTGAACATTGTCCACTTCGTAATGTAGTTTCCAAATTGAATCTAGAGATCGTATCCGAGGTTATTCAGTCACTAGGTTTAATTAAACACAACCTAAGGAAAAATCAGGATTAGCAGAGCTTACAATTAGTCTTATATCATTACTCCAAAGAGAGGTTTGAAGATGTTCGGATGATGGGATATGTTTAATCATGTTTAGGCAAGATTGACCTTCAAACCAGACCTTACTTATATTCGACACTTTAATCATTTTCAATTACTTGCTTTAATTTTTTTCAATAGTTTACTTTTACTTTATTTTCTAAATTGCTTAAAACCCATAAATACCCATTTTATGTTTTCCTTGCATTGGTTAATTTTGTTACAAAAATTAATCAAAAATTCCCTGTGGATTTTATCCCAACTCACTACATTTACAAATTTTAGTATGCAGAGCTAGGTAAATTTTACAATGCACTCGACATCTACTATCATCATATTCTAAATCTCCATTTTTTCTCTAATAAATCTTCTTGAAATTTAGATTGAATGATGCTTTTTATCAGATATTATAACATAATCATTGTGTTTTTCCTTGTCCTATTTTCATAATTGCCTTCTCTTTATGCTTCTTATGACTTAAAAAAATATTCTAAACTTGCCTCCCCTAATGTACTCCAATAACATTTTTTATAGTAAAAACTAGGATTTTGGGATATAAACAATCACTTACACAATCTTGTAAGTAATCATGTATCTCCAAAAATACTTGAATTTGCAATTTTACCCATGTGCAGAGACTTACATAAGCAACTTGCATAGTGTTGAGCAAGTTTTAATCTTATAAAACCCTAAATATTTGTATATATACATGTAACATCCCATTTTCCTATATAGAGGGTTATAAACCTAGAATATTAGACATGAGAGACATTATTAAGAAGTTAGAAAGTGCACCTCATGTTCATGCATAATCTGGCATACACATACATATGAATATTAATCTTTTCATATATTATAATGATTGTACTTGATACTTTCAGGTATAATTGATTTACAAATGTGATTATATTGAGAATTGTGGATTATATGTCCTAGAAATTGAGCTGGTAAGTACAAATATTGATTTACAAATTTTGGTGAAATTTGGGAAATTTCTTAATTATGGGTGTTTTTGGACTAGGAAAAATACCTAGTAGCGAGACGATTGATTTATAGTAGTAGAAATAAGTGATGAATGACAATGGGAATAGAAGTAATATTAGCATTTAATAACAAATGTCATGGAAAATTAAGAGACAATTAGATTAGAAATTGTGGGAAATGGGCTGACCATGGAGAATTAAGTGGTAACTTATGTTAATAACCTAGTGGAACCAATTTGATTAAGTGGTAAGTGTCATGACATATGTTATGACATTTACCAATCATTTACTTTGTTAATTACACCCATGATGTTTCATTTTTGTAAGACACCTTCACTTATCTTTCACTTTGTTCTTCTTCTTCAATTTTATTCTTCTCCATTAACCTACTTAACAACCTTGTCCTTGCTCTCACCCTTCATTTGCTACTCCTATTCTGCTGTGTTCTTCAAGTGTCATTAAAGATCTAACCCTACCACCTTTGGATGATGAAGATCTTGTAAGAGAAAAAAGCTAGGGTTAAGTGATATTTTGAAGACCTTGAAGTTAAACAAGTAAGTATCTTGATGATCTTATGGATTGAGTTAAAGAGAAACATTTGGATGATAGTTAGAGGTTAAATGAGCATAAAATATTGATCGATATATGTTGGAGCATGGTGAAGAAATGAACATATTGTTGTACTAATTTTTTGTATATGATGATTAATATTTCATAAGTTGTTATAGGGATGTTTTGAGATAAAAAGATCACTGTGATGGTGCAGAGAAAAGTGCAAAAATTTTGTTAGATAAATGGATGTTTTCATATTCTCTTTACTTTGTATAATAGCGTGGATTTCTTTGAAAGTTATAAAGGCAAGCTAAAACAAGTCTAAAGCTAAGAGAAAGTAGTGGGGTGATTAGTGGGAATATGAAATTAGCATTCCCTGGAGAAATTCTATTGATAATTGTTGTTTATTTTGGCCCTAAATGATTCAGACAATAAAGAGAACTTGAGAAGATTATGCATTCAATAAAGAACATCAGTTAAGAAGAGCTTAAAGTGTAGATTACCAGAGTGTTATAACGTTTTTGCATGAAAAATGAAGATAGGACATCTATCCTTAAGTTGATCATGATAAGCAAAAAGTGTGGCCCTATATAAGATTTGGTTTTGTATTCCAATGTGTTACCTTTGGAGGAAAGGTAGGAATACTTTTAACGTACTTAAAAACTGCTATATTCTTATGTGCAACCTATATGTCTTGCAAAATGCATATGATTTCACATAACCCAACCCTTAAATCCATCAATTAAAAAACCTAATTAAGTCATTACCCTAAATTGGGGTTTCCCATTAAATTAACCAAAATTAAAAAACTAATATTGAAAAGCTATCATACAACATAATAATATAGTAAGCTAAAAGACATAAACCTCTTATGTTGTTTAAGAAATTTTAGATAAGCTACTTATTCTTTAAAATTCTAAAAAAATTCTCTTTTTTTTGAAAAATCCCTTCTCTTAAACCTTTTTAAAAAAGAATGATAAAACAACCATGATATGAATATTAGACTTAAACTTATCAAATGTCATTAGTATGGTAAATTAACTCACCTCTTGAACCTACCTAAAACATTTAAACTTAACATAAATTAATAGTTTAAGTTAATTAATATATTGTTCATTTATGTGAGTTTAAATTGTTTTGTTTTGCTTAAGAGATAGATTGGATTATAATATAAGTCAACACTTAATTGGTCCACATATGATATTCATATTGTGTGTGTTTTTTTTTCATTATTTTTAACTAAACTCTACAAGAAATTTTTTCGAATATCAAAAACCACAAGTTTCCTTATAATTTTAAAAATTAAGTAGTTTTCTAAAGTTTCTCATGCCTTTTAAAAAATCAAATAGGAAAGCATTAGTAATTATAAACCATAAAATAATTAACCTAAGAAAACCTAAATGACATATACTTTCAAATTTTATATGAAAAGGTACTTTAAATCACTCTTTAAAGATAAATTATCTAAACATATAACATTGAAAAAAAGTCCTTATATTGTTGTATTCTCCTTCAAAATATACTATCTTATCACTTTTACTCTCCCCTTTATGTTTTTGTATGCTTCCTATTTGAAAGTCGTCAATTTTTTAATATTTTTATATTTCTAAAAATGAAATTCGAAAGGTTCAATTAGTTAGATAAAACTTTACGAAAAATTAATGCCACATAAACTAGCTGATATCTACTCTATATGGGTTCTTAAATTTGTAAAAAAATTCTCTTAAGTTTTTCTCTTGAAACCTGTCAACTTAAAATTTGTATCAAAATTTATAGCCAAAACATCAAACATTGTTTGCTGGTGGCAACAAAATAAACTCATATACTTCTTTTATCAAATTATGCTATTTAAGTTTGATATCAATTTCTTATATCTTCCTTCGA
>JAOSBO010000008.1:29748365-29768101 GCA_027563915.1 Erythroxylum rotundifolium
AATAAGGATTATAGATCCTTGTATATTCTTATAAGAGTTATATATGTGTGTGTGTGTGTGTGTGTGTGTGTGTGTGTGTGTGTGTGTGTGTGTGTGTGTGTCGTAGAAGAATATTAAAGCTTCTATAAATCCTTGAAATATATATATATATATATATATATGAGGTTAGTATATAATGCCACTATGTGTGGAACAATTATATCATCTTTTCAACTTAGTTTTCTAACATATATACCTCTTAAAACATATGTTTACAATGAATTGGTTGGTTGACAGAATTGTTATAAATATGTTAAGCATCATGTGCTCTACTATGCTTCAATTTCTTACTTTGACTTTATTTTTTCCTTTCACCATTCTAACTTTGTCTCCTTTTTTTTATAGGGTTGGTCATTTGGGTTTGACATAATGATATTTGATGAGGTAACTCTAATGTTTCACCATACCTGATGTTTTGTTAATGTGACTAATAAAGTTAGATATGAGGGTAGTTTTATTGATGAAATTCAATTTGATCCTGACTTATTCAACTACTTTGAATTGGTTAATGTATGCGAGAGAAGTGGGCATAAAAATATAGAAAAGATATTTCATCTTATGCCTATTTTTGAACTTTGTAATAGTTTGAAGGTTTTACAAGATGATGCTAGTGTGTTAGATATGGTTAGTCAGATGATGGGTAAAGGTGGTGTTGATATTTATATTGAACATGGTATAGGTACCCCTGTTGAAATGATTGAGGACAAATATAATGAGCTTAATGAGGATAATGTAGTTAAAGATAATGGTGAGGATCTCTCAAATGTGGATGATGAAGATGTGGCAAATATGGAGAATGAAGATGATACAAGTATGGCGAATGAAGAGAACAAAGATGATGAGTAAGATTTAGAGAATGGAGAGGAAGATAATGGTCATGATGAAGATGATGGAGATCATGGACAAAAGAAATATGATGCAGGTGATGTAGATGATGAAGATGAGGTAGTTTTGTCTGACTATTATGACAGTGATGAATATAGAGAACTTGTTAATGATCTAGATAATATGGTAGATGATGCTACTAGGAGGAAAAGAAAATACCTTGTTTATGATGAAAATGTTGCTAAGCCTTACATTGAATTAGAGATGATTTTTCTTAATCATTTGCATTTTAAACATGCAGTTAGCTTGTTATCCATCAAAACAAAAAGGGCATTTTTACCAAAATAAGCCTAAATTTGTCCAAACTAAATGTAGGACAAAGAACTGCCCTTGGCATATACATGGAGCAATTGATAGGATGTTGTAGTCTTTTCAAGATAGGAAATTCAGGGACAGTCATGAATGTAATAGGGTATATACAAATCCTAGGATGAACACTAGGATCTAATCTACTTGTTGAAGGATAAGTTGAAAAAGGAGCCATTTTTGAAGAATGATGATATCAAATTTTTTTGTGAAGGATTGTTTTGGTTTTGAAGTGTCCATCAATATGGTGAGAAGAGCAAAGAAAAAAAAGTAGATAGTTTTGTGATTAACATTAAAGAGGAGTTTGTGAAGCTTTGGTCTTACACTAAAGTGATTAGGTAGACCAACCCAGGAAGCACTATTACATTGATAGTGTCTCAGAAATTCCAACTTTTCCACCTACGTTTGAAAGAATGTACAAATGTTTAGAAGTTATTAAAAATGGGTTTAGGCATTATCTTGGCATAGATGGATGTTGGCCGAAAACCATAACTAAGGATGAACTTCTATGTGTTGTGGAAAGAGATAGAAACAATCAAATGTTTCTTGTTGCTTGGTTATGGTTAAAGTTGAGTCGACAATCACTTGGAAGTGGTTCATTGAAAGACTGCAAGAAGACTTATCTCACTTAGGCTCTGAATTGGTTGGACTATAATGACTGACCAACAAAAGGTAAAACTTTCATATCATTCTTATTTTAACTTTTGTTTTTCTAATATTTATGTGCATACTATAACTGTTATGAAATATGAAGATTTGCATCCAGATGCCTATTGAAATGGTTATTTTTTTTCCTTACAGGGACTTGATAAAGTCATTGTAGATTTGTATCTAGATGTTGAGCACATGTTTTTCGCTAGACATGTGCATGTGACTTGGCATGGAAGAGGGCACAAAGTGGAAAAGATGAAGGAATAGTTTTGGAAAATTGCAAAATCCTTCATAATAAAGGAATATTAAGAAAATCTGGATAAGCTAAGAGCTAAGAAGAAAAGGGCAGCAGAAGATAATGAGAGTTATACACTAGTTCCGCAATGGTGCAGGGCTTTCTAAAGGGAAGATTCTATGATTGAGTTGGTTAACAATAACTTATGTGATGCCTTCAATAAGACTCTAGTTGATGCAAAGAAATTGTCAATATTAGGGTTGTTTGAGCACATAAGAAGAGAAATGATGAAAAGAGTTATTAGAAAAATAAAAGAGGTTGTCATGTCAAAAGCAAATTTAGGATCATGAATATGGGAAGCTATTGATAAGAGTGTTATGATTGCTCCATATTGTTTAGTACATCATAATAGAGAAGGATGGTATGAGATTGATCATAGTGAGAACAAATATGTGGTGAGGCTTTAAAAAAATGCTTTTGTAAGGAGATATACCCTCTTTGGCATTCCTTATGCACATGCCATATATGCTATCAAAGATTAAAAAGCTAATATTAAAGAGTACGCTTCAAATTGATTATGGAAGAGTGAATATGTCAAAGCATACAGGATAGCTATTTAACCAATGCCTGATATGAAGGACTAGCTCATTAGCAATGAATAAACTATTAGGCCACCAGAATTCAATCAAAGACCTGGTGGACCCAAAATGGCTAGAAAAAAGGGCATTGATGAGCCTAAAAAGATTACAAAATTGACTAAAAACAAAATGCTGATCACATCTCTAAGAGGGGCATAAACATGACATGTAACCATTGCCATATAGAAGGACACAATAAAAGAGGTTGTCTTTGGAAGGCCAAAAAGGTAATTTTAAGTTGTTTTGTCCTTTCTATTAATACAGCTAAGATTCTTTTCCATAGTAGTGAATATCTGATAGGTTTTTCTGTGCCACATTGTGATTTGCCATAGAAGAGGGCACAAAGGGGAATAAATGAAGGAATAGTTTTGTAAAATTACAAAATCCTTCACAATAAGGGAATATTAAGAAAATCTGGATAAGCTAAGAGCCAAAAAGAACAGGGCATCAGAAGATAATTAGAGTTATGCATCAGTTCTGTAATGGTGCAGGGCTTTCTAAAGGGAAGATTCTATGATTGAGTTGGTTAACAATAACTTATATGAGGCCTTCAATAAGACTCTGGTTGATGCAAAGAAAATGTCAGTTTTAGGGTTATTTGAGCACATAAGAACATAAATGATGAAAAGAGTTATTAGAAAAAGAAAAGAGGTTGTCAAGTCAAAAGCAAATTTAAGACCATGAATATGGGAAGCTATTGATAAGAGTGTTATGATTGCTTCACATTGTTCAGTACATTATAGTAGAGAAGGATGGTATGAGATTGATCATAGTGAGAACAAATATGTGGTGAGGCTTTAAAAAAATGCTCTTGTAGGAGAATACCTTCTTTGGCATTCCTTATGCACATGCCATGTATGTTATCTAAGATAAGAAAGCTAATATTGAAGAGTACACTTCAAGTTGGTTATGGAAGAGTGAATATGTCAAAGCATATAGGATGGCTATTTAACCAATGCCTGATATGAAGGACTAGCTCATTAGCAATGAAGAAACTGTTAGGTCACCAGAATTTAAACAAAGACCTGGTGGACCCAAAATAGCTAGAAAAAAAAGGCATTGATGAGCCTAAAAAGATTACAAAATTGACTAAAAAGCAAAATGTTGATCACGTGTCTAAGAGCGGCATAAACATGACATATAGCTATTGCCATATAGAAGGACACAGCAAAAGAGGTTATCTTTATAAGGGAAAAAAGGTCAATTTTAATTTTTTTTGTCTTTTCTATTAATGCAGCTAAGATTCTTTACCATAGTAGTGAAAATCTGATAGGTTTTTTTGCTGCACATTCACTGTTATCAACATCAGGTTCCAATGCAGTTTCAAAAGCCTCACCTAGACCAGTCAACTAATTTCTATATTGAGTAAAACACAACCAAACCATAGTCAACCCTAAAAATCATATGCATAGTTCAAACCGACATTGACATCCCAATAAATGCCTCTGTATCTGCATTTAACAATGGTGAAAGGGAAAAGACAGGTAAAAGAAGAATAAATGCCTCTGCTTCTACCTCAGCCTCTATTAATGTGTCAGTATCTGCTAGTGTTGTAACTATTATAAGTATTGCCAACACCTCAAGTACTGTTGATATATGTGGAAGTGCAAATGCAACAACCTTAGTTGTTCTTCCAGCACCTAGAAGTGCTTTATAAACAAAAAATATTTATACATGTTCAAAGGCCACCACTAAAAGACCACCAAAGGGAGAAGAGGGTCTGGTTATGGTGTTATAGATGGTTGAGGAAGAATGAGGATGTTTGGTACTGGTAGATGTAACCCGAATTCTTAATCAAAAATATTAGGTAAAGACATGTCATATACTCTTCTCTTCAATAAGAAACAAATAGGAAGTTTAAGAAATAGATGGAAAGGATGGGAATATACACAAATGAAACCATATGGTTGTAGAAGTTAAACGTAAGCATTAAATATTTACATCCTTATTAAACATTAATTAAGAGATATAACTTAAGTTAACAATATTTTCATTTTAGCTATAGTCTGGAAGGAAAATTCAGAAACTATTAAACCTTAACAGAAATCAATAAAGAGCAACAAGTTATTACTGGGTATGTGAATCCAAGTCAAGAAAGTCAAACTGCATCTTCAAAGGGGAAGGATAAAATGTAAATTTAACATTGCTTTTTAGTGAACTGAACAATTTTACGGTATTTATATACTAAACAAAAACTGAAACTGCATCTTCAATATACATACCTTATATCCATCAATTTTGTGATATTTGTGTTCTAGCCAATGGTTAAGAGATTGGAAATCTATTAAAAGGTTGGATATCTATTTGTTGTAAGGATCTTGGCATTTACATGTTATTATATGAATGAATGAAATAACTACAAATTTTAGTTTGAATTGTTCTTCTTTTAGGGTTTTTTTTCTATTTTTTTCAAGTTTATAAATGTTAGATGATGAAACTGCATTTGTTTATGCATGCCATAAAATAATTTCACTAACTCAATTATATTTACCCAACATGTACATTATTAATACAAAAAGTTTGAATTATAGGTCTATTAAACATCTTTGTCTCCTCATCACGAATTTGACTACTTATAAAAGAAGTTAGCAGTTTTATTAATGATTTGCTTGAACCTGTAATACCTATGACATTTTTAAAAGTAGTCAATTGCTGCCTATTTTAACACCTTTTGACTAGTAACTAATACTCCACCTTGACTGATTAAAGATCCTAATTTTTTACTATTATTCTTTACCACTTATTGAAACAGTAAACATGTTTAGGCTAGTACGTCAAACAAGCTTAGGCTATTACATAAAACATCAAACATGTTTAGGCTTCTACATCAAATTAACAAATCTAGATGTTAAACATCAAAAAATTGTACTTTCCAACATTAGTTAAGCTTAATTACATTTAGATACTATTTTAGTTCATAAAACCATTTCCAGGTAAGGCTTTAAACATACAATTATTGGCTGTAGTGCCTTCATTATTTAGGCTAACAAACATAAGCAACTACTAAACACAAGCTTAAAAAAGCTACAAATTTCCAATACTTTGTTGAATGTGTTTCATTACTACTCCTTATGGCAACTAACTCATTCTGCAACTTCAAATTTTCTATAATCATTTCATCATGCAAGACATCTATTGCATTCTTTCTTAACTCTATCACTTCAACCTTACATACATTACTTCAACGGTATAACATCTTTTCTCTATTTTTTATCTCTAAAATAATTTGTCTTGCTCTTGGAGAAAATCTTTGATCATACCATTCATGAAATCCACAAACATTTTCACTCTAACATCAAAGAAAAAAACACTTCATTAAAGAAAAATATGAACATATTTTATAAAACAACATAAAATGTACCAAAATTACTAGAAAAAGTCGACAACCATAAAACCTTCTTCTTGGATTTTCATCAATCCATGAATTCCATCTAGGTTCTTTCAAGTTACAGTAAAAATATTTTGCCTCTCTGTCATAGTCCCATTAAACTAAGTAAGTTGAAGAAATCAACTTGTATGACCTTAAATCAAGTTTAGAACGCATTCCTCTATTGCTAAAGGTGAAAGTTTAAAAAATTTCAACAAAACACAAAAAATAGCTAAAAATGACAAACTTAATCCTCTAATCAACCTCATTACTTTGAATAACTACTAATTAAGCTCATTCTTAAGTATTCCCAATTGATGTCTTAGAAAATGTAGTTCAATCCTTTAATATGCTTTTTCATCTTATACATAAATTAAAATGTTGTAATTTTAATTGTGCACCCATTGATCGCTAAATGATGTTTACATAACTAAATTTGTATACTACTAAGAATCTGCATCTCTTCCATCAATTTCATACTTTATCTTAAACTTAGCGGATGTATATAAACAAAACATGGATGAGCACTAAGGAAGCTAAACCAAGTGATATAATATACCTTGGTTTCTATATGCTGTTCAACCCTATCTATTTAAAGAAGATAATGTAATTTACCTAAATTACATTATTAACGAAACTTCCTAACAAAAAGGAAAAAGGGGAAAGGAATAAAGTTAACATTCAAACACCATAAATTATATACAAAAACTAGAAGGGAGCAGAAGTTGTTACCTACTTAGGCATTCAATCAAAGCAAATGTATGTTTCGAATCTTAAAGAACCTAACCACCCTTACACCATTGGAAAGCTGATCTGTGATTATGCATGAAGTCATGATGCATGCAGGGGTTGGAGTGAAGCCACAAATGAGAGAAACAGGGTGAACGTTTAGGGGATTAAATGTCGATTTAGGGTTGAAGAGTAAAAAATTAACTGAAATTAATTTTTTTGTTTTCTGAAAATCCTCCTAGCCTGCATGTACGTTTGTTCCTAACATGACATCTAAAGACTAACTGGCCTGTATGCAACAACACTTGTATACTACACCCTAATTTTCATCCAAAAAAGCCTTCAATTGAGCATACTCATGTAAGTTTTGAACTTCATTGAGCAAGTTACAAGTCTAATTCCTAAACTGATTAAACTAAAAAAACGTTAGGTCCCATTTTGGGCTTTTAGCCCTAAAAACATCATATTTTATGCTTTAGGAAGAAATGAATTTAATAGGGTCTCGATGTGTAAAATAACTTATGACATTTGGAATTCGTTATAAATTACTAATGAGGGAATAAATCAAGTTAAGAAGATAAAAGTAAGCATGTTAATACAATATAAATTGTTTCAAATGTGGAATGATGAAACTGTTTCCAGTATGTATACTAGATTCATTGATATTACTAATACTCCAAAAGGTCTTAGAAAGACATGTATTAATGTTGAATATGTAAGAGAGTTATTTAGGTCATTTCCAAACACTTAAGAAGCTAAAATGACAACAATACAAGAAGCTAAAGATCTAAATATAGTACTATCGGAGGAACTTATAGGATCTCTCCTCATATACGAAATGAGGCTCCAAGAGATATGTTAGATGACACTTTAAAAAATTAATATTTAAAGTCTTAAAAGAAGAATCAAACAAAGAGGAGAGATATTAGCTAGAAAAAGGAAATAAAAAGATATTGACTTACTTACCAAAAAATTTAAAAAGTTCTTGAAAAAGAAATTCTATAAAAAAAAAGGACTTCGAATAAGGTAAATATGATTTAAAACATAAATCCTCTAATATTACTTACTTTGAACGGGGAAAATCTAGTCAAATAAAGTCTTAATGTCCTTAACTCAAAGATAATGAGAAGAATGAGAGAAAATATACGAAGGATAAGAATGACAAGAATAAAATGCTATAAACATCAACTTAGGAAGACATATAAGAATATTAAAATGTGCATTCAGAAGAAGAAATAGTTCATATATGATTTATTTCTATAGTTAATGATAAGGTAACATCCAATCCTAATTCTTATAATAATAATGATGTCGATTTAACATGTGATGAATTAGTACAAAGTTTAGAAACCATAAGTAAGAAAAGTAAGAAATTGTCATCCAAACTTAAGGAAGTTAGAAAAGAGTTGGATATATGGATAAGTGATAATTAAAATATGAAAACTAAATTTCATAGCATTAAAGCATCCAATAATATGATTATTATTGAAAATTATGACTTGGAATACATGATAGGCGCTCAAAAGAATTCTATTGATAGCTATGGAAATTGGATATAATTATGAGAGTGCTTCTAACAATAAAATTACCTTTTCAATGGAAAATATTTACATAGTGAAGAATCATTTTTTAAGATGACAAATGAGCATAGAGAATCGTAGTAAAAAGTAGATATTGTCCTATAGAGATTGTGTTTAGGCACTATTTAATTCAGGTCTTGCTTTATTTATGACTTAAATTCAAATATTAAACTGAAAAGTAAACTAAATAAACAAACTAGCAACAATCGAATAATGTAACAATGGAAATCTGTTAAAAGAATTAATCAAATTATGGGAGAGGGGAATTTACATATCATTAATGCTAACCTAGCCTTTAATGTATTTTTCGAGTGTCGGTTTTAGACAATTGTAGAGTTTTTTACTCTCTCTCGAGTTATAATCATTCTCCAAATTGTAAACCCCAATCGAATTATGAAACTTGCAATCTCTCAATTCACAAATTACCAATAATTCTTATTAGTTCTAAAAATCTCTAATAAAAAATCGGGTCTCACACGAGATCTCTCTTTATGAAATTACTAATTTGATTGATTAAGTGGTCAATTAGATTGCCTAACTCTCATTAATCTAATCTAATCATTTTTATCCAGATCACCCTCTTAGTTTGTTATAAAAATATGCAAAAACATTAATCAATCACAACACCTAAATCAAGTAAATACAATTCAATTAGATTAACATTAAAAGTAAGAAAAATCCTAAAGGAAATGTTAGAACATCATTAACAACCCAAAATCCATAACCATAAAACCCATCTCAATCTTACACATTAAATGAATAAAATGGTAAATGGGGAGGAAATGAAACTTAGGTTGGTGATTCAAGAGAGAAGCGGTGTAAGGAGATTATCCATTTTGGAAAGCTTCGGCATCAGAACCATCCTTTTCATCCTCTTCTTCTTTTCACTCTCTTCTTTCTCTCTTTATTTTTGGGTTGCCAAATGTAGGCTAAATGTAGACTCCTCTCTAGGGTTCCATCCTTATCATTATATAGTCTATTCCAATTAAAATAACCCTAGTGTCTTTTTGGGCTCTGAAATGTCTAAAATGACCCTTGAAATCTCGAATTCAAAAGTGACTTTATGTCTACCAGTGCGTAGGCCATGATAGTGGCCCTTAGTGGATAATCGTGGCCTAGTTATCTGCTCTCTATCACAATCGTGGGAGATCCCCATGATCGTGGCCCTATGCTCAAGCTTTTATCACGATCATGGCATATTTGACACAATCGTGGCCTTATATTAGTGTTTGTATCACGATCGTGGCAGTTTCCCCACGATCGTGGCCTTCTGTTTTGATTCAAGTCTCCTCTAAATCTCTTCCGAATGCCCTCGAACACTAACAAATTTATCACAAACCTCATATATATATATATAATTAAAGCTTAAAAACTTGTTCTCACCCAAAGAAAACTTAAAACACAAATGTTTCTGAACTAACACAATTCTTAAGCTAAACATACACCAAAGAATCAACTTAATCACTAAACATATATCAAATTACTTATAAAAATACAATGCAATCTACACCTATCATCATCCCCACAGTTAAACTTTTGCTTATCCATAAGCAAAGGTCTATTATAACCAATAAGATTCTATCACTTCATTTTCACAAAGATTAAAGTATGCAATCCTTAAAACTTTGGCCAACTTAAGTGTTAAGCTATTACACACTTCATGACTAATTTTCATTGGTGCACATAAGTAAACTCATTTCTCTTAAGTGTTTGATGGTTAGTGTTTTGATCAAACTTCCTATAAGAAACCATGTTATCATATACGTAATTCTCCTCCATGTTATTCTTTTTCTCTCTTTTTATTTTATTTTTTCTCTTTTTTCTCTTCCTTTTTTCACAATAAAGAAAAATAAATAAAAAATAGAACTATATGCTATGTGCTCTTAACATGTGATTCCAAACTCAAGTATCACTTAACACTCTATTAACTTATGATTAGGTAAGCTAATGGGGTTTGTAGTTTTTAAACTTATGTGATTTCAAGAAACAAAAGGTTAAAGGCTCAATGGGGTTAGTAAGTGATAATAAAAGGGTAGGTCATTTAAACCAAAAGCTAAAGCAACAAGGCCTTAATCATTTTTATTTAGCATGCATTCAGTAGATTTAAAGGGATTCAAAGCAAGTTTTGAAGGTAATTACCTAAGGAAGCATAACACAAACAAGGAAATGACTATAGAATGGAGTAATAAAGGTTCAATTCCTCATATAGGCTCAAATGAAAATCCATTATGCTTCTATATATGACCTCATTATTCCGGTGTCAAGTTCCGAGTAAACTTATGTAGCCAACTACTTTCATCACTCCACATGGTTCACTCTCCACTCAAATAGGCTAATCTAAGTTCATGCATGCATTTAATCTCATTTCAACTAGCATGATAGAATCTCATGGCAACTCATTCATCATAAAGATTCAATTGTAAAGGAAATGACACACCCAATACTAATAATCCAATATGCACCCTACATGACATGCAAAAGTGCAAACATAAATACAAAGACCACCTCCTTACACTTAAATAAAACATTATCCTCAATGTGAAAAGAAGAACACTTAAAACTAAGAAACAACATAATGAGAACCAAAAAACAAAAACATAAAAAGAATAATAGAAGAGTTTAAGGAAAAGATGGGCTTAAGGTGGTGGGGTCGGTGGAGGTCGCGCATTTAAAAATGTGTATCCAAGTGGGAAGGTAAGGCTTTAGTTCTATAGTAGGAGGCTTTACAATGGAAGATGGTGTGGGTGCATCTCCTCTCTCTAACTTCTCTTTCTCGCCCTCCTCACACAACTCCTCTTCACTGGCACTCTCATCCCAATGCACTTCAGCAACTTTCTTAACTTCCTTTTCACTTTCCTTTTCACCCTCCTTTATACAGTCATCAACAACCTCAATCTTTATATAAACACTTCCATCCATTGGTTTTTTCAAAGATTTAGTCTTATTGAATTCAATATGCTCATCACCAATTCTCAAAACCATTTTTCCTTCATGCACATTAACTAATGCCTTACTAGTATTCATAAAGGGCCTACCAAAATCAATGGACAATTCCTATCTTCTTCAAAATCCAATATAACAAAATAAACATGAATTATAAATTTATCCACTTTTACCAGAACATCTTTTACTACCCCAAATGGCCTCTTAATGGGTTGATCTATAAGTTGGATAAGCATGGATGTTGGCTTGACATCTCCTAGCCCTAATTTCTTGAAAATAGGCAAAGGCATCAAGTTAATGCTTGTGCCTAATTCACATAATAATTTAGAAAATTCAAAATCACCAACAACACATAGAATAGTGAAACTCCCTAGCTCTTATAGTTTTGAAGGTGTTGTGCTTGTGATGATAGAATTACAATTCTTTGTCAAGGTCACCGTCTAATTATCTTCCCACGTGTGTTTGTGTGTTAATATTTCCTTGAGAAACTTCTCATGCTCAGGCATACACTCCAATGCTTCCACCAAATATAGATTAATTTAAAGTTTCTTCAACTTCTCTAAAAATTTAAAGAATTAAGTTTTTCAACTTGATGTTGTCTCACCCTTTGCAAATATGGAATCTTAGGCTTGTAGGGTGGTGCTAGTACATATCGATTCTCTTATTCTTTCTCTTCCACATTTTCCTTTTGTTGGCTATCGTTTTGAATATTTGGATCTTCCAATTGCTTGCCACTCCTAAGTGTGATCGTTTAAGTTGTTCCTTTGGATTGGCTTCAATATTGCTTGGTAAGCTTCCTACATTCCTAGAAGATAAAACATTAGCAAGTTGGCCTACCTATACCTCCAAGTTGTGGATGGATGAAGCACAGTTCTTCACAATCTGGTCAAAGTTTGCTTCCATTCTTTTATGGCTCTCTTCTGGTCTTCTTTGACGTTTCTCTTAACTTAAGAACTTTGAACCCAATACATCCATTAACTTGTCCATTTTGTTTTGCAAAGACTCAAGATGATCTTGCTAAAATATTAGAGGTCCTTGTGTTCTCACTTGGCCACCTGTATTGTTAGTACTCCATGAAAAATTTTGGTGCTTTTTCTACCCAAGATTATAAGTATTAGAGTATGGATTGTTACCTTGTTGTGGTTAACCTAAGTAATTTGCTTGTTCTATACCATTAGCTCTTAGCAAGAAGCATTCAGCTGTACCATGATTGTTCTACTTACATAATTCACATCGTAACTGTATAGTTTAACTGATGAAGAAGCTCCTTACATGTTACCTAACTGCTTGATGAGGGAAACAATTTGTGCTTGCATTGCTATCACCAAGTCAAGTGGAATCATTCCTTTTTGCTACTTGGCCCCTTATTAGCTCCTTTCATTTGAACTCATTCACCTATTACTTGCCAATTCTTCTAAAAGGTCATGAGCTGTATCGATAATTTTCCTCATCAATAACCCTCCTGCAGTTGCATCTATTGTTCTTCTTGTGCTCTAAATTACAGCACTATAGAATGTCTGCAAAAGAAATTCCCTTAGAAGGCTGTGGTGGGGGCAACTCCTTTGTAATTCCTTGGATCTCTCCAAGCTTTATACAAAGACTCCCCATTACTTTTTTAAAAGTTCGTGATCTCTTTGATGATTGTTTTTGTATTTGTCAAGGGAAAGTACTTAGCCATGAAGGCTTGGGCTAACTGCTCCCAAGTACTGATTTGGCTTGCATTAAGTGAATCATACCTTGTCTTTGCCTAATCCCTCAAGATAAAAGAAAACAATCTTAATCTCACAGCATCATCATTCATTCCATTAAACTTGAAGGAATCACAAATCTTCAAGAAATTTGCAAGATGGGTGTTGTTTGGATAACCTTTAAAACTACACACTGCTCTGAAGTATGTTGAGAAGTGCTGGTTTGATTTCAAAATTGTTAGCTTAAATTGCTGGCCTTGTAGCTCTTTAAGGACCGAAACCTGACCTCATAAAGTCCATTAATTTCATCTCAACTCCTTCTTTCTCTCCTTCTGCCATATTCCTTTATATTCTATCTTAACGTCTAACTCTTTTTATTTCTCTTTTGTGCCTTGTAATATCTGAAAACTCTTCTTCACTAAGCTCGTTAGGCCTTCTTGTCCTACTTATGTTCGTACACCTGCAAAAATGCAAGGAAAAGTATCAAACAGTTGTAAATCAAATTCATCTAAACTAAACAAGATGCGAAATAAAACAATCCTTGGCAATGACACCAAAAACTTGTTGATTGCAAAACCAATTACTTATTTTATGCTAAAAACTGCAAGTGTATATAGGTCGTTACTTGTAGTAAAAAGTAGATATCATCTCACAGAGATTATGCTTTGGCACCACTTAATTCAAGTTTTCCTTTGTTTAAGACTCAAATTCAAATATTAAACTAAACATTAAACTAATTCAAAAGCAACTAGCAATAATCGAATAATGTAACAATGGAAATTCATTAAGAGAATTAATCAAGTTATGGGAGAACCGATTTTACTTATCATTAATGCTAATCTAGCCTTTTATATGTTTATAGGGTGTCAATTCTAGATCATAAGGTTGATTACTCTCTCCTAAGTTAGAATCATTCCTTAAATTGTAAAACCTAATCGAATTATGAAAGTTGCAATCTCTATATTCACAAATTACCTACAATTTTAATTAGTTCTAAAGCTCTCTAACAAATAATTGGCTTTCACGTGGGATCTCTCTCTATGAAATTACCCACTAGCTTAATTAAATGATCAATCATATTGCCTAATACTTTTTAATCTATTCTAATCATTTTCATTTGGCTTACCCTTTCAATATGTTATCAAATATGTATAAACATTAATCAATCACAACACCCAAATTAAGTAAACACAATTTAACTGGATTGACATAAAAAATAAGCGAATTCCTAAAGGAAAAGTTGAACATCATTAACAACTCAAAATCCATAACCATACAACCCATCTCAATCTCACATATCAAATGAATAAAAAGGTGAATGGGAGGAAATGAAACTTTGGTTGGGTGATTTAGGAGAGCAATGACATCGGGATATTACCTATTATGGGAAGCTTCAGCATTGGAACTGTTAGGGTTATATAAATATAGTGCCTTAGAAAGCAAGTGTATTTACATATAACTTAATTTTCTTCCAGTTACAATATTGTAACGAAAATATTTATTATTAATAAAACAAAAAAAGTTTGGTTTTATTTGTATGAGTATAATATAACTAGTTATAAGGTACCAAAGGTTCTTTCGTAAGTAATATACATATATATAAAGATGTATGGAAAACATGTATGTTATTAGAATCTAAATTAATTGATTCAAAGTTGAATAGTCAAGTTAGTCAATTAATTATAGTTTAAACTGTAGTGTTGCAATTTACATCCGTGTAAGTAAAAGATTTTATTTCAAGGGAATGATGAGTTTCAAATCATGATAGTGTTGACTATTGGCAATGGAACTATTAAATAAATCTAGAATCGCGTATGTTTTTAAATAATAAAATAGGCCAGTACTTTAATCTTAAAACATACATCTTAGCATTCATTTATTACATACCACAATCTAGATGAGTGGTAAACTCATATGTGTTTTGTTATAATTCTTGATATGATTGGAATGGATTTTCATGGGGTATTAATCTAGTTTCCACATTTTGGAATTATTAATCGAAACATGCACAGGGAACATTCACTTAAATAAATAGTTTATAGTGATATCATCACTTCTAGATGCTTTACGAAGATTGGTGTTTAAACTGGCTCCAGTAGTTTGATGGACTAGCTACCCATCAAGTGTTAACACCATCATATAAATCTTGTGTGTTAATCACCATGTAGAGTGAAATGGGAGATCTAAAAGGAAAAACTAACATAAGGGCAAAATAGTAATTTTATCCTTTATTGTGCAGATGACTATATATGGTTCATAATAGAGTTTGCAATTGGACATAATATTAATAAATTGAAACAAGGTTTCTCATAATTTTAAGTAATTCAAGAACGCAACCAATTGTTTTTAGTGGAATGACATTTGGTTAATAAATCAGAATTAATTCTAATGAGATTAAATTAATTCCAGGCTTATTGGAGCCTGAATTATTTAAGTCCAACTAGATACCCGACTTGGCTTCTAGGAAGGTTATCAAGGAAAGCAAGAAAAATAAATGGAGGTTACCGGAAAGAAAATGAGATATTTTGGAGAGAATTGGACGAATTGGATTTAGGCCAATAAGATAATTCAATCAAGAGTTAATTAAATTGGGTCTTAAGCCTATAATTAAATATTGGGCTTGCACTAATTAATTATTAATTATAAGCCCAAAGAAACATTTAATATTGGGCTAGATTTTGATTTGATTTGATTAATTAGATTAATTAAATTAAAACAAATGTTTTAATACAAAGTGGGGTGGATGACTTTTTAGTATTCTTAAGTAATGCTCATCATTATTAAAAGGTTAATGGCTGGTTTTTAAAGATGAAACACGTACATGACTCTTTTGATTCATTGTTTGAATGAGTGGGTGCATTGATCTGTACTCTCCACTCACTTCCAAAGTAAAACCGATGGTGTTAAATGAATGGTAGCTGTCCATTCAAATTTTACGTACAACACCTTTTGCATGAAATGGTTCGTTTCAATGTAAAACAACTACAGCCCATTTTGCGTGAATGGTTGGTTTTTAATATAGAAAAACGTATAGCATTTTTTAGCACTAAAAAATGAATGCATGTGTGGCTTTTGGAAGTTCTCTTCACTCTCTCACAAAATATTCGGTGATGTTTTTATTATAACAATAAAAACTTTATTAAGAGAGATAACATGCAAGGTGTTGCATGGGAAAAGACGCAAGTCTTTTGATGTTTGTATGGCCAAAACAGAGCAATTATGTTTTTGGTTTTAAATGCAAAAAAGCCCTATGTTTGAGCTTTTTTCACGATCATGGCATCATGGCCTTATATTGGTGCTTCTGTTACGAGCGTGGTAGGTCACCTGTACTCATTATGCTAGGCCCCATTTCTGAAGCTCAACTATCCGAAATATCATAAGACATGAATGTGTTGGGCCCATAAGGTTATTTCCATGGGGTCTCTTTAGCAAAAACCAGCTCAAACAGTGGAATCACAAAATGACTTTTTCATAACAATTGTAGCTCCATTATCTAGTTTTTTTATATAATAATCGTCTCATTTAGAGCTCTATAGATCAAGATATGACTAAAATACCAAAGTGTGTGCAGTAAAACAACCAATTCATGCTCTTCCAGTCATTTCCCTCACTTTCTCTCCGTCAATCTTTTTCGATTCAACCCTCATGGATACCAAAATTTTATGGAGAGGTAGAGAACTATGTTAGGAATCTATTAGTTCTAAAATCACTTCATTTGGAGGTCGGACGATAAAGTTATGGCCAAAAAGGTCAACCATGACTATGTCCTCAATCATATTGTACCTATCTTGGGACAATTGGCATAACTTTCTCTAGAGATATCAGATTTTGTTCATTTTAGGATGGTTTCGAAGAGGACTTTGAGATCTACTCTAAAAAGTGATTTTATCATTTGGAGGGTCAAAATAGGACAACTTTTTCTCAGACGAAGTAATTAGGTCTGAAATGGGTTAGACGAATTAGTGTAAGATGAATTAGTCTAAGACGATCCATGCTAAGATGATCTAGGATAAGACGATCTAGGGTAAGATGATTCAGGGTAAGATGATTCAGAGCATAACCAAACATACCAAGCTCCCTCTAAAGCATCTCCAATGATTCCTACATTGAATCTAACATCACTTTCACTAGTAATCTTCCCAAAATTCACTTCTTCTAATGTAATGTCCCTCCTTAAATATTCCATTGCCAAATTGATTTCACTAAACTCCCAAATCTCAACTCCATTGATTCATCACGTACAACAAATCCTCATCTTTCACTATAGCTATCCTATATGCATCCTGTGCAGCATTACTAACTTATAAAGATTATAACTCTTAACTCCGATATCCAAAATTTCATACTTTATATCATTGGAAAGCTAGAAAGATAAACTATAACTTTCATGAAGATAAATTTGGCTAATTATACCTAAATTGATATAGTTTTTCCTTGGAGTTCAAAACCCAATTTTACCCCTACAATTTCATTATCCATTATAACTCATCCAAAAGATAAATATGTGTATAAACAAAAGATAGTTCTTTAATCCTTAATCTCATTACTGAATCCAAAATAGAGTTTGAACATAGCTTTGCTTATGAACATGTATAGTTAACATTTTAAGCATCAGCAATCGACCACAATTCAAGCATATGCACATGTATAGTTAACATTTTAAGCATTCTCAATCTATTCTAGCAATTCAAGCATTAATCAATTTAGCTCAAAACTCATAACACATAACATAGAATTTAGCCATTAAATACAACACTCAAATGCATCATACTTGACAATTCAAAGATGCAATGCACAAACAAATAGCTCGAGAGTTTCGTGGAACGAAACGGAGAAACCAAAGTTTACACCGTGAACAAAACGAGTTAGATTTCCCAAGATCTCGTGGCCTCAAGTGGGTAGCCGGGAGAAGGATATAGGTCAACGTGCATATGATTAACGAAACTGGTTCCTCTCTTGCCCAATCACAAACAAATTTTATGCTCAATACAGTCAATCACAAATTCATAATCTCATGCCTCTTTTACTTTTTCTTCTTTTTTTTATAGGAATATCATACCCTTTTTCAAGACATAACATAATCATAATTACAACGATTTCAAGAAAATCATTTGCAAGCAAACCAACATACACACACATAGGCAAGAATTTGCCCAATTACACAATAACTATGAATACATTACCCACCTAAATCTAAATCAAGGTTGTCATTCCTCTTGCTATTGGGTAGGATTCTCTTGGTTTCCTAAAATAACTAAGGTTCCATTCAAAACAACATTCTAATAAAATTTATAAACTTCAATAATCACAAAAAATGCAATAAACACAAATCAAGCTTAAACTTAACCTACCTATAGTCCATCTAGGCTATAAAACCCAAAATCTAGTTTGGAAACCCTAGAAATCAAATGGGTTCCTTCTTCCTCTTCTTCCAACATGACACCCACTCTCTCTCAAAGCCCTTCATTCTCAACAACCCATTTCTTTAATAAACCAAGAAGAAAAGATGATTAACTTACCTTAATAAGCTTGATTTCTCTTCTTCCCATGTTTTCTTCTTCTTCTCTAACTTCTCTCTCTTTTCTCTTCTCTTCTACGACTCTCTCTTCTGTTCTTCTAAATTTTAAGACATCTTTTATCCTTGGTCTCCTAATTTTGCCCTCATCATTTAATACAATGTCCATTTACCCCTTCTTTTGTCTTTATCTGCTAACTCCTTAAGCTAACTTAATTCTAATATTCCTATATTGATTCCAATCATTCCATCTAATCCTGATCTCTATTCATGCTTACTAAATCTAATGACCTAATTCTAATATAAATAAATAAACAAACAAATCGTAATTAAAAATTAAAACAAATAAATTGATAATAATTGAAAAAAATTTTGGGGTCCAATATGTTGCCTTGTGTTTTCGTTTGGGTGTCCCCTAAAACTCTTCCAATTGCCCTAAAACACTAACAAATTCATTACGACACCTCATATATATATAATTGAAGCTCAAAAACATGTTCTCACCCAAAGAATACTTAAAACACAAATGTTTATGTACTAACACAATTCTCAAGCTAAACACACACTAAACAATCAACTTAACGACTAAACATATATCAAATTACTTTATAAAAATACAATGCAATGTACACCTATCAAGCATTTAAATATAAGCATATGCATGCATATAACACACCTTTTAGGGCTCCACCTAATAGTAAACATAATTCTTTCATATATGGCTCATTACCTAAGCATAAAGTCCAATACTCTCGAGGAAATAAAATGCCTAATTTTTATCATAACATGTAAACCCACTCACACTCCAAAAAAAAAATGCATCGTGCCTTTATATATAGTGTACATTATACATGTAACCAGGGTAGGATCTTTCACGATCCTAAGAGACCAATTAATCCATTTAATGTCTAAAGAAAATTACCCCATTATGCATACACACATAGAATTTTAAAAAATGCATTTATGCATCATCATTGCTCATATAACATGCATTTTTGTGGTTAGTTTGAACATATTGATAAATTTTGCTTTACCAAGCAAAGAATGTTAAGTAAACATTTGAAAGTGTTAGTTCAAAATAAGAAGGAACCCAACTTATTTAGGTTCCTAAAATATATTGATTACCTTGTTTTATAAGGCTATTAGAAAAGAAAAAGAAA
>JAOSBO010000008.1:29778130-29792662 GCA_027563915.1 Erythroxylum rotundifolium
CCCAGTTTTTTGTTCTCTACTCAAATGCTGATTGATGAATATATTTAAAGATATTGGTGGAGCTCCAAACTATAATAACCCATAATTGAGTTCATCATATCCTTGAGTTTCTGTAAACAAGAGTTTTGAGCTGCATTTGTCCAGCATTTGTAACTTCTTCCCTTTTCCTTCATTCATTCTCATTATATTGTCTAAAAGATATGAACAACCTGTTTTGCATTTTTTTCCCTTATCAAATATATCGACAAATTGATTCCATATTTTATCGATTTAGTAATTAAATGTATTTAGTGAGATTCAAAAAAGGAATAACATATGTGATATTATATCCAACATCTTTTAATCATTCATTCATTTTCATTTTGTTGTATAAAAGATATGAACAACTTGTGTTGCATTTTTTTCCTTAGCATGTCACTTTGCAGCGATAAATGTAATTTGCTTTATCAAAACTTTTAAGTATAGCTTCAACTTACCTTCTAACGAATATTAGAACAATCCTATCCTTAACAAATCCTAAAATTTAGAATTAGGGAATTAAATCCATTAGAATATGGGATATAAACAAATGAATAATGGAGAAAACACGAATATATTTATGGTTTCTGGCTTTGACTTGGTTATGTCTTTTTTCAAATTGTTTTTTTTATAGGTATTGTTGTCCGACCTTGCATTTGCTTTGTGCTATTGGGGTATGTTTTACTTTTTTCTAATAAAATATTATATTGAGTTTTACTTTACTTGTTTGGTGCTTTCGATATTTTGGGATGAAGTTTTGGTATGTTAGTTTTTTCTTCAATTCTTCTAAATGTCTTTGAGCACTTTCAACCCATGCATATGAATTTTTTTTTTATTGTTTCACTAAATAAGCTATTTTTTCCCTTCTATTTGGGTGCTATCTATAACTACATTCAAATATATTAACATTGCTAGCTTATGTTACTACTATTATTATTTTGTCAATTCACACTAGAAAATATGATATAATGTCTTGCTTTCCATCTATGAGGTTACATATTGTACTGTTACCAAAATCAGTTTACTTGTCTAGTTTTTAAAATGACTTTTTCGATGTTTCTATTTGTCTTCTGAATATTTTCCCTGGTTCCATAGCTGCCGCGTGCTTTAGGCAATTGATCGGATCAGATATATATCCCTTCAACACAACATAGGTCATTGAAAAGATGTTGGAGACCCACACAAGCACGAAAGCCAGGATCTTTCAAGAAATGGATTCCTATTCGAAAAGTGCATAACCACATGGATAAGTTCACACTAACTTGTCAATTTGGGATCCAATTCCGGATTTCCTTGGGAGGTGTCTACCATCTTATTGAGGTTAAAAATATTGTTTTATACTTATTTCTACATAATATTAATATTGTAATAATTTATTATATTTTAGAATTTTCAATAAATGTGGAACCTTGCCTATAGTCATGCAACATCAATTTCAAGTTATTAAAATTTGAAAACCCAAATTTTTTCATTAGTTTTGCATAGTCATAGAGCATTAGTCATCAGAGAACCATATTTTAGCCCTAAACATACAACTTCAATCACAATAACACCGCATACAATGACCAAAAAGCAAATATATAAAAATATTTTTTAAATACTAATCTATATTCAATTTAAAATAAATATATTTGTTTTTGTTCTATGATCATAATATATTTTTTTGCACCTAAAATATATATAGACAATATTATATATACATGTATTTCTTTTTAAGAATCTTAAAAAGTTTTCATGTTAAATTTTTTAAAATTTAGACTAATGCATGATACATTATCAAACTATCTATTATTTCATTAAAAGCTAAACTATTTTTAAAAATTAAATTAACATTTAATGTCTTTTAAATATACAAAAAACTAAGTTTAGAGGTCAAATGAAGCTTTTCTATAACAATTAAAATGTCATATAAAAGTCAAGAAATTAATATCCACTTATTAAAAATGAAAAGTTTTATTTTATTTAAAATATTTAAATTTTAAAATTATTGTTATGACAATTAAAATGTCATATAAAGTATTATAAACTTACCAAAAGCATTGTATATATGATATTTTTGTTTCAAAATCATTAATTTCTTTTGAGCTAAAAATTTATATTCATTCCAGTAACTGATTTGTGTAAACTGACATTATATATGAAAATTTACCAACATAGTATAAAATTATTTAAATCTGAATTATCATTAACTACTTCAATTTATTTGCAAAATATTATTATTTAATATATAATTAAATTTTACGCATATATAAAAAATTTGTTATATAATTATACATTGATGAACAATAATTACATGTTAATAATCTTATCTTATTATATTAATTTATCTCTTTATTTTTCTTCATTTTTTACAAGATCTTTTTAGCGTGTCTAGTTGTTAGTTGTTTCTCCCTTCATTTTAGGTTTATCTAGTTTCATAGATGGATAGAAATCCCAAAAGGCATAAAAAGTATGTTGAAATGCTAGAAAATGAAAAACATGACCTTCTACAGCGGTGCCGAGAAGCTTATGCTATCCTTTTTTGGTCGTAGAATGACAGATAATTTTTATTAAACTGAGTTGTCTATAAGAGAAAGTTGACGTTAACTAATTCGTGATCAACCTATTTGTTCTACCATTGATAACATTACTATAGATGATCAACAATTTCTTTGTCCTTCCAATAGTCAACTGGTACAAAATCTATCTACCAATTTTTGCGTGGATCATTTCAGTGTAAATCATTCTTCCTTTCGACTATGGGAAGTTTTTGGTATAGAATCAACAGTTAAAGTGCTTAATAATATGCATTATAATTTGGATTGTCCAAGTATATCTTCCTCTTATGTTCTATCAACCTCAATGGCACCTGTTGAGAATCGAGGTATAAATCTTCTTAGCTATATTCTTTGTAGTTTTATATTATTATTTCTCCTCAAAATAATCAATCCTTTTATAAATCTTTTTAGGGATAAATCATCATCATTCTCATTCAAAATTAAGGTGCCTGAAGAATTGTCCTGCTGAACCTCTGCAGCTTCCTTTCATTCTCAACCGTGATCATTATGGTGCCAAAAGATTATATTTAGAGCCCCCCATCATTTTGTTGTTCACCAGGAGAGATTTCCATATTGGCTTCTCAAATGCCATATGCTGTAAAATGATTATTTATTGATGTTGATGAAAAGTTTGAACATTTTAGGAAGAATGTTCGTACATATAATAATAATGTGGCTTTTACTTCATATGAGGCTGGTTATGATCGAGAATTAACAAAAAATAAGAAAGGTGTTTATACATTTCATGTTCAAGGTCAAGTTTATCATTTCTTTGACAATTTAGTTTCGACAACTAATAAAGTATCTAGTATCCAACTCTAGTTTTTTGATACTGATGAACTTACAAGAAGGATAAAGAGCTGTGATAAACTTCGTGAGGATACATTAAAATTGAATTCCAACACTTGACAATCAACAATAGTCTTGAGGTGTTATCCTGGCCTTGATTAATGTGTTTACAATCTTTTTACTGCTTCACAAGTAGTTGCTATATGGATTGAGATGCATGATGAAAGGTTTGATCATTCTCCACACATCTAAGTCTATATTCATTAAGGCAGAAGTTATAGAATCAAATATTACTATGCCTATTATGATCCCTTTCACTATCCTCTTTTATTTCCTCGTGGTGAACCTAGATGGCATTGTGGAATTAAGAGGTTGTTTTCAAAGAGAATGAGAAACAATACTCTAAATCAGGGATGTAACATTAATTTCAGTTCTTTTTTACAAAGAATACAAGCTATTTTTTCTTATCCTACTTCATTTTTGTAGTGTTATTTAACCTTATGCTTTTAATTATTCGATTTGTTTGTATAATTTTTAGTTACTGGTCAAGATTAATGTGAAGAAGGGATTGTTTCTGCTAGGAAGTATTATTATTATAGACTCCAAATAAAAGAACATGATGAGTCATTGTTGCTCTATAGCTTAAGGCTACTTTAGCAATTTGTTATGGGTACTTATATAAAGATTGAAACAACTAGACTTGATTTTCATAGAACGAGACAAAATGAGATAAGGATAGAGTTATTGTAGGGTTTTTTGGACAATATTGCCATTGGTCAAACTGATTATCGAATTAGAAGTCGAGTTGTGCTCCTGACTTCGTTTGTTAGTGGTCCAAAGGATATGAAACGTCCTTATTTTAATGTAATGACTCTAGTGCAAAAGTTTGGTAAACTTGAAATTTTCCTCACCATAACTTACAACCCAACGTGGAAGGAGATTTAAGATAACCTTGAGTTTCATGAAAAGCCACAAGATAGGCTTGATTTATTGGTGAGAGTTTTTAGAGCCAAATTTGAGGTCTTTAAAAATGAACTGATAAAGAAACAAATCTTTGGAGAGGTTGCCGCGTATATTTATGTTATAGAGTTCCAAAAGTGTGATTTCCCTCATGTTGATTTGTTATTGATACTTAAATTGCATTTTAAATTACTTAATCCAAAATCTTATGACCAAATCATATCTACTAAAATACCAAACCCTGTTTAAAATTTGCGGTTATATTCTCTTATCATTAAACATATGATCGACAGTCCTTATGGTCATATGAATAAAGACTACCCTTGTATGAGAAATGGTTTGTGCAAGAACCATCATCCTAAAACTTTTGCTCCTTTTTCTACCCATGGTGAGGATAGTTATGCATGTTGTAGAAGAAGAGATGATGGCCGAAAAGTAAAGATTTCTAGGCACGAGGTGGATAACAAATGGGTGGTTCCTTATAATCTATAACTTTTGCATCTTATTGATTGCCACATAAATGTTGAAATATGTTCTACTGTTAAGCTTATTAAATACTTGTATAAGTATGTCTTCAAGGGCCATGATCTTGTTAATTTTAGTATTGTTGATCAAGAGACCCCTGTTGATATTGATGAAATCATTTATTTCCAGGAAGGTTGTTGGATTTCGCCTTTGGCTTTTTGGTATATATATGAGTTTCATCTAGTAGAGATTAGTCCATTAGTTTATGTTCTTCAGTTTCATTTTCCCGATCAACAATCTATCTCCTTTGACAAAAAAGTCATATTTGTCGTATTTGTTGAGAAAAACAATGTTAACTAAATTCTTAAAAATGAATTTTACAAAAAAAAATGCTAAGGAGCTGAAATGATTGTATAAATATTTTCCAAAAAATTTTGTTTAGACCCCGAAGACAAGAGCATGGTTAAAAATGAGCCGAAAGAAAGTTATACGAAAGTTGGTTACTGTTGACCCTAAAGAAGGACAGAGGTATAATGTAAGGTTATTACTAATGCATGTTAGAGGACCAACATCATTTGATCTATTATCGACTATTGATGGTGAAAAAACAAGTTGTTTTGGGGAGGCTGCACTAAAATTAGGCTTGCTAGCATCTAATTCTTATATAGAACAAACTCTTATGGAGGCTGCTTTATTTCATATGCCAGCTTCACTTAGACTTTTATTTGCTACACTCTTGTTCTATTATTCACCAACAAATCCCAAGCAGCTTTGGGAAACATTTAAAGATTATCTTTGTTCTGATTACCATAATGCTTCCTCTTATAATGCATATATTTATTTAAAGATTATCTTACGAGAAGCCATTGAAGCATTTGATCATTTACTGGAAGATATCATGGAGTCCAATTAGCCTTTTGGTAGAAAAATTGTTGTTTTTGGCAGTAATTTTGGTCAAACCTTACCTATTATAGACCAAGCCATAAAAATTAGTTAATTGATTCAAGTATTGATTCACATCTCTGGCCATAAATACGTAAATTATCTTTAACAACAAATATGAGAGCTATATCAAATCTAACTTTTTAGGATTTCTTATTAAGGGTAAGAGAAGGTATGAAACCTGCTAACAAGCAAGATCAGATATCCTTACTCAAATAACTGGTTATTCCTTATCATAACAAGGATGAATCTCTCAACAGTTTATACTTTTTATATCTTATCATTTAGTGTCCATTTTATTGTTTATTTAGAAATTTTTTTAACGTCTTTTAAATGCATTGTTGATTTCACCAGGTTATTTGAAAATATCTTCTCTAATTTAACCATATATTCATCTGATCCATATCATATGATAAATAGATGCATACTCTGTCCAAAAAACAACTGTATTGATGAAACTAATGACATCATTATCAATAAATTGTTTGGAAATTTACATTCATCTGTAAGTTTTGACAAAACAGTTGACCGAAGACATCAAGCAACTTATAAGGATTTTCTCAATTCTCTGAATCCTAAAGGTTTACCTCCTCATAAATTATTAGTGAAAGAAGGTTGTCCAATCATGCTTATAAGAAATTTGAATGCAACAGAGGGTTTGAGCAACGACACAAGATTGATATGTAGACAACTAAAAGAAACCATAATTTCTGCAGAGATAGTTTCTGAACACATAATTTCTGCAGAGATAGTTTTTGGATCTCATAAAGGAAAAATATTTTTTATACTTAAGATTCCTCTACAGTCTTCTAAAAATGAAAATAATGGGATTCCTTTTGTAAGGACACAATTCCCTATTTGTTTATGTTTTGCGATGACCATAAATAAATCGCAAGGTCAGACCCTTGATTATGTAGGAATTTATCTTCGTCAGCTTGTATTTTCACATGGACAATTGTATGTTGCTTTATCAAGAGCTAGAACTCCTAAATCGGTTAAAGTTCTAATTAGTTCAGGCACTTTTGAGTCTTTAAAAATTGAACACAAAATAAGAATATTGTATTCTGTGAAAATTTCCAATTGTCTAAATTATAACATATAAAATAGCAAAAGGTATATTTAGTGTATTTAGTTTCATTTTATCTACAAAGAAAATTTAGTATGTCAATATTTTCTTAACCATTTTCTTTTTGTACGATGGAGAAACGTTTATTAATCAAGGATATTTTACCTGGTACCAAGGGGTGGTCATGCAAAGTAACCATCCAAGAAAACAACATATTGCTACATCACCTATCAAGCTGTAGAGGAGACAAAAGTTTATCTTTTTTTATTCATAGGTATAACAATTATAGTTTCTTCATTCAATATGTTCCTTTTTGTGCTAACTTTAGAAAATAATAGTTGACCTAAGTATGAAATTAGAATTTCTATTAGTCTCTTTACATTACTACTAAATTTATGAAATATTTGAACTTTTTTTGTGTTTCTATGCCCTTTTTTCTATAAAATCTCATTACCAATTTTAGTTTAAATTTTAAGTAATTCAATGTATAAAAAATTTGAATTTGTTACTTTTCTCTATCATAAGAATAATTTAGCTCTTTTTTTGGATTTTGTTTTTTCTAAGCTATCATATTTAATAATGATATCCAAAGGATGAGCCCCATTTTGCATCCTTATAAAAGTTATATCATTTCTAATGTCATTGTCAACCCAATTCCACCTCAATTCCAACTTGAAGACTTGAATATTCAATGGATCATTACAAGTCGCATTATTGTTGAGCCTATAACTAACGACCACAACATCCAACCAAGCAAATTCATCTATACATCCTTTATAGATCTCATCAACTATATCAATAAAAAGGAAAAAAATCAGTTGGTTAGATCTTTTATCTGTTTCTCTCAACAATTTTTTTTCTTCCATTACATCCTGTTGTACTTATCCTTAACATATGATGAATATTTTGGCTGTCGTTATTCAAGTTTTGAATGTGAGGGGCATCAACAAAGATAGTAAAGTTTCGACTATCAAAAAATTTGTTCTTGCTAACAAATAGTATGTTATATTCTTTACTATTCTCTGCAACTAATGAACTCCGATAACATTTGATTCTTTTGACATTTTTCGTTTTTATATTAGACAACAAACCATTATAATATCAATGTGGGATGCTTTTGTTGCAAATGAAGGTCAACAAATTGGACAGACCTTACATACTTATCTAGTAGTTGTATGTCGTAGGCTAAAAGTTCACTTTTATAATGGTAATTCTATTTTCGTTTTCATCATACGATTATATTTCTTATATTTATTCTTGGATATTCATTTTAGGCATACAATTTTAAATTTTTAGGTGTTACATTATCCACATGGTTTGATTTTGCAATTCTCATTGATCTGCCAATACAAGAAGCTTTAGATTTTAAAATGTGGTGCTTCCACATTTCCCATTTTTACTTTTACAACAAAAAAACTTGTGTAAGCATTTTTAGATATTTTTATACTAACATAATAACAAATAGCTAAAAAACCTTGTTACCCAATAGACTTACCTCACATATGATCCTGATGTATCTTTTGGATCAAATCAAAAAATTTAAAAGATCATTTAGGTACATACATTTTATATTCTATTATGAAGTTTTTTCTTAAATATTATCTATCTAATTTGAATATTCCTGATGAACATTTGTTTTTATCTTTCCAGACAGCATGGATTAAAGCTCGTATTTCCTTTCAACATATTTTGCAAAAATATTGGTATATGAGCTACAAAAATGTTTTTGTTCGACCGCAGCTACATATGGAGTTACATTTACATGTAATCCTTACAAGGAAAAACAACCAACTGAACCCAAGCATTGGTTCCCTTTTTTCCTTTTCAATTGTTTTCCTTTTTTAAAAATAAGGGATAAACAAGCCCCTTATGTCATGAACAATCAAGTTCTTTTTATGTCCTCTTCAAAACGTATCTTAATATGATTTTGACACATGCCAGGATACTTGTATGTTAACTTAAATTTAAGATCATTCATATCAATTCTAAATACAACTTTCTAATATTCTTTATTTATTCAATTATACATTTTCTCATTTACTTTCCTTTTTAAATGTTGATGCTGGTATGATATTGATTTGACTAACAGCACAGGAATTGTGACAACATCCATTTTTGATGAACTTGTTGAAAATCTGTTGAACTTCAGCGCAGTTAAAGCTATATAATATTACGACCATGTCATATTTTTATACTTATTACAAATAAAAATACATTTATTTATTTCTATGACATCTTTATTATATGACTAATGATCTACACTTCTCTTTGGTAAAAAGAGTATTGAACTTTCTCTTATATGGTCTATGATGAATTAAAGACAAAAACATTTCTAGTTTATATCAAACCTATTCAGATCCAACCATTGGACGGAAGGCAACACTTCACTGTTATTGATTATTGCCAAACTGATGATGCTGAATTAGAGTGAAGTTCAACTTCAAACGAAAAAAGAGATAATAGCAATGCTGAAATGACACTTTCAACTATTTCAGGTTCCTATCATTATTTATTAAAACATTTTTTTGTTTTTATTCATGAAATTATATAATAAACCAGAACTATTGATAACTTTCAATTTTCTTGGTGATAATTGCACGAAAAACTACAATCATGAATTCTAATCATACTTCAAAATAGCAATTATATACCTTTCATTTAAAATTCATTGTTACTAACATTTTACGTCTACTCTTCAAACTACTTCATAATGTTTACATTTTATAATTTAAACTTTAATCCATATATGTCTATTCAACTTTTACTAGTGTTTATATAACTGTAATTTAACATACACCAATTCATCTTTGTGATCACCTTTATGTTTTATGAATTCCTACATATGACTTGTATTACTGTCTATCAATTATTGTATGTATTATATTTTTTCCCATGAATATCTATCCTTTCTAAACTGCATATTTCATTAGTTGGCCTGTGAAGAACTATTCACTCATTTACTGTCAATAGATTGCCACGTCTACTATTATTTATTATTTACCATTTTCCAACAATTTTAAGTTTACTAATATCTTCACTGTTATTATTTATTCGTTCAACATTCTTATAAACAAGGTGATCTTCACTTTTATACTATATCACTAATATACTTTAATTTTTTTATATTTTTAAAAAATATTCTTGTTTCTTCTTTGAGTTAAATAATTTCCAGATAAAATATTCGAAGAAACCATACCAGAACCGACATCAACCTCAAATGTTCCTATTGATGATCATAAGAAAAGGCCTAGATTATCATGAACTTTTTTTGTAGTATCTAACACAACATGTAATTTTTTTAAAGATTAATTAACGTTGCCGCTTCATAAGGCACTCTTCTTGATGTTCTACTTCTATATAAACTATGAATTTTTTTTCTTTAGAATGATCTTGTCATTGTAACCAATTAATTGGTGTGTCGCAAACAAAATAAGAATTGTTAAGGGTCCTAGAATTGCAATAGCAAAAGGGGAGCTCCTAAAATTTCTACTCAAAGGCTACAAGGTAACCTCCATATCTGAGTAGTTTCATATTATTATTCCACCATCATCCTCTGTACCTCGGTAATATCTGGAAAGTAAGTTACTAATGGAATATACAAGATGTCCTATGGATTTTACATTTTACTTTTACTTACATCTAAGATGTATAACTATAAGTTCTCTTGATGATGTCCCCAGTGGTGCGCTTACTTCATTTTTCAGCTCTATAAGGAACATCTTAAAATTTGATTTTGGAGATGACATTGAAGGTTAGTTTTCGGAATGTTAAAATGCCCTATTATTTTTGCTGGTGTTTACCTTATAATGGTTTCATCATAATTAGTTTGCTTTGCTGCTATCTATTCTAGTTCGTTTGGATATATGTTGAATCTATATGCAACCAAGTGGATGTCCTATTTAGTAAATAACTTGTCCAATTTTGGTGGACATTTTCTTGACAAAATTTTCAAAATAGTCACGTCACTTATCATATCAATGCTCAAAGGAATTGTGTGTTGTATTATTGTTAAGGTTTTAACTATCTTTTTCAAAAAAGAAAGGAAAAAGTTTTGACTCTTACAACTAGGTAGACGAGCCCTCCTTGTTGAAATTTCTTGATGAGTATGTGTGTTAAGTCGATAAAAATAAGCACTTGGCAAGTTTCATAATCAAAAAATCATAATTTCTAAAAAATGCTACACCTTTATGTAAAAAAATACCAGAGAAAAAAAATTTTCTAACTTTTTGTTAAAGTAACTTTATCAATAATTTTAAGTAACTTTTAAGAAATGTCTTAGCTAAAATAAACATGCATGTTGGTGGATCCAATTCTTGGTAACTTTCTCTAGAAAGCCAACAAGAATTCAGTGGATATTGTTCCTATATTTCCCATAAGAAAGCAATTAGCAGCCTAAATTTGCTTAACTCTCTTAGCTATGCTATTTGAAATGGACAACGATTTGGTTTGTATTATGAAATTTTCTACGACTTGTTATGAATGCATGGTTTCCTATGATTTTGTTTATAATTTTCACTATATCTAAGACAACCTTAACATATAACTTTTGTTAACGATTAGTTAACGTTGCTACCTCTTTGCTTAAATATACTTCCACATGTATTCGATGTACTACAATATTCAGCTGGGCATTATCGTTTTGAAGATCTCACTGTTCCTAGTATTTTATTTATATGATGAAAATAATTAATATTGAAAAATGACGGGGTTAATTATTTCACAATTTTTCGGAAACTTCTTTGCCATCAATAAAATAAAGCAAGGAAAACCAAAATAATAAAGAAACACCAAAATTTGGTAACACAGTTAGGCACACTTGGCCTACGTCTACGGGGCCCTCACCCAACTTAATCACTTTCACAGTAGTCCAATAGAATTACACAGAATTGACCTGACACGGTACCTCTCAATCTCTGCCACTATCTTGCAACCTAACTACCCGTGAAAGACTTTCACACCCGATAACACGACTGACTCGTATTAACCTCGTTAGAGGATTTTTCTAACTACTTTCACTCAAAATAATAATATATAAAAATATCTCAAGTGTTTGATCAACATAAAATTAAATAACAAAATACTTGAGATTGGTGAAGACTTCCCTATGGATTTGTCTCCTCCAAATAACTCGGCATTGAACTTTCTTCACAGAGGTTGATCACCGTGTTCCTAAGGAAAATGTATATCACCCAGTGTGCTGAGCTTCCAAACCACAAAACACAACACATGTGTATTGCAGACAACACCCACTCAAAAATGATGATAATGTGTGCAGCCTCCAAACCAGAACAACACCACATCAAAATATGCAGACCACACACAAAAAGACTACCAATGTATGCTCAACCAACAGCCACAGAAAAACGAAAAATTCAGAAGTGTGTGTAACCCACTCTCTTTTTTCTAACCAGTTCGTGACACACACACGCACAAAAAAAAAACGAGGAAGCCCCCTGTTTATTCTTAATAGACTTTTACAGTTGATCGAGGATAAAAACAGCTCCCCCAAGATTCACCGTAGGTACTATTCACCAAAGACACATGTGTATTAGCTCACCCAAATTGTTAATCCACACACCATATCTTGGATGCCGCAAACTCCCATTTAAAAAAAAACTCTATCATCAAGTAAGGATAGGCAGAAATCTCACATAATAAGAGTCCCACTTCAATTCAAATATAAGAGTTCCACTTCAACTCCATCACTTTAACAGCTTCAACAATTTTTTGCCTCGACAGTAACATTCCAAAACACTCACGTATCTAGCTGTTGTAATAATTAATTTTGTATGTCCAATTAAAATGCCAAAAAAAAAATAAAAGATATAAATGTAATATATACTAACAATCTCCCCCTTTTTGGCATTTTTGTCACAACTCTTGAACTCCACATGAAAATTAATAATTGGACATATAAAGTGTGCAATGCTCCCCATCAATGTAGTATCCAAACAATATTACATAACCATGAGTCAACTGTAGTCAACAAAGCACATAAAAAATTACATACTTATTTGAACTGTTCTTCCCCTTTGGGACAATACATGCCAAAAAGTCATTTTCAAGAGCTGCTAGGGAAACGGAGAACACGTTGCTTCAAGGTACGAAGGGCTTTAGTAACGACTTAAAGAACACCTTCAATTCGTTCAATCTCAGAAAATAAGGCTACATGGGGATTATCATTGGAAGTCCCTGCAGCATCCGAGGGATCCAAAGCAACATACGACAAGTCCACCACTCGTGGTTGTTGGAAAATCCATGGAGAGATAGTCAACAATGGTGCAGACTTCAAGATGCTTGTTTCAATCCTAGGAACCTCATTGGAATACAAAAATTGTGAGATTAAGCACAGAAAGTATAAGAGAGAGTGAGGCTTACTCTCAATGGCTAGCATCACGTCGATAATAAGACACCAAAGATTGAAATTGATGCCCGTACTGATCGTATAGTGCAGCTTGGCTTGGGCCAAATAGACGGTCACAACAAGGGTGCTCGGCATCCAATTAGTCATAATTAACTTAAAAAGCAAAAAATACTTCTGGGTCAGCATGGATGACCGAAGAACAGAACTAGATGGCCATGCAGCGAGTTTGCTACCAGTTAAAATTGTGGCAATTAGATCCGTTGAGATAGCCCACTCATCATCATAGAAAAGATCACCAATCACATTGTCAAATCCCAAAAGCAGATTCAACCGAGTAGCATTAAAACTAATTACCTGACCTCGTACATAAATCGCTCCAAAAGAGGCAGCATCCACTTTTAAAATTGCACAAGTCAAATTGGAGTAAAATTCTTTTACTAGTTTAGCGTCATAATGTTGAGGAAGGAGTGAAGCTTGTAACAGATTCTGCGCTGAAAGTAGAGTGTGTAAGCCCTTATTTTGAAATTCAACCAGGTTGATTGGTCGATCAAGAACAAACCAGTATCTGAGAGTGTACCCCATTTTTGCTCGGCAGCTGGAGTATAAAACTTGAAGGAAAAAGCTTTGTCGACTGGCAATTTGGTTGAGGGATGAAAACGAGGTGGGCGGATAGACTTGTGGCACTTCATCTTTGTACGCGTCCTTGGAGTCAGAGGAGATACCGGTGGTAGAATAGACTGAGCCGGAGGAGGTGCTTTGGAATCTGATGCTAACTCTTCCACTATGGATTCAATCACACGATCAACATTGTCAATAGGCTCATGTTGTTCCTGAACATCTGGGATGTTAATAGGTGTTGTCAAAGATGACCCTACCCCAGTAAAGCTTCTGCCAGATGCTGGACTAAATTGCAGGCGACTTGAACATCGCGTAAGGGCTGCTGCCTTTTTCTCAAAACCAGAAAATAAATCCTTTTCCTTAGTTCTTCCCATAATCCAATGTCAGACAGACAATAGACACCAATACAATGAACACCAAGCACAGATGACTAAGAACCCACACAACAAAAATAAACCAGCAGATATTAACACTCCAACCAATTCACAATTAGCCAAGATTTAAACAGTAAATTAAAAGGCTTCAACGTCAGATTAACTCATAATCAACATATTACAGACCAAAGCAGTCGATTCCCATGCAATTAGTCAAATAATTCACCAAAATCCACAGACCCAATCACAACTCAAGATCATTAACCACAATTCTTCTCTAAAATTTTAATAGTGCCGTCAATTATCACAAATATGCCTACAACAATGTAGCACCCCCTTACCGTAGGGTACACATCGGGACGCCCGCAGGTCGCTCCGACACGTATCCCACGATAAAGG
>JAOSBO010000008.1:29823683-29834287 GCA_027563915.1 Erythroxylum rotundifolium
AAATTGTGTTAATATTTAGCTCATTAGTCATTATACCTAAAATATTAATTAAAACATCAAGAAGTTCGTAATGTTACGCTTTCATTTAGTGACTTATAGTTTTATTCAAACGAAATATTAAGTAGTCTAAATAAAAAGATATAAATATTTTGTAATTTAATATTTGATAAATTAATAACTTTATTATATCATAATTAATTAATTATATGTTGTTATAATTTAAAGTTGTTACATAATATATATATATATATATATTAAAAAGAAAAAAGGTGAAAATTTTATAAATTTTATGAAATATGATATGCTTCTATCTTATATCAAGGTTTTGATTCAGGATCTAAAAAATTACTCTTAACAAACTTTTAATTAGAGTGACTTAGGTATGAATGAATCTTCTAATATTAGAATTTAGATATGAGAAAAAATTATGAGTATAATTTATATAAATTTAGATTAATTAGAATATAATGAGTTTAGATAAAAAGTGAAAGAACTATTTTTGACTTAATGAAATAAATAATTTATAAAAACAAATCAAAAGAATTTATAAAATGTATTATAGTTTTAATAAAATAATAGCTATTTTATTGTAATATAGTGTACTTATTTGTTTTTATAACTGATTTACTTATATATTATTTTGGAATTGATACATTAGGATTTATAAAGTGTTTAATTCATTTTAAGATTAATATAAATATATATATGCATAATGTATATATTGTCTAAATATGAAAAATAAAATAAAAAATTTAAATTGACTTCTTTGTATAAGGAATAATTATGGCAATATTATCATTGCTATATATTTTTAATAAATATAAATTGGTTCATATTTTATATCTTTTATTTTATATAAATATATAATTTATGGGTAATTTCATCTTACATTTTACTATAAATGATTATGTTATAATTTATAATTGATGAATTTTAAAAAATACAATTACAACTTTTTGAAATTATTTTAAAATAAAATTTTTAAAAAATATTAAATGCCTGGGTCGACTTAGGCCCAACACGCGGCCTGTGTCTCGAGTGGGCTGGGTGGTCCGAGCCATGGGCTGGTTAGCCTTGGCTCGCCTACAGGCCACGAGTTGTTTTGGCCTGCACGAGCCGTGGGCCAGGCTTGCCCGAAATTTTTTAGACCGATGGCCTCGCCCATTGACATGCCTATTTGAAACTAGTTTATACTAGCCAATGATAAGATCCTATTTCGGGACCTTTCTAATCCTTCTAAAGATATCGAAATATGGAATTATGACTAATAAACTAGATAATAGATGTACATTAATTAGATCATACACAAGTTGGCTTATGACTTAGCTCAATAACACCTATATAGATAAGGATGCTTGATGACATAGTAAATTAGTGACATGAAACAAGGACTGAGACAAGAAAACATGGATAAGTTGACAAGTATGACAAGATTTTTGTCATGTCTTGTTCATGAAACAAGGACTTTAATGTTTTTCTTTCTTAAGTTGTAAACATAGTATCCAAGTTCTGGATTGCCTACAAATAGCTTATTTAAGCAAGGCTTTGAACCATAAGACAGTTGAAAACAATTATTTCTTTATAACTCTTGAAAGAGTTAATAAAAGTTGATTTTTTTTTAATATCTCTATGCTAACTTCCTCTTTTATTGCTTATTGTGCTTTATGAGGTGAACACTTTATTTTGTTTGTCTTATGTGAAACACTTCAAACATGAGGGACATTAAGGATAAGTTAAGTTCTGCAAAACCCAACTATTAAAGTGGAGATTCAAGGTCCTAACCTATTATTTTAAAGATAAGAAAATATATTGCCAGTAATAAATTTACTTTTGGTGATATTAGTAGTTTTATTATAATTAAATTAAGCAATATGTAAAATATGAAATTTAATAGTAAAGAAAATTGATTAAAGGAGCTAATTAAATAAATTGAGCCTTCAAAAGATGGAGAAAAGTTGTAGAGTGGAGCATACATACAATTTAAGAGAATTTTAAGGAAATTCAAGTGAAAAACCAATATTAAAGAGGAATCAAATACCTCAAGATTCAATAAATGATTATAATCCTTCTTGCAACCTTATATTAATCATTTTGATGAATTAAGGATACAATAATTGCATGATTATTTGCATATAGGATATAATATATAAATATTTTATGACCATGAGAAATTTTATTTTGATCTTTAAAGAAAACCTCCTAATATTTAAATAAACTTTTAGGAACTTATTAAATATTTTTCAATTAAAAAAAGAGTTATTTTAATCTTTAAAAGAACTGGGAGGGTTAAAAATTTGAGTTTGGATGGATTAGCATATGAATAGGTATTTTTTTAATGCTACCATATAGACTAGACTATTCACTACTCATTGTACATCAATTATATAAAGCACGATATTTGACATATACTTGATCTGACATATATTATGATTGTCATAATGATGTTGGTGCTAATGATATTAATATGGAGTAAATAGAAGGATAAGGATGACAATAAGAAGAGAGTACTAAAGATCACATGGGATGATACAATTAGAGAACCCAATAATTAGGTGGCTCATATGTGCTTTATGATAAATAATCGTGAGTTATCCTTTAGTTCAAAATCTTTTGATGATAATGATTATGGTGATAAAGATGATGATTTATCTTATGAGAACAAGTTAAATGCCTATAAATGATGAGCTTGAAAAGGAAGGAATCATCTTCAAAGTATAAAGAAGTCTTATAGATACATGCATGATTGAGAAATTAAAATGTGATTCACATCATATGATAGAACCAAAAAGTGTGATTATTAAAAATAATAATGAGAATCACTTGTTATATGAACATGAGGCTCTATAGAAAGAGAATAATGACCTCAAAGAGTCCCTGTCTAAATTCATTATAGGTATTGAAAAATTGAATAGCATGCTTGGAACCTTAAAATCTCTAATTATAGGTATAAAATTGGTTTTACTTATGGAAGCGCACCATTCAATGTCAGAATTTTTTTTTAAACACAAATATTTACATGATGAGACTTTACCTAAATCAATACATGAGCACATAACATCTAATTCGAGACTTGTAAACTTTAATGCTTATGGATCACCCTCTAGGGTCCAAGAAAAAGAAAAAGTCCATGTATTCACATATAGCTCTCAATTTAAACCTAGAAGGGCTTAACATAAAAATTAACAAAATTTTTCATGCAAATCCACATCAAAAGAGAATGCAACATTTATCTTATTTGTATAGGCCTTTTTTTATAATCAAAATAAAATAAACAAGCTCATAATTATCATAGATCACTATAAAATCACTAGGACGCCATATAAATAAAATGCATATGTTCATAGTCAATATATGAAAAAATTTCATCCAAAAAAAAATATTTTATGAGAATTCATCTATTAGGCCTTACTATCATATAAGGAGAGTTTTATAGTCTCACATACCCAAAATAAAAAGACCAAAAATGCATATAAGCCATATTTTTATAGGTCTTTCTCTTCCAATTTCCATTATAATGAGCAATTTTCTAGTAAATTTGGATATGTCCATATAAATTGCTCTTTGAAATAATATTTACTAAGTAAACCCAAAAGAAAGGTTTTAAAAATAATACCCAAAGACCTAAGTTTATATAGGTACAAAAAGAATGTCTATTTCTTTGCCTTATAGGTCAATATCAAGTAGTGCTAAATGAATACCAATAATTGTTATTACTATCATTAATATTAAATGAGAAAAACCAATGATATCTGGAGCAATTGATTTCAAAAGACATTGAACCAAGTAAGGAAGAAAAGGAGGTAACCATTGTTTCTACATAAAATGATGTATATACTTGCTTTCATATTAATAAAAATTTGAGCATATTTAATTGGAATACATATTTATGAGAAAATTTTGGTTTCATGTATTTATGGAGAGAAAGATTTATTGATCTTTAAATAGGTACCTGAACTTTTTTGGCACTTTACATCTACTCTTTACTCGTAAGATAAGACTTTTCCAAAAGGGTGGAGATAAAAGTTTATTTATTTTTTATTGATGTTTATAACTTTTTATATCAAATACCTTTTTTTTAATATAGACTAAAAGTGAGAAATAATGGTGATATTGAAACTAGTCATTTATGATCCATGAACTAAAAGAGAGCGTGCATTACTTATTGATTTAATATTTTCTCTAATATTACCAAGTTTATTATCATTTAAAATGGAAAGATTTTTGGAAAAAGTAAAGTTTTAACTGTATTTTTAGTAATAAAAAATATATTGCTCTTAATTAATTTACTTTTGGTGATGAAAATAAATCTGTTGTAATTAAATTAAGTAACATATGAAAGATAAAGTTTAATATGATAGCAAAGTGAGTCAAGAAGCTAATTAAATAAATTGATTAATTGAAAGGCAAATAAAATGAGTAAAATGAAGAAGATACAGGACTAAAATGATCTAGAAGGAAATTCAAGTGAAGAACCAAAAACATAGAGAAATCAAGTGCCTAAAAATTTAACTGATTATTTGAGTTCCTTTTAATAACCATATCTTGATCACTTTAATAAATTAGGGCCTCAATCATTGTATGATCATTTACATATTAGACATAATATATAAATATTTTCATAATCAAGAGGACATTATCTTGATCTACAAAGAAAACCTTCAATCTTCAAATCAAAATTTGAATTTTTAAGATGGTTATAAATCAATGTTTGCCAAAGCAAAGATTTTTTAATATTAAAAGAATTTGAAGGGTCGAAAAATTAAGTTTTGATGACTTATTAAACGAAGCTTAGGCTTGGGTTGAAAAATTCCTCAGTGGAGCTTAGGCTTGGGGAATGGATATAGACCAAAGATTATTTGGTTGAATCACTATAATCATTTTGGTTTCTATTTCCCTACTCTTTTTCTACTATTGTTACGTTTTTACTATATTTTTACTATTATTATTGATTTTATTTTATGCTTATAAGAATTATAAGTTTTAACTGCATATGTACAATATGGTGGTAGCTAAGATTGAAAAGTACATGTTAATCCTATAAGGATTATAAGTATTAGTATTAATCTTTTTCTATTATCTAATAGCTGAATTAGGTTGTGAATTTAATTGAAAATTTAATTAAACAAACTAAATTAAAGTTAAAATAATGATGAACTAGTATAAAGAAAATAACAAGATTAATCAATATCAAATAATAAGTACTTAGGTGACGAATCCCTTTAAGATATCTTAAACATTATCCTTTTATCATGCAATTAAATTATTAATTATTGGACCGTGAAAATTTCTATCTTATGTTAATATCTTTCTTAAGATTGTTAACAACTAACCCTCGATTGATTAACTGAAATATCTTTCCAATTAAAACCTATAAGATTGCATTACCCAGTTAATGAACCTCACTATTAGGTTTGACCTTAATCGAGAGTATTTATATCAAATTATCTCTAGGTTTACATGCAATAAAAGGATTTCTAAATCTCAATCATATGAAATCAAACATTGGACTAATATTCTAGCTCCATCAATTTAAGAATATAAATTTATAATTGAATCGTAATAAACCAATCATTAAAATTGCATTGAATAAAATATTATATCATATTATTCATTCCAACTAAGGGTTCATTACACCTAGGCTCTAATTAAATTCGTTCTTAAATAAAGAAAAAAATTCAATATCAAATATCAAACACGACCATGTATCTCTAAAGCTGCTTTAAATCTTTGCTCTATACCTCGATATCAACTTAATTCTTCTCTATTTGGACTATGAAGGCAATTGTCACCTATAAACATATTTGAAGAAAAATAAGTACAAAAAGTACTATAAAACTATTAAATAACAGGCAAAAAACACTACATATGTGATAAGTGCAAACTGTATCGTGTTTTAGGGCATAATTTTTAAAAGCTTCACATGTACACGGTGTGTGCAGAGATCGTGCAAGTCTCTGTGACCTTGTTTATACCAAAAAATAACTAGAAAAACTTAAAAATTGTTCACTTAAAGTCACGAAACTTAACATGCATACCATAAACATGAAAATATGTAAAATCAACTTAGGATTCTTTTTTTATCTTAGTATAAATCATTTAAAAATCAATAATATCCTATACTAGTTCCAAAATGGAAACAAAATGAAATAAAAATAAAATCTATCCTAATTCTTAGGGTGACTCCTAAGTAGAACTTATTTAACATCATTAGCTCGACGTACCTTTTATGTTTAAAGTGACTTAGTTAAATTAATATTGTTTATACTACCATCAAGTTCACCTCTAAGATATAACTTCAAATGATGGTCATTTACTTTGAATTTAACTTTATACAGATGACTTACCTCGATTACGCCATATGAAATTCTCTTTCCATAATAAAGATTCTAGACCATCTTGATTTAAGCTTAATCGAAAACAATCATAGGTGGGAATTGTATAAAAGAACTTGATCTCCCTTCTTAAATTGTTGTGACTTCTTGTTCATTTGGTCATGATAATTCTTGGCCCTCTCCTCATAAATTTTAGAGTTTTCATAAGCTATCAATCATCATTCTTCCAATTCATTAATTTGGAATTTTCACTTCTTGCGTACACGTTGAAGATCAAAATTCATGAGTTTAATGGCCCAATAGGCCTTATGTTCTGATTCTACAGGTTGACGACATATTCTCAATAGACTAGCCTATAAGTTATAGTCTGCTACCAACTTTTCAGCTCCTTTCTCGTCCATAATCTCTAAATCAAATTCCTATAGCAAAAGAATCCATCTAATTAATCTAGGATTGTCATCCAGTTTATTCAACAAGTATCTTAATGCAAAGTGGTTTGTATAAACAATAACTTTAGGCAAAACTAGAGATGATCTAAATTTATTAAATGCAAAAACCACTGCTAGTAGTTCTTTCTTTTTTATAGTATAATTCTCCTAGGCAATAGTTAGAGTCTTACTAGCATAGTAAATTGGCTAAAATTGTTTGTCGCTTTACTTTCCAAGTACTACTCCTACTACAAAATCACTTGTAGGTCACATTAACTCAAACAGTAAATTTTAATCTGATGTAAACATAATTGAGGCAATCGTTAAATTTTCTTTAAAAATGTTAAAAACATCTGAAAATTCTTGAGTAAATTTTAAAGTTATATCTTTCTCTAATAACTTAGTTAAAGTTGTAATTTTAGAAAAAATCCTTGATAAATCTTCTATAAAAACCTACATGTCCTAAAAAGCTTTTAACAGCCTTAACCGAGGAAGGTTGGCAACCTCTCTATAACTTCAATTATAGCTTTGTCTACCACAATACCCCTATAAGAGATTTTGTGGCCAAAAAATATGCCCTCTTGTACCATAAAATAACATTTTTCATAATTTAGCACCAGATTTGTTTTCTCACTCCTCTCTATCACTTTTCCTAAATTATGGTCATATAAATCAAAAGAATCATTGAAATTAGAAAATTCATTGATAAATACCTCTTTTATATCCTCAAATAGATCATCAAAGATTGATATCAAACTTTTAAAATGTAGCAGTTGCATTGCATAAACCAAAAGACATCCTCTAATAAGTAGCAAACATACCATAAGGAAGCGTGAATGTTGTTTTCTCTTGATCTTTTAGGACAATTGGAATTTAGAGGTAGCCCTAAAGTCCATCCAAGAAATGCATATCCCAAATGATTGGGAACTTTCTTCAACTCTAACTCTAGTGGTTCTTCGATAGAGGGCTTCAGCCTAGTCTTTTTATCCTTAGCAATCCCTTTGAACTCTTTCTTTCTCATAAGAGACTTATTGGCCTCATCTTCATCCTTACCTTGAACAACAAATAGCTCTTGCATGTCCTTAAACGAAAATTGCTACATAATGTTTAAAGCTATAAAATAACTAATATCAATAAAATATCAAGCGTCATCATTTCAATAGGGTATCTTATGACATCAGATATTTTAAAAGCAACCACTTCTTCTCCCACCCTAAGAATTATTTTTCCATCGCTAACATCAATAATAGCTCTAATTGTAGATAGATTGCATTGACTTAGAATCAAAGTTACTTCTATATCTTCATGTATATCAAGTAATACAAAATCTACAATGAAGATGAACCTATCAATTTTAATGAGTACAAACTGAATGATACCTTAGGATATTTAAAAGATCTATCATCCATTTGAATGCTCATCTGAGTGGGTTTGAGTTCCCCTAATCCCATTTTCTTGAATAATTTGTAAGCATTAAATTTATGCTAGCCCCTAAGTCAACTAAAGCCTTTTCTGATGAAAAATGACAAATCAAACAAGGGATTGTAAAACTCCCTAGCTCTTTAAACTTCTCAAGTAATTTGTTTTGTAGGATTGCCGAGCATTCCTCACTTAATTCTCATAATAGCTAACTCCTTCACTTCCTCTTTTCAGATAGCAATTCCTTTAAAAATTTTGTATACTTGGGAATTTGGAAAAGAGCTTCAACAAAAATGTAAGTTGATGTGAAGTTACTTAAGTAATTCAATAATCTTTCTTCAACATGGCAAGATATGGGATAGTAGGATGGAATTCCTTGATTTTTGGACGATACACTACATCTTTAGCTTTCTCTTGACTCTTTTTTGCTATCTGCTCCTCACTTTGGATCTTGTTACCAACTTACACTTCCTTTCCGCTTCTAAAGGTGACTTTCTTTTTATATTCTTTATAATTTATCTTGGAGGTACTAGCCAAATACCTCTATATCTTTTTAGATAATAATTTTGCTAGTTGATTGACCTAAATCTTTTAGTTATGTGTAGAAGTCTCCGTCCTCTAATGTATTACGTTTAATTGTTGAATAAAATTAGACATCATATCTTCTAAAGTCGGCTTCTTAGCTTGAAGTAGTTGTTATTGAAATCCTAGTGGAGGGTTTTTCCTTACTTGCCCCTAATTCCCTAAGAGAAATTAGGGTGATTCCTCCATCCTAGATTGTACATTACTGTACGAATTGTTTGGGGTTTAGGAGCATTCCCTATATAAGCCACATGTTTGGGCTATAGTACTTGATAGTCTTGACCTGAATGTAATAACCCACACACCTCATTCTGCATAACTTGAAACTGAGGATTCATAGTCAGTCTATCAAATTTTTTTTTGTTTAAAGCTTCCACCTAGTTCACTAATTGCGACACTACATCTACTTCGTATACCCCTCTTGTCTTGCTAAATCTTATTGGAGAAGAGCACCATCGATACTTGTTCTGATATGTTTAAATTTTGATTCATTTGATATACTACACTTAGTGATTCATGCCTTAGAAATACTTAGGATACTCACTTTAGCTCATATTTGATCTTAGGTACATTTCGAAAGTGAAGGAACTAAAGCAATCCGAAAACATGTCCATTGAAGCCATCTTCTCAATTTTTATATTTTATTGATTCATGGATCATGAAGAAGAAGAAGATTGAAAGCAAGAGAAGACAATTAAATGCCAAGAAATATGAGAAATATGCTAGAAACACAAAGAAAAATATTGCATTGTAACTCACGGCTATGCAGTATTTTAATTCCACTAACATTTAATTCATAAAGAATACATATGTGTGACATGAAGAGGGCATGGAAAAATAAAGAAGTGTGACATGAAGATGGCTAGCAAGAGGAGAAAGATAAAATGGTGTTGGTTGTAGCATGGAAAAGCTGGGATAATAAAACAAAAATTAGACAGCTACACATTTGGAGGGCTCTTACTCATGGTTACAAAGGTTGCATGGCTGAATGTATATCACGTGAATTACATCTATTATTCCATGTTTAAATTATTAAAAAACAAAGAGATATTGAGGTGTTGGGTTGAGAAAAAGAATGTGAGTGTGTGTGTGTGCAAAAAATGTGGAAGAATAAAAATGTGGAGAGCTGGAATTGTAGGGGAAGTAAAAATGCAACACCTATACATTTTGTCTGATTTTTAACCTTGCTACATCGTGAGTCTAAAGGAGGGCTATGAAATAAGAGAAAAGGGGGTGGAAGTTTTGGCTGGAGTGTGCGGGCTGAAGTGAGAATTAAACAAGGTACAGCTGAAGGAAGGAGAGGAGAGCTCCCATCTTTGTTAGAGGATGAATATACATAAGTGGAGCTAGTATGTGAGAAAAACGTGAGTGGAGGCTGCTTCATTTGAGTTTGAACGTAGCTAGGAGGGCCAAAGAAGGAACAAACGAAACAAAGAGTGGCATGAAAGAGAGAAGCTACCGAGAGGTACGAGAGAAGAATATAAAAGTTGCGTGAAACAAGTGAGTAATCAAGAGCTGCGAGAGAAGAAAGAAAGTTACGTGAACAGTAACTTGGGCCAAACATCTTTATTTGTCCCATTAATGAATAGTAGCAAAGGGAGAAGAGAACAGGAGCATGGAATAAAGTGGAGGGTTAGGTTTTCATTTGTTTTTCACCACCAAAGCATGGAGAAAATGGCTCACACTTGGAGCATAAAAATGGAGATGGAAGGCAAGCTTCCCTATGCCAATTCTATAGGAATATCAATGCTAAGTCATAGTTAAGCTATTTTTATCCGTTTAAGGTTTCAAATTGTTGTGTTGTTGGTGTTGATTTGATTATGTTTTAGGATGAATTGTCTTA
>JAOSBO010000008.1:29872593-29885020 GCA_027563915.1 Erythroxylum rotundifolium
TTTGTCTTTGTTTTTCCCATTTTACCCTTCATTTGTCTTGTTCTTCCAATTTTTCCCTTCTTTTGTCTCTTTATCTACTAACTCCTTAAGCTAAGTTAATCCTAACATTCCTATATTAATTCTAACTTAATTCTAATCTCTATTCATGCTTACTAAATTTAATGACCTAATTCTAAGATGATAAATAAACAAACAAATCATAATTAAAATATAAATAAAATAAAAAATAAATAAAACGATAATAATTGAAAAAAATTTTGGGGTTCAACAATTCTCCCCCTTAAAAGAATTTTGTCCTCGAAATTCTTACTTGAGTCTACGAAGAGATGTGGATACTTCTCCCTCATTGCTTCCATAGGCTCCCATGTTGCCTCTTCCGTCGAACGACTCTTCTATAAAACTTTAACCAGCTTCACAACTTTGTTTCTCAAAATCTTTTCCTTCGAATCTAATAACTCCACTGGTTGCTCTTATACATCAAATCCTTCCTTAATTGGACCTCTAATGGTTGAACTATGTGTGAAGGATCTGATCGATACTTCATTAACATCGATACATGGAAGACATTGTGAATCTTAGACAATTCCGGTGGCAAGGCTAACTTATAGGCTAAAGGCCCAATCTTCTAAATGATCTCGTGAGGACCTATGTATCTCGGACTAAGCTTGCCCTTCTTATCAAACTTCAAATCCCCTTTCCATGGAGAAGCTCTAAGAAACACCTTGTCTCCAACTTCGAATTCCATCTCCCTTCTATATGCATCAGTATAACTTTTCATCCTAGCTTGAGCTGCTTTAAGTCTCTCTTTCACCAATTTAATCTTATCAACTATTACATGCACCAATTCAGGCCCTAAAAGCCTCCTTTCACCTTCCTCATCCCAACAAATAGGGGTTCTACACCTCTTACCGTACAAAGCTTTATAAGGTGCCATTTGCATTCCCAAGTGATAAGAAATATTACAGGCAAATTCAATTAACGGAAAATGATCATCCCATGAGCCTTTGAAATCCATAACACAAGCTCTCAACATTGCCTCTAAAGCCTGCATTGTTCTCTCTGATTGTCTATTAGTCTGTGGATGGAAAGTTGTACTAAAGTGCAACTTAGTTCCCAAAGCCCCCTATAAGCTTTCACAAAATCAGGAGGAAAACTTGGGATCTCTGTTTGAGACTATAGAACTCGGAATCTTGTGAAGCCTAATTATCTCATCGATATATTTCTTGGCCAAAGCATTCAAAGAATCTGTCTATTTAATTGGCAAAAAATGTGTTGACTTAGTTAGCCTATCAACAATCACCCATATTGTATCATGCTTCCTGCTAGTTCTTGGCAATCCTATAAAGAAATTCATTGTAATCTTCTCCCATTTCCATTTAGGAATCGAAAAAGGTTTAAGCTTACTGATAGGTGCTTGATGTTCTGCTTTAACTTGCTGACACACTAAGCATCTTTTAACATACTCTACAACATCCTTTCCACCAAAAATGTTCTTTTAAATTTCTATACATTCTCGTACTTCCTGGGTGCATTGCATAAGGCACGTTGTGTGCCTCATCAAGAATCTCGTCTTTCAACTCTTGCATACCAGGAATATATAGCCTATTACCTACCACCATCAATCCATCTTCCCTTACCTCTATTTTATAAGGTTTACCATTTTTAATCTCTTCTCTAAGCTTGCTCAAATGCTCACCTTGCTTCTGCAGTTTCTTAATCTTCTTATTTGATACTGGCCTTACTCTAAGATTAACCAATACACAAACAGATTTAGTTTGCCTCAATGTCACCCTGAGTTTGGCTAATTCTTTTAACAAAGGAAGATACACTATCTCCACATATGCCATAGTTGATTTTCTACTCAGTGCATCCGCTACTACATTAGCTTTCCTCGGATGATATTCTATCATCAAGTCATAATCCTTTAGTAGCTCTAACCATTTTCTCTGTCTCAAATTCAACTCTTTCTGGCTCATCAGATACTTAAGACTCTTGTGGTCTGTAAACACCCTAATGGTGACTCCATATAAATAGAGTCTCCATATTTTCAACGCCAAGATTATAGCAGCTAAATCCTGGTCATGCGTAGGATAATTCATCTCATAAGGTTTCAATTGCCTAGAAGCATAGGCAATCACTTTATCTCCTTGCATCAACACACACCCTAATCCCTTCCTTAAGGCATCACTATACACTATGTATCCATCACTACTAGAAGGCAAAGTCAAAATTGGTTCAGTTGTGAGCTTAGTCTTTAATTCCTTAAAACTATTCTGGCACTTCTTTGTCTACACAAACTTCTGGTTCTTCCTTGTCAATTTGGAAAGTGAAGTTGCTATCATAGAAAAGCCCTCCACAAACCTTCTGTAATACCTGGCTAAGCCCAAGAAACTTCTCACTTCAGCTACATTCTTAGGTGCTTCCCATTTCACAATCACTTCTATCTTCCTTGAATCCACACATACTCCTTACTACAAAAGCATGTGTCCAAGAAATGCCACTTTCTTTAGCCAAAATTCACATTTGATGAATTTTGCATATAACTTTTCCTTCCTTAATGTCTTCAAGGAAGTCCTTAAATGTTCCTCATGCTCCTTGTCACTCTTGGAATAAACCAATATGTCATCAATGAAGACTATGACAAATTGGTCTAAGAAAGGCTTGAAGACTCTATTCATTAAGTCCATAAAAGCTGTAGGGGCATTCATTAATCCAAAGGGCATAACTAAGAACTCAAAGTGCTCATACCGTGATATAAAAGCAATCTTTGACACATCAGACTCCTTTATCCTCAACTGGTGATAACCTAATCTCAAATCTATCTTAGAAAAGACCCTTGCCCCTTGCAATTGGTCAAACAAATCATCTATGCATGGAAGCGGATATCTATTCTTGATAGTGACATGATTGAGCTTCCAGTAGTCCATAAACTTAATGATCCATCTTTCTTCTTCATAAAAAGGACTAGAGCTCCCTAAGGCGAAGAGCTAGGCCTAATGTAACCCTTCTCTAATAACTCTTCCAATTGCTCCTTAAACTCCTTCAATTCCGCCAGAGCCATTTTATAAGGCAGAATCAATATTGGTGCAATACCTAGAAGAAGCTTAATGAGAAACTTAATTTCCCTAGAGGGTGGTAGTCTTGGTAATTCCTTAGGAAAGACATTCAAGAATTCCATGACCACAGGAATATCTTCTAACTTTCCTTTATCTGCCTTCGTGTCTACCATATAGGCCAAAAATGCGTCACACCCTTTCCTTATCATCTTCTCTGCTATCAGAGCCAAAACAATTCTAGGCGGACTTGCTTTCCTGTCCCCCATAAACACTACTATTCTACCTTCTTCCAATTCAAACTCCACTGTCTTCTATTTGCAATCCAGATGGGCGTTATACTTTTCTATAGTATCTATGCCCAGTATCACATCTAATCCTCCCATCTTTAATGGCATTAGATCCACCACTAAGTGTTCCCCACCAATACGTACTTCACAATCTATTTAGACTTGACTAATAATAATATACCAGCCGATTGAAGTACTAACCATCAAAGGAGTATCCAATGGGCTCAGTTCTCTACCGTACATAGTTCTACTTGATGAAATAAATGAATGGGTAGAGCGCGGATCAATCAAAACAACAACATTATCATCAAATAATGTAACCGTACTAGGCACAACTTTTGGAGCGATTTTGTGTCCTCCCATGCCATTGCAAATAATCTAGCTGGTGTTTTCCCCCTCGGTCTTCCTGGAGGGTTCACCTTCTTGGTCACATCAAAACTGCCCACTCCAGTTGTCATCTTCTGTCTCCCAGTCTCAATTCTCCTTGAAGCTTACATTTAAATTTTCTCCTGTCTTGCATACTAAGGACAGTTTCTAGCTATGTGCCCTTTTTCTCCACAGTTGAAGCAAACTCCTGTCAATCGGTAGCACTCCCCTCTATGGAGTTTCTCGTAGTGATCACATTTGGGGATGGACGACTTATCTCCCCTTCCCCTTCTGCTGCGTCCAACTGTTGAAGCCTACTGAGAAACGGTTCTCAACTGTCTAGATCTACTTGCACTGTTGCTCCTCTCCTCAGACTGTATAGGGAAGGTCCTAGTATTCCTTTCTAACATAGGAGTACCATCTCCCCTCCTGAACTGTTCTCTTCCCTTTCTCTTTTTATTCACTGCACTCTTGATGTTCTCCACATTCTCAACCCTTAGCGCTACTTCAACCAGCTGCTGGAAATTACAAAAGTTCTGTACTACTACCTTTTCTATGATGGACAAATGCAATCCTGATTCAAATCTGTGGCAGTTAGTCGCCTCACTCATCATAATCTTAGCTGTATATCTAGACAACTGCATAAATTGACGCTCATACTCGCTCGCTGTCATCTCCTTTTGCTTAAGACTTAGAAATTCCCTCTACTTCTGTTGGATATACACTTCAGACAAATATTTTTTCTTATACATTGCTAAGAAATCTTTCCATCCGAGCACTGATGGTTTCAACTGACTCGCCGACACACTCTTCCACCAATGCAGAGCATCTCCCTGTAACAAGCTTGCAGCATATTCTACATTTTCATCATCCTCACAATCTATTTGCTCTAACACCCTTTCTGTCTTTCTCAACCAAGTCTTGGCTTCTTTTAGATCCATTGTCCCATAGAAATCCACTGCTCCATAGTTCCTCAGCTTGTCAAACTACTTCCTCTTTTTAGTTGGGGCTAGAGCAAAAGTTTGTGGCATCTAGCCCATGGCCTGGACAAATGACTGAAAAATGACGTAGGCATACGGACGAGGAGACTCTTGCGTCTGTGATCGAACGGGCTCACTACCTTGGCCTACAAAAGCCTCAACATTTCCTGGGGCACCAGACTCATCAGTGGCCTCCTCTCTTGGTGGAGGGTCAGGTGCAACAGATCCTTACAAAACTCTTCATGTTCTTCGACGAGGTGGCTTCTTACTCCTTCAATTAAACCACTAACGATGAGCTTTATTTCCTACATGTATGCATGATATGCATGTCATTTAATGCAACCAATCAAATCAACAATGCATACAATTAATCACACATCAAAATAATTTATACCACTACATATTCTAAGCCTAGGAACCCTTAAAAAGCCTAAGCTTTGATACCAAAAATGTTGGGCCCGGGTCCCATTGCTTATCCCAAGGTGACGATTTAAGATGGTTGGGTAACAATCACGTGAAAGGAAAGCCAAAAGCTTCAATTCATAAGAAAGTTTTTTAGCGTCAGCACTGGCGAAACTAGGGAATGTTTCCTAGGATCTCTTAGGAAAAGTTTGCTGCGGCAAACTAAATGTTTCACCGTAATGAAACTAGGAAATATTTCTAACGACTCGTCAAGAAAAGTTCACCGCGGCCAACTTCTGACTCCGCTAAGGCAAAGTTCTAAGGTCGAGCAAAACACATCTTTCGGGAAAGGTTTTCCACGACCGAGTCTGGCTTTGCCATGATGAAACCTTCGAATCCGTAACCCTGACCTAACTTTTCATCACTAATTTGTACATAGATTTCATCAACCAATAACAACTCAACCGAAAGATAATTATGTACATACACAAAAGAAACTTCTTCAATTCTTGATCTCATTACTAAATCAAAATAGAGTTTGAACATAGCTTTAGTTACATATCCACATACACATCATTAACTTAAAACAAAATGCTAAGGATGCTCATGTTTGATATGTCTATAAAGCTATCCAAAATGTTCACTAACTTAATAAAAAAGTCTATAACTATCTTGGAGTTTCCGATGCCTTGCAAGGATTGCTAACCATCTCGTTCTACAGCTGAGATGTAGAAAAAGGATGGGTTAGGCTACATGACTCAGTGGCTAATTCATTTATAGCCATCAGCAATCAGCCACAATTCAAGCATAGGTACAGGTATAGTTAGCAATTCAAGCATTCTCAATCTATTCTAGCAATTCAAGCATTAATCGATTTAGCTCAAGACTTATAACATATAATATAGACTTTAGCCATTAAAAACAACACTCAAATGCATCATACTTGACAATTCAAACATGTAACACATAAACAAATGGCTTGAGTGATTCGTGGAATGAAACGAAGAAACTGAAGTTTATGCTGTGAACAAAACGAGTCCGATTTTTTAAGATCTCATAGCCTAAAGCGGGTAGCTGGGAGAAGGCTATAGGTCATCATGCACGTGACTAATGAAACGGTTTCCACTCTTGCATAATCACAAACAAATTTTATGCTCAATTCAGTCAATCACAAATTCGTAATCTTATGCTTCTTTTACCTTTTCTTCTTTTCTTTTATACAAATATTATAACCTTTTTCAAGACATAACATAATCATAATTCATCATACATTTTCAAACATTGACAATGATTTTAATTTCAAGCAATTCAAATGCAAGCAAATCATCATACACACACATAGGCAAGAATTTTCCTAATTACACAATAACTATGAATACATTACCCACCTAAATCATTTGCAAAAAATCCAACTCAAAGTTGTCTTTCCTCTTGCTCTTGGGTAGGATTCTCTTGGTTTCCTTAAACAATTAAGGTTCCATTTAAAAAACATTCTAATAAAATTCATAAACCTCAATAATCACAAAAATTTAATAAACACAAATTAAGCTCAAGCTTAACCAACCTATAATCCATCTAGGTTAACCTAGTTTGGAAACCCTAGGAATTAAATGGTCTTTCTTCCTCTTCTTCCAACACGACTCCCATTCTCTCTATAATCCCTTCATTCTCATCACAACCCATTTCTTTAATAAAGCAAGAAGAAAAGAAGATTAACTTACCTTAACAAGCTTGATTTCTCTTCTTTTTTTTTTCTTTCTCCTCTAACTTCTCTCATAACCTTCTTCTTCTTCTCTCACGTTTTTTTCTCTCTCTTTTCTCTTCTCTTCTACGACTCTCTCTTCTGTTCTTCTAAATTTTAAGACAACAATTATCCTTGGTCTCCCAATTATGCCCTCATCATTTAATATAATATCCATTTACCCCTTCTTTTGTCTTTATCTACTAACTCCTTAAGCTAACTTAATTATATCATTTCCATATTAATTCTAACTTAATTATAATCTTTCCATCTAATTTTAATCTCTATTCATGCTTACTAAATTTAATGACTCAATTATAGGATAAATAAATAATCAAACAAATCATAATTAAATAATTAAACAAATAAATCGATAATAATTGAAAACATTTTCGGGGTCCAACAATTGTTGACCTGCCATATGTTTTGTCACGTCCTCCTTTGATAGCTGACAATTAACTGTTGATTTTTAATTGTAAGCCCTCTCCTACCTAATTTTAACCTTTTAAATATGATTTTGACCTCTATTTTACCTACTTTTGACTTAAAAATGGAGAAATTGGATATTTCTCGGCCTATCTCAACAATTTTGGATGGTAGCAACTAAAATTTATGGGTCTAGGGTATGAAACAGTTCCTAGCTAGACGTAAATTGTGGAATATTGTTATTGGTGTCATCATTTAGTCTAAACAGGGTTCAGAAAAAAAATGACACCAAATTTTTCGAATGTCTTGAAGATTGGGATGTTAAAAACAATTAGATTATCACTGGTTTTACTACACATCCATCCCTAACATGTATGTCCAGTTTGAAACTCTTGATACAATAAAAGAGGATGAGATTTCTTTGCAACTCATTTTCAAACTTCTGGTCTTGCTAATTATTATATATTATGGATTATTGTTCATTCTATAAAGTAAGCTCCTGACTAGTCCATTAATGCTTTCCTAGACCAAATCTAACCCATTTAGAATTAGATCCTCCAAGCTAAGATTAGTGCGGAACATCTCTAACTGATCTAGGTTCTTAAGGCTCTTAATCCTGAGTACAAGTCCGTCTGTTCCTGCTTATTACATAGCTCTCCATTACCTTTAATAAATGAAGTGATCAAAGAAATTATCTTAAAGTAGACTCGTCTTAGAAATTATCCTATGTGACAATCCAAACCTAAGGAAGGATTTTCTAATATTAAAGGAGCTTCCTCTCAACCTGGTTCTTTGCCTATAACTGTTGTTACTTCTAATGGGTCCTGTCACTGTTACCATAAGTGATATCCATTCATTACATAAATAGTTTATCTTTACTAATTCTTCTCATACTGCTCCCTCTGTTACTCTAGGTACTTCTTTTTGCCTTTTTAATTTTGCCCGTCATAACCATATGACCATTGATTCTTCGGTTTTTTTTTCTAAAACATCTATTTCATCCCTTCCTCTTATTCATACTGCCAATGATACTCAAATGCATATTTCTTACATTGGTCATGCATTTAATTCTAATCTTAGTCTCCTGGACACTTACTATATACCTACCTTAGCCTTCAATCTTATTTCTATTGGCCAATTATGTGGCCTTAGGTTTTATATTATTTTTTATTCTTTGGATTTTTAGTTACAAGATCTATAGACGGGAAAGCCTTTTGGGATAAGAAAGAAGGTTAAAAGATTGTTTGTACTTGTGTCTGTTCAACTTCCTAAACCAATCTCAGTTATGACCACCTCCAACTCCTCTCTTTATCAGTGGTATCTTCACTTAGGCCATGCCTTTGCTAGCAAACTTAATCCTTTAGTTTCTCGTGGATTGTTACATTTAACTAAAAATGTGTCTTTTTAGTGTTTTTAGTTTCAATTAGCTAAATAACCTGCTCTATCCTTTAAGATGCTTCACATTCTCCTTTTGTTCTTATTCATACTGATATTTGTAGACCTTTGCCTATTTTATCTAAGAGTGGTTATCAATATATGTGATCTTTATTAATGATTCTTTTTATATAATTAGATCTAATTTTTGAAACACAAGTCTGAATTTCCATAGGTATACATCAAGTTTGCCACCATGGCCAAAACCTAGTTTTCTCATACCATCAAAACCATATGAATAGATAATGTAATGGAATATAAAGAATCTTTTGTATTCCTTGCTTTCTTAGACCAGCAAGGTACCATGGTTCAACATTCTTATCCCGGTACATCTCAAAAAAATGGTAAAGCCAAATGAAAACACTACCATATCCTTGATTCTGTCTATGCCCTTCTTTTTTCTACCTCCTGTCCTAAAAAACTCTAGGGAGAAGTTGCTTTAATTGTTGTTTATACTATAAATTGCACCATCCACCTCCATCATTGAAATCTTTCCCCTTATAAAAAGTTATTTGGTAAACCTCCTCATTACGATCTTCTTAAACCTTTTAGATGTGTTAGTTTTGTTCTTATACAACCCCATAAGCATAATAAACTAGAACCTTGTGCACATCTCTATTTGGGTATGGGATAGAACATCAAGGTTGTCGTTGTTGGGATCCGATCTCTAGCAAAGTTCAAATTTCATGACATGTTACCTTTTGGGAAAACATCCTATTTTCCTCACTGTCCAAATGTCATTCATCTCATATCAATTCTTCATAATTCTTTACTGACAACTCTGTTGCACTATTTCCAAGCTCTAAAATAGATTTGTCTCCTGCATTCAAACGTCCTCTACCTTCTTATCTAACACTTGTGGAGTCAACTCCACTTGTTGAAACTGTACCTACTTTCACTATTCCTCTTCAACAATCTACGCAAGTAAGAAAAACCCCTTCTCATCTACAAGCTTATCATTGGTTTTCTACTATTGTCAATCTCCACGAACTTAACTCTTATCGAGAAGCTAGCTCTAATTCTTATTGGCGACAAGTTATGAATAAAGAACTTCAGGGTCTTGAGAAAACTCGTAATTGGGACTTAGTTGATCTTCATTCAGGAAAAATTGCAACTGGATGTAAATGGGTTTATAAAAGCAAAACCCATTTCGATGGCTCTATTAAGCATTATAAGGCTCATTTACTGGCTAAAGGTTACACAAGGGTATGGAAGAGATTATGAAGAAACTTTTGCCCCAATTTCCTGCATCAACTTTGTCTATATTCTTTTAACTACTGTCATTGTCAAAGGATGGAAACTTCTTTAAGTAGATGTGAAAAATGCCTTTCTTAATGGGGACTTGCAAGAGGAAGTTTATAGATTGCCTCCACTTGGTTACTCTCATCCTGCCTATAAGGTCTATATGTTAAGAAAATTTTTCTATGGGTTAAAACAAGCACCGTGAGCTTGGTTTGCAAAGTTGAGTTCCACGATCATCCAATTTGACTTCTATTCTAGTTTTCAAGCTTTGTTTATTTGTCACGGGATTGTTATTTTTCTTCTTTATATGGATGATATGATCCTTATTGGGAATGATACTGCTTTTATTGTAGAGTTACAGGGATATCTTAGCCATCACTTTGAGATGAAGGATATTGGTCCTGTTGGCTATTTTTTAGGCCTTAAAGTGTCATCTACTTCTAAAGGTTATTATCTTTTCCAAGCAAAATATACGTCTGCTCTCATATCTCAAGCTGGCATCACTGATAGTAAAATTATCTCCACTCATTTTGAGCATAATGTCAAATTGAAACCATTTGATGGTACCTTATATGATGATCCTACTCTGTATCATCAACTTATCGATAACTTGGTTTATCTCACTATTAGCAGACATGAACTTGCATATGCTTTGTATTTGGTTAGTCAATCTATAGCTGCCCCTCAATCCTCTCATTTTCTGTTATACTTCGAATTCTTTAATATGTCAAAGCCATACTATTTCATGGCCGATTGTCTAACTACTTTGATGCTGATTGGGCTGACGATCCCACTGATCGACTCTCACCATTAGATATTGTTTTTTCTTGGGAGATTATCTTATTTCATGGCAAAGTAAGAAACAAACAATTATTTCTTGTTCTAGCATTGAGTTTAAATATCGTGCTCTTGCTGATACCACTCTAGAACTATTATAGGTTCATCAATTACTAGAAGACAAGGATGTCACTTCATCTTCTACTACTATTCTCCATTATAACAATCACAGTGTAATTCAAATTGCACATAATGATGTTTTCCATGAGCATACCAAACATTTTGAAAATAATTTTCATTTCTTATACAATCATAGTGCACAAGGCACTATTCATCTTGCAATTGTCTCCTCTTCCCATCAAACAAATGATATTGTTAAGTCAAGAGGACTTCACGATGATTAATTTTGATGACAATCAAATAATAATAATGCTAGAATCAAACGAATGTTTTGACAAGTGTGTTAAGTGTGCAGACGAAGCACATAAAACATGCGAAGTCAAAACACAGACTCAAAGACAATACAGAAGCAAAGACAACACAGACGCAAGGACAATACAGACGCAAAGACAACACAGACGCAAAGATATCACAGATGCAAAGAAAACACAGATGCAAGGAAAACACAGACGCAAAGAAAACATAAACGATACCATGAAGATACAATAGTACGTCAGATAGTTACTTAGTTAGAGTTAGTTACAGAACTCAACTAAATGATGGTTATCAAAAATCAAGACGCGGTTATTAAGGATCAAGAAGCAGTTAGAGACTTAGGCTATAAATACTAGTCGTAGTCGAAGATTTTACAATCTTACGAATCTTACAACTTTTGAGAAATCAGTGATCTTTGAGCTTTCAGTGCTTACTTAGAAAAGAGAAACTCTATAGTGCGATACTAAGAGAGCTAACCCTATTGTAACAAAAGCTCACAATGTCTTTCTAGTGAGAGAAAGAAAAGGCTAATAGCCTGGAGAGGCTACGTTAGCTGAAAGAATACTTTTTAAGAGATCTGAAGAGGCTCTGGAAGGGAAGAAAGAATACGTGCAATTGTTTGAAGTATAGTGAAACACTCAAACGAACTCTGAGGACTGGAAGTAGCCCACGATTTGGGGTGAACCAGTATAAAAATTGCAGCGTCTACCTTCTATCCTTTACTTCATTTTATTTTGTTGTTAAACAATTATATAGAAGTTATTTGCGATTTAAGTACGTAATAATTTCGTATAATCCTTGTGATATCTTTTTAACAAGAAAGAGAAGTTCTTAGCAAGATTTTATATTCACAAAAAGGATACACAATTCAACCCCCCTTCTTGTGTATCGAGTTTCTTGTACGTAAATTATATACTAACATGTGATTTACTTCAGATATTTTTACCAAGACATACTTACTTGGAAAACTTTAGGATCTTGTTTCCAAACTCAAGTTAGCCTCTATTGTAACACTTTGAGTTTTAGGGGCTGGGGGTGTTAATGTTAGTCAAACCACAATATTAGCCTAATTTGTAGTGATGTAATTTGATTGTAATTATCTTTGATTTAGCTAATTTATTGCTAGACCATTCAATTGGCATCAGAGCTCAGTTTCCAAGAACCACCTTTACAAAGTGAGGACAAAGATCCACGGCAGAATCATATGTTTTTATAGCTGAAGGTGCCTCCGTCACAAGACCTCCTACGTTCAATGGTGAAGATTATCATTATTGGAAGGAC
>JAOSBO010000008.1:30005689-30016651 GCA_027563915.1 Erythroxylum rotundifolium
GCATGTACAGTTTCATGTGCAACAGTTTCACTATTTTCCAAAATCAGTATGCATGAACAATCCTATTTAAACCCAATCACTCTCATCCTAAGTCAAATTACCTATCTACCCTTCCTGTAGGGGGCGGGATGTTACAAAAAAGGTGCCTGATGAGTCCGTGTGGTGCTCGATGAAAAAAGGTGTTACATTGGTGAGTTTTGTGTTAGATTTATAATGGTGGCTTTTTTGTTCTTCTTCGTGTCTTATGTTTTGTTTTTATCGAGTCTGGTTTGGTTTTTGGGACATGTTCGAGTTTTAATCATTAGAAAGACTCAATAGTTAAGGTATTGTAAAGTCTTATTCATATGTATGTAAGATTATCATATATCAAATTTTAGATCGCGTTTATCTCAAATTTTTTAAAAATTAGATCTCTTAAATTAACAAGTTATTTGCCTTTATATGTTTAAACTTGTATGATCAAGTGCAATTTTATATGAGGTGATTGACAATCTTTATTATACATTTCTAACTAACAAATCCATAAAAAGTAAGCAACCTTTAAATTGGAAATTAAATAATTAAAAAAATAAAATCAAGTGACTCTTGAATTGATAAAAAATATAAATTAAAAAGTTTCAAATTAAGTAACTCTTCCATCTAAATTAAAAAAAAACTAGGCAAATGGGAATGTGATAAATAAGGATAATTTAATTTAAAAATAAAATGATGCTTTAGGATCATTTTTTAACATATAAATAAATAATGTGATTGGTTCAAATATTTTAATAAAAATTTTGTTAAATTCTATTATTGTTATTATTATTGTCATTATTATTATTGTTATTATTATTGTTAATAATAAATATAATAAATATAATAAATATAATAATAATAATATTATTATTATTATTATATTTATTTTTATGTTCTAAGTTTTTATTAGATTTATAAACTTAATTTTTCTAGAATTAAATATCTAAAATCTAATTCTTATAAGAATATTCATCAAAACACTAAAATATATAATATTCATATACTTATAATTTTTTTAAAGCCATGTCCTTATAAGTCATTTTACATATAAATAGCTAATTTTACCAAACATCTCTAACAAACAGCTAATGTAATCTGCTGGTCAAATCAGCTGATAGAATTAGCTATCAGCTAACAACTGATAGGATTTGCTAACAGCTAAATGCAATCAGCTGATTGCCAAACATGGCCTTCACCTTTCTTTGGCCATGTCTTTGAATCCCTTAGAAAAATGGAACTCAGATGGAAGCCCACCTGACTGCACCCAAGTAGCATGTTTTGGAGAATCGAAGAAGAAAACGCCCAGAGAAGCAAGAGAAGTTAACAATTGTCTGAGCCATCCCAGGAGAGCATCCAAAGACAGAGAACGAGGAGCCAGTGAGAGAAGAAAAGGTATAGCGAAGTGAGAGAGATCAAACAAATTTTCAGAAAATGCCCAACCCTAATTAGGTCAGATATGAAGAAGCAATTGTCAGTTGGGGGATGTTCTTAGATACCACTTTTATAAAACGATGTCGAATTGATGGTCTTCTTTACCTTAGAACATTGTCGTTTCTTGCTGTCTAGGGATGTTCTTACCCTTTCTATAAAATGCCATTGTTTCATGGTCAATCTATTTTTAATTAACAAAACTGTTACAAATTATTGCCTCTAGTTTATAGGTTATAGTGGGTAGAGCACACAACACACATAATATTTATTGTTATCCCAAAAATATTATCTACGATTAATTAACTTAGAGATATTATTAATTAACCTCACATTATTGAAGTAATTATCTCCATTAATAAACCATAACTCAATTACCTTTTACTCCATTAATCTAACATCATCTAGGTTCATTTTTAATCTCAATTAATTTTAATTAAACCATTGTTAAAAGCCCTAACCTTATATATGTCAACAATTGCATAAAACCGAAATTTTCACCTTCCTAACCCTTTTCCAGATTTTCTGAAGACAAGTTTTGGTTTAGTTTTGTATGGTCATTTTGACATAGAAAATGAGGTTTCTAGGAAATAAGTAAAAAAAATGTCCTTTACGTCTTAAGGTTCTAACGAAATAAAATTAATGCAATTTGGTTTAGTATTTCTAGAGTTATACTCAAAATACTATAGATTGTTCTGAAATAGGGATAGTAACCAGTATTCAAATACAAGCCAAATTTCAAAACTCTTAAAGATAAAAATAAAATTCCATTTCTTTATGAAAATTTTAGAAATATGTATGTAGTTAATCTACAATTAAAATCATCCTATTTGGATATATACAGATCAAGTTATGACTAATATATCGATGTTTATTTAGTGGAACCACTATAATTGTCATATACCTTCAACACCCCTTTAGTTCATCAATTCCAATTTAATTCTACCTTATTCATGCCTTAATTCCACATAAATTTCATGTCCAGAACTAATTCAAATATCATTCATTAACTAACTTACAAATCAATCTCTTCCATACATCAAAACCAAACTAGAAATTATCACACAAATATCATTTTTCTAGCATTCAATTCCCATCATCTTAATACATATTCCATACTAATTCAATTATCATACAACTTATATTAATACAAGCTATCAAGTTTAAAATTCCCTTACCTCTTTTAACTTCAAATATTAATACAAGCTATCAAGTTTAAAATTCCCTTACCTCTTTTAACTTCAAATTCAACTCCAAAGAACCAGCGATTCTATCCCTTCCAAGCAACCAACACAAGTCCAAATTCAAGGTGCAAATCTTAGCACCAAAAAGAAAACATAAAAGATAACATAATCTACTTTCTTAATGCAATATTTGGCTAAGAATTTGGAGTAATAATGCACAAATTTGCAGCAAAATTTCAAAGCTAAAGGAGAGGGATGGTTTCAATGGAGATGTTTTAATGAAGGTTACAGAAATTTCTAGCAAGTTTGACATCTAAGTTACTAGGTGTCCTAATCTTGGGAATGCTGCAATATGTATTAAATGGTTAGTGCACATGTCACTCCAAGATTGGTCCACTTGTCACTCAACCAATGGTGCCAAGTGTCAATGCATTAGCTATGCCAAATGTCAATAACTCATAGGCTTAGTTATTCTAATTTTCATGTACCAACTTATACTTAGTGAATGCTGCCATGTGTTTATAAATGGTTAGTCCACATGTCACTCCAAGATTGGTACACTTGTCACTCAACCAATGGTGCCAAATGTCAATACATTAGCTATGCTAAACGTCAATAACTCATAAACTTGGTCATTCTAATTTTCATGTACCAGCTTATCTTGCCGGTTAACAATTTTTCCAGTTCAAATATACATTTTAATACGTCAATTATCTAATGATGTTAATTAATTCCAATTTACTAACTATGATCCATTAAACCAAAATTCAAGCTATATGCAATTCTCAATCATGTCATAATTTGTTAACACCTACCATACATGTACTTTCATGAACATGTAATATTCCAACTAAGGTATAATTTGAGGCCTTACATGTTTGGTTAGAAACCAATATTTGACGCATGTTGTACTTGATGAATGTTAGGCATAGCCTAAATTTTTGCCTTAATATAATCCCAAGGAAAGATCTTAATATGGATGGATATGAGACTATATTTGGTGGTGGCAAATGGAGAACCACAAAAGGGTCCCTTATGGTTTTAAAGGGATTGAATACGTAAACTATTTATAGGATGTCATCTAAGTTAATAGTAACAGAGGTGAATGCATTTAGAGATCGTAGCACAAAATTGTGGCATACGCATGTTAGGCACCTAAGAAAGAAGGGACTTGATACTCTTACAAAACAAAAGCTTCTTCCTATTAAAGGTAATTCATTAAAACCTTGCACTCATTGTTTGGATGGTAAGCATCACAAAGTTTCTTTTGATAGATCTCCTCCACATAGGAGGTCATATGTTTTTGGTTTAGTTTATACCTGTGGTTGCACCATGAATTCTAGAACTATTAGAGGATCTTTATATTTTGTGACAAATATTGATGAACATTCTAGAAAAGTGTGGGTGTTTTCTTTAAAGTCTAAAAATAAGGTCATGGATGAAGAGTTTGCCCCTTTATCTCATCTCTCCTGAAGCTCCATCTTTGTTTTTCTCCCAGCCATTGAAGGTTAGCTCCCCGACACTGGTTCAACAAGGATATATATGCCATAACCTAGTTAAGCACCCTTTCCTTGTATTTGTTGTTTTCTTTCTCTCTTTAGAAATTAATTATAATATCCTATGTGTATGGATTTGGATATTGTGAATTGATGGTTTGAATGCGTTCATTGGATTGTTTTATTACAAACCCATTTCTAGAATATTCGATGTAATCTATAATAGCTATGTTGAATTCCATTTATAGCAATATTGGTTTGTCATCATTAGGGATAACATAACCTAGGTTAAATAATCCAAGCTTGTGCGATTGTTGCTTAGATTGGTCTATTTTTTTCATTCATAAGGCGACTGTCGAATTAAATCTAGAGAGTGTCTCCTAGGTTATTTGATAGTTAAGGTTAATTGATGAGCCCTTTTCAATTAACTATGACCTAAGGAAAAATCAAGATTAATAAAGCTTGATGTTAATCTACGACCAATAGTTCAAATAGAGATATGAAGACAACAATTTAATGAAATATGTTTGATTGTGGTTTTCCGATATGTATAAGTTCTAACTAATAACCTCAATAATCTGCAAGTGCACGGGTCATTTGTACAGTATCAAAGGTGTCGATCCCATAAGGAGGGTTAATCTAATCCTAAAATCTAAAGCTAAAATAATGCGCAATATTCAAAATGTAACAAAAATAAAACATGAATGCAATTCAATTAAGTAATTCAATTCAAGAATCAATAATGAAATATTAACAAATTAACAATTACAATGCATATATTTAAGAATCCATCTAAAAAACTACTAATTGAGAGAAAGGGAAATTTTCACCTATCTTTAACACTAGCCTATTCGATTATGAATTATTGGATCATTGATCGTAGACGATCCTAGGGTTGATTACTCTCTCTCAAGTTATAACCATTAACCTAAATTATAAACCCTAATCAGATTATGGAAATTGCAATTACTTAATTAATAATCTATCCAAACATTAATTAGATCTGAAGTTTTCCAATAGACTACAGACAACCTATGTGAGATCTCTCTTAACACAATTACTGATTTTATTAATTCCTCGTTTTTATTAAATCACCTAACTCTCATTAGTACAATTTAATTATTTTTCATTTGATTCACCCTCTCAGTGTATTATCAAATTATGCAATCTCAGAAATCAATCACAATGAATTCAAATAACGTAAAACGATCAAAATTTTCTTAAATCAAAAATAAAAACAACTCGAAGGTGAGTTTAGACATCATCAGCATTCACACAATTCTATCATCAACGGTTATTCCAATTCTATACGTTAATAAAATTGAAAATACACCAAAAAAAGATCTAAATGGATGATGGAGGTAGCAACGTCGGGAAACCTCCTATTTCGGGAAGTACTTCACATCGGCTTCTTCTCCACATCTCTCTTCTTCTCTTTCTCAATCTCTCGATCAACTCTTTCTAGGGTTTCTCAATGGCTAATGCAAAGGCTCATTCATCTTCTTTGTCATATTCTTTATACACCTTTTGTGTTCTGGGCAACCCAAAGGTTTTTCGGGAGTCCGAAAGGTCAAAAACTCCCTAAAAACTTGAATTTTCTAAGTGTCTGCGCACTTGCCCGATGTAGGGTATGATCGTGGCCTCGTGGTCTTACAAGCCACTATCGTGGGCCACATCTGAGCCTTTTGTCACGATCATGGCAATCAGGCCATGATCATGGGCCATGTTTTGCGCTTCTGTTACGGTCGTGGCATATGGGCCACGTTTGTGGGCTGACTCCAATGCTTCTATCACCATTGTTGCCTGTTATGCCACTATTATGGGCCGTTGTTTTCGCTCGAGTGTCTCCGAAACTTCTCTAGTCTTCGATGTTGACCCTGAAACACTAATAAACACATCAAAGTACCTCAAAGACATAATAATTAAGCTCAAAGACTTGACTAACCTATAAAAATACTTAAACACAATTAATTAACAAAGTAGCAGGATTCTAACCTAAGAACATACCAAAAGATTAAGTTAACACTTAAATATGTAGGCCATGATTGAACCAAAGAACTGGGTCCTAATGAATTCACCACTTTCATCATTTTTTGACGTTTTATTTAATTTTCTTTTATTAGTTTAGTTTCATTTTATTTTGTTATTCAACCAAAACCCCTAAATCTAAACATCGACTAATTTCTTCTAAAAAGCTAACCAAACACTCTGTATGGGATCGACCTAGACTCATCATTGCTATAGTAATAGGTCTAGTTTATTTTTACTAGTGTTACGATGCATTGCATGTCAATGCTATGTAAGAAAAGATGTAATCCTTACATGAGGACCACATATTTAAGCTAGTAAAGTTGCCATAAGAGAGAACACTTAAGAACAAATAGGTGTTCGATTCAAAAGCAAAGGAGAATACCTCATAACTATAGTACAATGCAAGGTTAGTTTTGAAAGGTTTTAATTAGAAAAGGGGGGTTGATTTTGAAGAGATTTCTTTACCCATAGTCAAGATATCTTCAATGCAAGTTGTGCTTCCACTAATAGCCATCTTAAATTTAGAGATTAGTAATTTGATGCGAGACAATATTCCTTTATTGTGATCCAGAGGAAAAAATTATATGGATCAGTTTAAGGGCTTTATAGTAAAAGATAAAGAAAATATCGTTTACAGATTAAAAGAGTTTGTCTGGTCTTAAGCAAGCTCCCATGCAATGGTATAGAAAATATAGCTATTTCATGATTGATGATGGGTATAACAAACTTCTGATGGTGAATTTATTATTTTCTTGTTATATACAGAAAACATGTTAATTATTGGTCTTGAAATAAAGAAAATTGGAAATTTCAAAAGGGAGCTGAGCAAATCCTTTACTATAAAGGATTTGGTGATGCAAAGAAAATTTTTGGCATATGAATAACTCGTGAAAAAAAAAGGAAAACTAGGGTTGTAAGAACAAAATTATATTGAGAAGGTATTATAGAAGTGTAATACGGGCAATTCCAATCCAATTAACACTGCACTTGTAGGTCAATTTAAGTTAAGTTTGAAGCAATCTCCTGCAAACGAGAAAGAAAAAGAAGAAATGGAGAAAGTTCACTTTGCATTCGGGTAGTCTGACGTACACGATGGAATGTGCAAGGTCAAATATTACTCATGTAGTATTATTAGTCAGTTTCTCTCAAATACTGGTAAAGAACATTGACAAACCGTAAAATGGATACTCAATATCTCAAGGGTACTTCTAAATTTTGTTTATTTTTTGTTGTTGGTAAATCTTTGTTGGATGGCTACACAGATGTTGATATGATTGGTGATGTGGATTCTAGATTTTATAGTTTTGGGTATTTAATGACTTTTTTAGGTGGAGCTACATCATTGCTATCCAAATTGCAAAAGTGTGTTGCGTTATCTTCCATTGAGGCTGAATATATTGCTATTAATAAGGTAAGGAAAGAGCTCTTACGGATTCATAAATTCCTACAAGAGTTAGGCCTCAGTCAAGAGAAATCTGTGTTGCATTGTGATATCTAGAGTGTTATTCATCTCAGTAAGAATTCAACCTTTCACTTAAGGTCAAAGCACATTAAAGTACAATATCATTAGATCAGAGAAGCGTTACAGATGAAGCAACTACCATTAGAAAAAATCTATATAGATGAAAATGGCTATGATATGATGACAAAGACCTTACCTACAAAGAAGTTTACCATTGCAAGAAGGAAGCGAGTGTGGATGAGTATAGCCCCATTTGAGTCATGAAGGGGAGATTTGTTAGGTGAGTCACTTCTCAAGTAGGCCCACCATATACACATGTTAAAATAAAATAAAATAAAATAAAATGAGACAAAAGTAGGAGTCAGGGAATAAGAAAGAAAACCAAAAAAAGGGAAAGTTGTAGTGACAAAAACAAAAAAAAAGAGAGGAAAAATTAGATCTCTTTAGTAAGAGATTTGAAAGACTAAATGGTCTCCATTTGAGCTCAATTTTTAGTATATTAGTTTTTATTGTGCAAACGCAATTTTAAGGTAAGAAATTTGTTGTTTTATTCTCTTATTGCTCAGGCTAAGATATCCTTTAGAGGACTTTATTGTGTTGTTAACTACCATTATTGGTGTTTTTTAATGCTTGTTTATCCCTAAATTTTTTAGGAGGACTAAACATTGGTATCTCCATTTTTTTAGAACAGTGGAGATTGTTTTACTAGAGTAGGTCCTGTAATTTGTCCTAACATTGGAGGTTTTTCACATTTAAACTTCTGATGCATATTGATTCATATTTCTACTTATATGTTGATCGTCTGGTATATTTGTATAGCTAGTATTATTTTTCATAGGAGAGAACAAGAATTATTTTGTTGCTTCCATTCTGTATGTGTACACAATTGTGTGTTTAATCTTTTTCCTAACATAACTCAACCTATTTTACAATTTAAAATATTATACAATCATTTTCACTCATTTTGTAAAAGTAATATTATAAATTTAAAAAATTTACATAAATAACACAATACAATTGTACTCGTGAATAGTAATACCAATCATAAACTTTTATTTTGTCACTAACTGTCGCTTTATATATATATATATATATATATATATCTTTTGTATGTATCATAAGTAATTAATTATTTATAAGTATTAATTGATATAATTAATAAAAAATTTAAGATAATAATTTCCTTTAGATAAAAATTATTGATTACTGAAATTTTTAAATTAAATAAAATTAAGAATAATAATTTTGTGGGAAAATTAAATCCAAAATAAATGATTTTTATAAAAAGTAAGAATAATAACTTTTGGTGTCACAATAGCAAAAGATATCTATAACTATTGTCCTAAAACAAAAGTAATTATAAAGATTATTTCCGAAAACAAGAAAGCTCAAAGGAAATTATTTTTCTTAATTGAATATTATAGTTAGGGTTTTTAAAATGCAATATGGATTCGTTGTCCAATTTCATTAGAAAAAATTGAAGTACTTATTTATACATAGATTTTAATGAGTCAAAATCTGATAGTCTTAATACTCCGAACAAAAGCACAAGGAGTCTTTGTAATCCGTTGTACCATGAAAAAACAAAACATTTTTTCATTGTTGATTATCAATTAAAGTTATGCATGTGATTTCCAAACTTCAGATGATGATTTTCGAATTAAATTTGACTTAATATTAGTTATAATTTATTATCTTTTAACAACATAAAAATAAAACTTTAATTGAATATAAAATAATTAGAATATAAAAAAATTGGTTTTGACTAATAGAATTTACAAATTTATTTATTTTGAGAATATGGAACATTCTCATAAAAAAATACCGCCATAAGCCTTCTCGCAATCATTTTGATCTCATGTGTTCTTTTGAGTAGGCAATGCAAAATGAAAAGCAAGCAGAATCGATCATATATAAGTTTCATTCCTGTTTCGATGGCTTCACCAGAGAACACAGCTAGCGATGAGGTCATTATTATAGTTGCTTTATACTCCTCTTTCGTAGCTCTCTAATGGTTTCTTGGTTCTGATCTATCAGCGCATTATGTAAAGAACTTTTAACAATTAGAAAGAGATATGATTGCAGCAAACGGCGGAAAGTGGGGGTTGTCTTGTCATACTGGAACGTATAATTACAAGGTTCTTTTATTCCAACAAAACAATTAAAATTACTTGCTCAGAAAAGTTCTCAGGTAGCTCGTCCCCAGTAGATAAAGGAAAAAGACAGATCTATGATAGGGGAGTGATAGATATTCTGTCCTTACGCTCTTGCATTTGTGAATTAAAGCATAGTCACTTTCTATGACACAGGCTCTCTTATCGTTCAATGAATCATTTTAAGAATCCTATCATTACTCTATCCATCATTGGGTCATTTTCCTACCAATCTACTTTACACATTATGTGTTCACATGGCATCCAAATTGTGGCATAAAAACTTTAGGGTTGTTGTATTGGAGTAACCGGTCTTTTATCCCTTGATAGGGTTTTATTAAACTTCCTCTCCGGTCCAAGTGAGGCATTCTTTTTTATTTTTCAAATATAATTAAGGGAACTTTCCACAAGGTGTATAACAAAAAAACTTTAAGATTCTTTTTCTATTAAACTATAATAAGACATTACTTTAATTGTAAGCTAATTAAAACTCTAGTATAGTTAAGTCAATCTGAATTAATAGTTATTTATTTTTAATTTTTTAAACTTTATGAATAAATCAATTTTTATTTAAATAAATTTTTTATCATCGTTTGATTTTATATGTGTGACTTACTATCATTTCTCCTCATATAAGATAATTTTGTTAAATTTTAAGTGTAATATGATGTTATTCCTAAGTTTTGTGATTTTAATATTGGTAACGAAGTTGTCAAATTGAATGTCAAGCTTATGGGGTTTCAAGGGTTTCATACGAAACCTTGTTAGTTCTTTGTTGTTGTACCTTTTCAAAGCGATTTACATTATTAAAATGTGGGTTCTTCGATTTTTATTTTATATGGAATATGAAGGCAATGGAAGATAAACAGTTCAGATTTTAACAAATTTCAACTCTGAAGGAGAGAGAGCTAAACACTGACAATATGGATATGAATTTGTTAGGTTTAGAAAAATATGTGAGATGGATGATGACTTTAGATATAAAAATGTTACTAATCTCATTTTAGTGTTCTTGAGTTTTAAGTTTAGATAGGTTGAGGTATATACATCTAGATTAAAGTTGTTTAAGATTAGTTAATTTGTTAAAGATACATGAATAATATAATCTTGATATTCCTATCCTAGTTTGAGACAGTTTTTTGATAGATCTTACATATGAAACTGCAATTAATAACAAAGGTGATAATAACCTT
>JAOSBO010000008.1:30019734-30034361 GCA_027563915.1 Erythroxylum rotundifolium
TCTTTCTCTTCTTATGGATTGATTGTGTTATCCTACGCATATGGATTTGGGTTTTGTGTATGAATGAGCATATTATCATATAGTTCAATCATTTGTGTTTGAAATCATAGCTAGAATTTCAATATAATCCGTAATTGATATATTTAAGATTCATTTGTAGGGACTAATGATTCATAATCATTAAGGATATCATAATCTAGGTAATGACCCGAGCGTATATAGTTGTTGTTTAGATTGGTCTATTTTCATAATTTATAATGCAATTGTCCAATTAAATCTAGAGATCCTAGGTTATTCAGTGACTAGGTTTAATTAATTTATGTCTTTTAATTAAAAAAGACCTAAGGGAAAACTAAGGTTAACAAAACTTGTTATTAATCTACAACCAATAGTTTAAGGAGAGGTAAAAGAACAACAAATCAATGAAATATGTTTAATTGGGTGTAGGTTGGGTTAATTGTGAATTTTTTTGAGTTAAACGTGAATTTCAATTTAGTTCATTAATTTTGAGAATGGATACTTGATTTGCATTATAATACTTTATGCATAGTTTGTACATGTGTTGAGTTAAATGTGAATTTTTTAAAGCACTTTTATTACCCCATATATTGAAACAAAACAAAAGAAAGTAGTATGTGAATAAATAAACATAGATAATTTTACTATACTGGCAATTTAGCAATATAAAGGTCAAAGATGAAGTGTGGTGCTAGTAGCCATTTGAGATAGGGATCTAGGTGAGTAATTGGGTGTATTTCTGACAAGGTGATTACTTTTTTGTCAAAAGGCTAGATGACTTTTCAAATATACTTCTATATGCTCCTTGACACAACGTGTCATAACACTACTCAAAATAACTAGACCTACAACTATAGCAGTGCTAAGTCTAGGTCGATCTCACATAGAGTGTTCGATTAGCTTTTCTTATGAAAAGAATTGGTGTTTAGATTATTGAGGGGGGGGGGGTTGGTTTAGTTTAAAACAAGAAAATAAATAAGCTAAACTAACAAAAACAAAAAATGATGAAAAATGATGAATGCGTAAAGGACTCGGTCATCGGTTCAATCTCGATCTACACTTAATTAAACATAATTCATTGAATTTTTGTCCTCATACCTTTTCTAGTAACTATTAACTATAGGTTAAAAACAAGCTCTCTTAACCTCAGTTTTCCTTTAGGTCATGCTTAATTAAAAAGAGCTCGTTAATTAAACCTAGCTATCAAACAACCTATAATATGCTCTTTAAATTTAATTAGATAGACATACTATGAGTCAAGAAAACATATTGATCTAGGCAAAAACTACACAAGCTCGGGTCATTTAACCTAGGCTATGTTATCCCTGATGATTAAAAACCATTAGTTTCCACAAATGAATTGGAAAAACAACAATTATGTACTATTGTATTCCATTCTAACAATAGGTTATTACATAAAAACAATCAAATAAAGGATTCAATCATTCTTACATAATACCCAATTCACTTACCAAAAGATAACATAATCAATCCATAAAGATAGTAAGAATAAAAAACATAATGAAAAATATGCTTAACTAGGTTCTTTGATGTCGATGTCACCTCCAAACTGGTGTTGAGAAGCTAGCCTTCTATAGGTCTTCAAAGGAATGGAGCTTTGCCCCTTCTCTTCTTCAAAACCTAGAGCTCACACCTTTAAAATGAAAACTCCAAATGAAACATGTTTTTACTATCACAAAACGATATTTTTATGCTAAAAATTAGGGATTAGGCGAGCTAGACATTTCTCACAGGTGTTCATGATAATGTCACGCCCATGACCCACCTGACGTGAGCCTCATTTGCGTGGGTATGACATTGCATAGGCGTGACACCCATGTCATGCCTATGGACCTGTGGAAAATGATTCATGGGAGTGACAAATGTGTCATGCCCATTACATCTTTTGTCATGGCCATGAGATGTGCCTCATAGCCATGACAAATTCTGCATGGTCATAAGCTGGTTCAACACTTTTTATGCTCTTCATTTTATGTATTTTCTTATCTTCTCTTGCTCTAATCCTTCTTCTTCTTGCTCCATGAAAAAAAATGGGGGTGAATCTTAAGAAGATGACTTAAATATAATGTTTTTGACTCACTTTAGTTCTTTTGATTTCGAATTGCACCTAAAATCAAATATGAACTAAAATGGGTATCTTAAGCATTTTTATATCAGTAATCACTAAGTGTTATGGAATAAATGTATATTCAATTAAGCATATATCAATTTCTTCCACGCTTAGCTTTTGACTATCCTTGGGAAAAACATCATATTCAAAATGATAGACACAAAAACATTTGCTCATTTCCTATATTTCCTAAGAATATATAGTTATAAGCAAAGATGAATAAATTTCGAAAACCATAGCAAGAATTCAACATTCAAAGCTTCTACTCATGATTAATCAACATTCATCACTTTTAAAAATTAAGTAATCTAGAGTTAGAATTGGAAAATGTGTTTAAATAAGATAGATTCATGGGTACACTCAAATTCCATTCATGATCATGACATTCCACAACTTTAGAAATCATTTCATTTCTCCAACACTAAGAGTCACACGCATAATCATGAATCAAAAGACTTCTCTAAGGTTATAATATAGGTAAGGGTAAGGTGAGATTTATTTGGGTAATGTAGCATAAATGCCATCAAGCTACTGAAGCAAAAGTAATACTTAAGGAAACATTAAGTGTAAAACCAACATTCACTCAGAATTGTGTACATCAACTATGATGAATGCAAAAACTATATTTTCTAGCTCAAATTCAAACTCTCACACCACAAACCACATGAAGCATAACCAACTAGAAGGAATCCCTCATACAATTGATAACAATACATTGAAACTATAAGGAGTGATCCTTTAAAGTGGCAAACCAAATGAACAACTTTTCAAAACAATTGTATTTCCCCCTTGATACTTTTATTCAAATATTTTTTTCTCCTTTTTCTTTTTCTTTTCTTTATTTTTTCATTTTAAAAAATTGAAAGAACCTACATCAACCTTAGAATCCGTTGACAAGACATAAAATGACATTTCAATAATTGATTCTAACCTGCACATATGCACACCCTAAACTTATACTTTTATGCATCCATAATTATCCACAATCAACAAATTTTACACTAGTTTTAAGGCTTGGGTAGGAGATTTGGTTAGGTTTAAAGAATTTAATGTGGTTAGCACAGAAAGAAAAGCTAATAAAGCTCAAGGGAGCTTAATAAAGGGAAAATTCATATCAAGGGGTAGACCATTTGACTAATGTAGTTTATAAAAAGAAAGAATGCCTATACCATTTCCATGTTAATGTATGTGATAATAATATGATCTTGACTAGAAAATCAAAACAAGGTTAGGATGTACATGTCACGAAGGTCACACATAAACAAAAGACAATGAGACTTATATGGATGTGTCAGTCTAATAAGGCTCAAAATCTAATTGGCTTTTATCTTCTGCTAGTTACTACTCTTCTAAGATAATGCACATTGACTAATCACAAGAGCAAAAGTACATGCTAAAGTTGTCATGGATTTTCGTAGTCGATTCACTCTCTAATTATGACTATATAATCCTAGAAGTAATAGAAAAAGAGAAATTGTTTGTTTGTTTGTTTTATTCTCTCTCTCATTTTGTTGAAATTTTAAAAACATGTAAGAAACGACACATAGATATCCTAACTAATACAAAAATGTAAAGAAAAAGAAATGAACTTCCTTTAGGTTGCCTCCCAAGAAGCGTCTTTGTAACAAATCACTTCCATAGTGCATATGCTCGAACATCCACAGGATATTCGAGAACATACCCTACGAGAATGGAATGTTGGAACAATCACATTAACTTATTTAAGGCATCACACATTTCACAAGCATTCAAAATGATTAAATCTCCCCATTACATTCACAAACTTGTGTCATTATATTTCATAATCCATTTATATGCATTATGTAGCATTTGAGAGTTTAGTAGTCCATACAAAATGTACAATATGAAATGGGATGCTAATTGAAAACCTTTTAACTAGACTCCTCAGATATCAACTAACTGGACCTTTGAGCCATTCTTGTTCACAAAATGATAGTACTATAATTCAACTAGATTGCCTTAAAAGCTAGAACTCCCTTGTACTTGAAAATAAATGTTGCAATTTTGATGACTTTGTAAACTCAATGAGTAAACCATTGTCGATGTGCTCACTCAAGTCAGAATATAAGCATTATAGGTATATAACCAAGTTCAACAAGTATATCACCTCATCCAGTATCAAATCCCACATCACATTTTATTTTTATCATATTTCAATAAGTACAACATGTTTACAAACAATTCATATCACCATTTCAAAACAATTTCATAATTGATCTCAATCATTCATATAATATATGTAAAGTTATAAACATGCAAATGCATATATGACTCCATCTCCATTTTACTTTGTTATGACCGCTATTTACTATCCTGTATCCGTTATGGATATTGAACTCATTTCATTTACTATCCCGTACCCATTGTGGATACCGGGCTCACTATTAACTGAACCTATGGCTCTTTGTGCATAATTCTTAAGCTTAAAGCTCTTTTTCACGTTGGTTACTCCAGTCACAACTCTTTTATCTGATCATGCATATCAATGTAATGGAATGCATCAATTCACATAACATGTTATTAATACTTTTCATTCAATGTATTCATGTCATCTATCACATTCTTTGGACTTGATTCTGATATTCAACATTTAGTTGAGTACACATTCCATATTACACATACAATTTGAAAACACTTCTATATACAATCCCAAGTATCAAACTCCTTGGATCAACAATGTCTAAAATCATAACAATCATATAAGTAACCATTTAATAACTGAAAGTTAACAAAAAAAAATCAATCATAGTGAGAAATATCTAAGTTAACTCATAGTATGCTCCAAAAAAGCTATTGCCTTGATGATCCGGCAATGTCTGGATGTTGGCGATCAACTTGTGCATCTATAGTCATGCAATACACACATAGTTTACAAATCACTAACTTGTTTAATCATATGAATATTTAGTCATGCACATTTATAAGTTTCATGTGCAATACATGCTCAACTGACTTTCCTAGTATGTATTCTTATATATAGACATTGACTATCCAATTTGTGCTTATACACCCTAAGACCATTTAAATATTATATTTTGTATACTACCATTTTGCAATCAGGTTTGTACCTTTAAGTTAGCCTAATTCACTCCAAATTCATCAACCATACTTTACACTTATCCTTTAACACTTTCATGATCAAAAAGCCTCTTATGACACTCACACTATTGTTACCTTAAATTTGGAATTTCAGCTAGCTAGATCTATACATTCGCCAACCTTTTTCCAGCAATATATGTTCATACATTTACCTAATTCTCATTCATAATTACCCCATATTTTTTAATGCTCATTCATACATACCTTATACACATTACTCATGTCCTTAAGATCATGTTTGTATTAAAAAAAACCCATTTATTCCTTTAACAAATCATAATTTCCACATTTGAACTCAACCACATCAAAATAGTCCATTCTTTAGGTTATGACATCAATTAACTAAATAAACTTATCAAGCTTTTAAACAATTAATCAAGCAATAATCTAGGCTCATTCCTAGTCTTAATCAAGTCCAAATATTCCAATTTAGAGAGAAATTTCTTAGCAGGTTCGACATGTACATAAGGCTGGAACTAAAATTTCAGAATTTGTCATCAGCATCACTAATGTGTGTAAATTTACTACCTTCAATACTTTATGAATTTCACAAGCTTAGAGACATCACTATCACCCGCAATTTTCCAAATTTCATTTCCTTTAATTTTACTTGATTTTATGTTAATTTAACTTCCATATTGGTAACACTAAGGCTTACAAAATTCTGCTCACTTATGTCTTAACCGTCACTTTTTGAAAACATATCTACAGCTCTAATTTTCCAGATTCAAAAACGTATCAATAACAGCTATCTTTACCATGAATCCACCTTCATTTATACTTCAAATCATAACCTAAATCATCCATTTAACATTCTATAACCTACTGTTTTCATGCATCAATAACAAATTCGTCCACCATATTCTAGCACAACATCATCATCAAAGCCACATGCATTCCATCCCAATTCAGTCATAAAATTTCTGTTTCAACATGCCACAAAGATCATAATTTCACTTACTTATTTAGCTCAAGTTCCACCTCAATGATTAAGCTATCTCCATGCATACAAAATCATTCAAGTACAAGAAGGAAGAAAAATGATTTCAGCAAAGACAAAATTATGATAGCAGATTATAGCTATCTTTGAGCAAATTTTTGTACGGATCTTGAAGTCACTATGAACGAAATTGAAGCAAAATTCAGAAGTTGTAAGGGTGTGTGAGTGCTTCGGTGGTGAGAGTAAAGGAAAGAAGAAGAATGACCACAATAGAAACTATACCTGCAGTAGCTTAACTCATTAGGTGCTAGGTGTCTCCACTATATAATAGCATTTGTCACCTATGCATGTAAGTCACATGTCCTCTCCATAAGCTTCCATTTGTCACAATTATGCTAGGCCATTTTTCACTCAATCACTGCTGCTATTTTTCACTTAATTTCCTATGCCATTTATCACTTACTTTTCCACGCCAAATGTCACTCATTTTATAGGGTTAGTCATCCTAAATTTTCATGTGTCAACTTATCTTGCCGCTTGACATTTTTCCTAGATTAAATGTAAATTTTAATTCATCAATTTCCAATTGTAACAATTAGTTCCAAATTTACTACTTGTAATCCATCAAACCAAAATTCAAGACATAAACAATACACAATCAAATCATAATCATTTTAAATCTTTCATACCCTAGAATACGTCAATTGAGTGCAATTTCCCTAAATCAACATTTGTGTGTATATGTATGCTCATGTTATCCATGAAATCATATCCCAAATGTACCAATTCTTTCTAATTTATTGCAATTCATGTGACTATCACTCTAATCCCTCAACCAACTATTACATAGTCTTTGTTTAGTCACTGGCTTGACTCCTTTTTTTCCTCATCACATAACAAAATTATGATCTTCAGGTGTCACATGCACTTACTCTAATTGAGGTTCTTTAGGATAGGGCCTAAGTTGATGATCTCTCATATTCAACATCCTCCCTATCTTTATAATCTCAATCTTTACTGAGTCCCCACACTCTCAAAATAAATCGATTATCTCTTCACCTTTTTCCTCCTCGTTTGATTTCTCCAATCTATTATGTGAAGGTGAAGGGTTAATATTAACAACAATAAGAGATTTAGCATTTACCTTTGAGCTAAGTGATATTTCATTTTCTACCTTGAGCTCCTTCTCAACTTCTTATTCATAAGCAATCCCTTGAGTAGGCCTCTTAAGATTCTCATGATCCTTTCCACTCTACAAGGTCTCATCACTAACGTCTCTCAGGTATACCATGAGTTGAGATGGTTGCATCCTATGCTTTGTGATGCCAGGTGGTCAATAGCTTCCACTAGCTAACCCATTTGGCTTGCCAAGTTTTGGATTCTAAAACTTATTTCCTATTGGAAATGCATCATATGTTGCTAAATTTGCAAAGTAGTAGCAACACAAACATTAACTGATTCTTTTAGAGATATTCCTGAGTTTTACTACCACTCCAAATCTTAGAAACTAGACCAAAAATGTCTTTTCTCCTGTCGAAATTGTAAAGTGTTAGCAGAAACAACATTAACTATTTCTTCTATAGATGGATCTAAGTAGTAATAAGAAGCTTCTATTCTATATAAGAATTATTGTGCATCCTATAAACTATCATGAAAGTAATTCTACTTTTTATCCCATCCATAACTAAAGTTAGTATGATCATTCCAAACATGGTTATGAGATTGAGAATATAAGTTATAGAAAAAAAATTACTTTCTTCTTATAATATGAGTTATAGAAAAAATTACTTTCTTCAATGTAATTTTAATTTTTTAACAAATAAATACTAAATAAAAAGTGAAAGCATCAAGAAAAATGTAAAAACTAATTATGTACAAATATATACAAAAATCAATTAAAATCAAGAATAAAAACTAAACACTACACTCCCCAGCAACGGTGCCAAATTTGATTTAGCACATTGTAACACTACTCAAAATAACTAGACCTATAACTACAGTAGTGGTCAGTCTAGGTTGATCCTAAAGAGAGTGTTCGATTAGCTTTTGATATGAAAAGAATCGGTGTTTAACTTACGGGAGGTTTTGGTTTGGTTTAAAACAAGAAAATAAACAAAACTAAACTAACAAAAACAAATTAAAGAAAACATTCAAAAATGATGAAAAGTAATGATTGCTTTAAGGACTCGGTTATCGGTTTAATCTCAGCCTACACTCAATTAAACATACTTCATTAAACTGTTATCCTTATACCTCTCCTAGCAACTATTAATCATAGGTTAGCAATAAGTTCTGTTAACCCCAGTTTTCTCTTAGGTCGTGTTTAATTAAGAAAAGCTCGTTAATTAAACTTAGCTATTAAGCAAACCTAAAGCAAGCTCTCTAGATTTAATTGGACAACCGTATTACGAGTTAGGAAGACATATTGGTCTAGGAAACAATTACACAAGTTCAAGTCATTTAAACTAGCTATGTTATCCTTATTTATTAAAAACCATTAGTTTCTATAAATGAATAAGAAAAATGATGATTACATATTGTATTTGATTCTAACAATGCATTCATCCATAAAAACAATCAAGTAGGGCATTCAATCATTCTTACACAATATAACATAATCAATCCTTAAAGAGAGAAAGAATAACAAATATAATGAAAAATATGCTTAGTCGGGTTCTTTGGCATCAATGTCTCCTCCGAACTAGCATGAGAAAGCTGGAACTCCATGTGTCTCCAAAGGAATGGAGCTTTGCCCCTTCTCTTCTTCAAAATCATGCACTCACACCCTTAAAATGAAAAACCTAAATGAAAAATGTTTCTGCCGTCACAAAATAAAGTTTTCATCTTTAAAATTAGGGTTTAGGTGAGCTAGACATTTCTCATGGGCATACATGATGGTGTCACACCTGTGAGCCACCTTAGTTAAGGCTCACAGTCTTGAGCCTCATTTGTATAGGCATGACATATGTAATAGTCGGTTTCGAAAACTTACTGAGGGTTAGAATGTTAGACTTTTGAGTCATATCATTTTAAATTAATGAGTTGTATTTCATTCAAATGCATATCATGAACATATATACACATATTAATTTTGATTTGGAAAACATTGCAAAGATTGTATGTGCATTGAATTGACATATTCTGGGGGTATGAAAGGTTTAAAATGGTTATATTATGGATGTGTATTATTTATGTCTTGAATTTTTGTTAGATGGATTATAATGAGTAATTTGGAGTTAATTGTTACAATTAGGGAGATTGATGAATTAAAATGTACATTTAGCCTAGGAAAAAAATCAAGTGGCAAGACAAGTTGACGCATGAAAATTTAGGATGACTAAGCCTATAAAATAATTGACATACGGCAGTAGAATTTAATGACAAATGGCTTGGAGAATTGAGTGAAAAATGGTCTAGGATTTTGGTGACGTTTTACAGGTTATATAGAGGACAAGTGGATTGCATGCATATGTGAAAAATATCATTGTAAAATAGTGACACCCAGTACCTAATGAATTAAGCCAATGTAGAAATTGTTTCTGCTGCCTTCTTTCTTCTCTTTCCCTTTCACCACCGAAACATACACACCCTCACAACTTCTGAATTTTTTCTTCAATTTTTTTCGTCACTTCTCAAAATCCTTATAAAATTCTGCAGCAAGAAAGCTATATTATGCTGATTTCTTCTTGTTGCTGAAAATAAAATCTACTTCCATGTTGTTCTTAGAATGGAAGGCTAGGTTAATTTGATAATTGAGGAGGCAATTAAGCATATCAAGTAAGTGAAAAAATAATCTCTTGTGATATATGTTAATAGAAGTTAATGATGACTAAATTGGGAATGGATTAATTGTGATATTGGTGTTAAATGAGTGCTAAAAAATGATGCATGAATGGTAGTTTTTGATCTATTTAGCATGCATGAAAAACAATAGTTTACGAGCTATTAAATGAATGATTTTGAGCTAGAAATTGTGATGAAATTGATGAGGAATTGAGGTATAATTAAGGTATAATTGAGGTATATTGATGGACTATTATGAAGGTGTTTTGAATTTGATATGAAAGAGTTTTCTTTTAAATTTGGAAAAAAAATGGGGATGTTAGTGTATGTAAGAATGATTCTTAGTGACATAAATGAACAGAATTTTAAGAGCTTTAATGTAGCTAAGATGGAAGCTATAACAATATGAATTGAAGTAGCTTTTGAGAGCATAAATTCTGGAAAATTTGAGGTATGATGATCCTAAGTAGATGAAATTTGTGAAGAATTGAGGGAATTGGTTAGTGCACATTGAAGCACTCATCCCACAATCATGGCCAAAGTTTTGAAATAATAATTTCGCTTTTATGAATTTGTCGAACCAAATGAGGATAAGTCAATCTACAATGGTGTATTTGGACTTGATTCAGGCTTCAAATGAACCTAGATTGTTGCTTGATTAATTGGTTAAGGGTTCAATAAGCTTAGGTTATTAATTGATGTCATTATTTAAGGAATGGATTGTCATGATATCAATGTATTTAAATCTGGAAATTTTAAGCTGTTAAAGGAATAATGGTATTCATATGAATGCAAATATGATCCAAAGGATATGAGTGAGGTGTGTATTAGGTATTAATGAATGAGAATTTGGAAATTTTGTAAATGTATATTACTAGAAACATTTTATGAATGTATGATTGATGAATTTAGAGTAATCAAACCTACTTAAGGTATAAACCTGAATGAAAAGTGGTAATATACAAGCTATAATAATTGAATGGTCAAGACTTGTGAATAAGAATACATACCTAAAAAGGTCAATTAGGCATGCATTGAACATGACACATTTAAATGTGCATATGATTGTATATTCATATGATTGAACAAATTAGGGATTATGAACTATATGTGTGTTACTTGACTATATGTGTACAAGTTGATTGCCAACATCTAGATATTGATGGATCATCAAGGCAATATATATTCTAGAGCATATTATGAATTAACCTAGATTTGTAAAATCAATTATATGTGCTTCTATTGAATTGTATGTGTAATATGGAATGTTTGAATAATTGAATGATGAATGTTAGACTTAGATCTGACGAAGTTGATATATGACATGAGCACATTGAATGAAAAGTACTGAAAGCATGATATTTGAATTGATGCATCTCATTACATTGAAATGCATAATGAAATAAATGAGTTATGACCGGAGTAGCCAATGCGTAAAAAGGAGCTTTAAGCTCAAGGTTGTGCACAAAGAGCCATAGGCTCAAATAATAATGAACTCGATATCCACAACAAATACTGGGCAGTATATGAAATTAGTCCAGTATTCACAATAGATACAGGATAGTAAATTGGGTTGATAGTGATTGGTCACAACAAAGAAAAATAAAAAAAGAAATCATATGTACATTTGCATATACAATTATATATGTATCATATGAACGATTGTGATGAAATTATTGAATTGTTCTGAAATTGTGATATGTAATGTTGCTATACAGTACTTGTTGAACTATGACAAAATGTGATGTGGTATTTGATACTAGATTTTGTAATATACTTGCTAAATTGAGTTATGTAATTTATTTTGGTGTTCTGACTCGAGTCAGTACTTCAATGATGGTTCACTCACTGAGTTCACAAACTCATCAAAATTGCAATGTTGATTTTCAGGTTCAAAGGAGATCTAGCTTCTAAATGATCTAATAGAATTCTAGTACTGTTATTTCGATGACAAGAATGGCTCAAAGGTCTGGTCAGATGATACCTGCAGAGTCTACATATATGCCTTTTGTATTAACATTCCATGTTGTGACACACATTGTCTTTAGTGTGTAATTTTTGTATTGTATGATGTACTAGGATTGAGTTCAAAACTGTTGTATGATCTACTTGAATTTGGCATGTTAATGATATATATGACTGATTATGATTGTGAAGGAAATAAGTATTTGAAATGCTTAAGTTATATTGATGCCTCAGATTCTATTAATGTGATTATTCTAATGTACCATTTATGTAGAGTATATTCTTGACTATCTGTGGATATGTTCGGGCATATGCACTATGGGTATGGTATGTTACAACATAGGTGTCACACCCACGCAAAATGAGTCATGGGCATGACAACTGTGTCAAGCCCATGACACCTTTTCTCAGCCCTGATCTAGTTCATCACTCTTCATGCTCTTCATTTTATCTATTTTCTTGTCTTCTCTTTCTCTAATCCTTATACTTTGTGCTTTATTAAGATAATTGGGTATGAATCTCAAGAAGATGGCTTAAATATATTGCTTTTTACTCCCTTTAGCTATTTTGCTTAATATATTGCTTTTTACTCCCTTTAGCTATTTCGCTTCCAAGTTGTACCTAAAATCAAATATGAACTAAAGTGAGTATTTTAAGCATTTTCATATCATTAATCACTATGTGTTATGGAATAAATGTATAATCAATTAAGCATATATCACTCCTTTATTGTTTAAATTTATTGTTTTGATTTTAATAAAAGGGTATGAAAGTGTTTAATTGTTTTAACATTTTTGTTATGTATGTCCACTTTATGCATTAACTGGAATGGTATGAATTGAGTTAAAAATTGAATAATTAATGATTAAATTGGATTTATTTATAATTTGATGCAAGTGACTAAGTCTTTAATATTTCAGCGAACCTTGCAATTGAATGAATAATGGAGAATCTTGATAGATAATATCTTTTTGTTTAATTCTTTTCTAAAGTTGATTTTAGGTATGTTGATACATTTAATCCATGACACTTAATGATTAAAGTTTACAATACTTAAAACACTCACTTTAGTTAATAGTTCATTTTAGGTATAATTTGGAAGTGAAGGAGCTGAAGTAAGTCTAAAGCACTATATTTGAGTCGTTTTTTGAAGATTCTTGCTCACTTGTCTTCATAAAATAAGAATAAGAAGGATTAGAACAAGAAGAAATCAAGAAAATACATAAAATGAAGAACATGAAGAATAAAGAGTGTAGAACATGGCTCATGTCATGATTTGGATCTTAATTTTATAGTTCAAGAGGTGTGTGATATGTGTTTTAAGTGTATAGAAATAAGAAATTGAAGAAAAGAGAAGAATTTTAAGTATGGAAGTAGGTCACGATTGTGAATTGCTTGTCATGATCGTGGCAGAGAGCGTAGACAATATTTCCAGCCAATTTCAACTTTTCCACCATGTAACTTTTTTGTCATTTTAAAATTTTGGGGCTCTTTTTGGAGCCAAATTAAGTGGTTAAATCCTAGAAAGAACCCTAGAAGCCTTAAGAACTATTTAAGAACATAAAACAGTTATAAAAGAGAAGCCACCATCTTACTAAATCGAGATTAATTTAAGGAAGATTAAGAGGAGCACCAGTTGTCCAACATTTTCTAGATTTGCAGATTCAGATCCAAATCAAGTTTTTCCTTCTTTACTTTTGTTATTTTCATTAAATTTGATGTGTAAAATGAATTGGATTATGCTATACATGTTGACAGCATTTTAATTTCATATTAGTAATTTTTTGACTTATTTTGATGACTTCAACACTTTTGACTTCAATTTAATGTTTTGGGCGTTATACAATTTATATTTTCTTATACTTTGATAATAAATCAAGAAAGTGAGTCAAAAGTAATCTGATTAGGTTAGGTAATGAGAATTAACAACCTAATAAGTCATGAAAATATCTTATTGATATATACAAAGAGAGATCTTGTGTGAGAACGTGATTATCTAATAGACTTTTTTTGTTAACCGAGAGATTACAGATCTAGAATTTCATTATCAGTTAGGTATTATTAGGTTTAGATGATTAGGCCTCTAGAGAGAATAATCAAACTTTATAAAATCTAGGATCAAGACTAAATTGAATCAAAAGTGGTTAAAGGAACAAAATAACAGTAAAACAAATCCTAGACTTTCATATTTGATCATTCTTGTTTTATTGTGGTAACTCATTTGTTAAGTGGTTAAGTGCTTAATTTTGTTTGGCTTCTTTAATTTCTAATTATTTCTTTTAATTCAAATCAAATTTAAAAACCTTGGACAAAGTTAGGATCATTTAGTTTTAGCTAATTCCTTATGGGATCGATACCTCAATTACTATAAGTTTATTATCTGAATACTTATGGATATTGAGAGTTTTATATTAGGTAAAACTTGCTTAACAACCAATGTCAGCCAAAGGCTGCATTGTTAGGGAACAAAGTTAAGACAATATACAACCAACATTGGTGGTGACAAAAGGATGAAAAGTAACGGTTCAAAATAGAAAAAGGAGATGGCAGGAGAGTGAAGGTATTATGATGGGACAAAAGTGCCCCTGATAAAGATAGATTAGGTTTCTCAAAGAAGGAAAAGAGGGAGGGAGGGCATAGGGAAGGAAATCAAAGATGAAGATGTGCACC
>JAOSBO010000008.1:30171914-30182514 GCA_027563915.1 Erythroxylum rotundifolium
AATATTAGAAAATAGTTTTTTAATTAAGGAAAAACAATTTCTAATGAGATTAGAAATAGTAATTTTTAATTAGATAGAAATGGTTCTCTAATTGAATTAGAATGTATTATTTATATAATTTTGGAAAAGGAGTTTTTCTAAATTTTAATAAGTAAGATGTACAATTCACTGAAAATTGTTTTTAATTAAATTTTGTTAAATGAGTCAAGATAAATGAAAATAGTTTCCAATTGGATTTGAAATTTCTTTCAATTTAATTTAAATTCCTATTAATTTCTATTTAGAATAGGAATTTAAATACAATTAGAATCAATGGGTTTAATCTAATGAAAAATTTCCAAGTATTTGAAATATTATTTTAGATTATGAAGATCAAAGTTTGATGTTTTGTGCATATAATTTGATTGAGTGCATGAGTTACATACTTTATTTATATGCTTGATATATGTTTACTGGATGCATGTAAATTGTATGTTTTATATGTGTGATATTTTACGTGCAATTTATGATTAATGAGATGAACAAAATTAAAATCCTGTGTTAAAATATTGAGAACATGTTGAGAACGTGATTATTACTTTCCATTGTTATAAGAATAAACTAGAGTTCTGTTTATTGTAGACATGTTGAGCAAATTCATGGCCACTTTAACCTGAACATGTTTAGTCTTATGACAATGAGTTCTACTTAACTGAATTTGCGTGATTTGGATGAGCAAACTCATAATCATATAAATTTAGAGGCAGCGTTAAGAATAATATGTAAGATATATTTTGGCAGGAGTTGTCACCTAACGGATCTGGGAGTCATATGAGATGTGATTGATAAATTTTACTTTACATAATTTAAGTTTAGTTAGTTTATTGAGCAAACTCAAGATCAACTAAATTTGAATGAGATTCTAAACTATTTGAAAGATTAGCATAATCTTTTCAAATAGTAGTGAAGGTTATTATTTCCAATGAAATAGTGGATGTCACCAAATATATGATTAAAGTCCTAATCTCATTTGGTAGTCATGACATATCATTAATTACTTGTTTTTCTTACTTTTATATTTTGTTATAAGTGGAATTTACCTTGTTTATGATAGTTGAGTTAGTGAACCAAATTTCTTTGACATAAGATTATGTTTGAGAAGAGTTCTTAAAGTTAGAAAAGAAAAATTATATGTCCATTATGCAATTTTGCTATAATCCTTGTTGAGAATTTGGTGACAAAGTTTTAGAGATATGTTAAAATCATATAGATGAAAAAAATGTATTGACATTTTGAGTTGACTAATGTCTCATAAACTTTAGTGAAAACAAGTAAGATATGTGTCAACATCATGATAGTAAGACGCAAAGGTTTGCATAGAGTAGAGTTGAAAGGTATAGTATCTTGTTGGAATTGTTCCATTTAATTTAACCTACCAAAAGCATTATTGTGAACTACAATTAAAGTCTTTGCTATAAAATGATAATAGTTATCAATAGAAGAAAATGATTGCATGAATTTTCTTGCCTATATGTGATATGATAGAGATCATATGTATTTCTAGTTTATGATTATGAGTATTTGATACCAAATTTAGATTCAACATTATTATAATGTTCAAAGCATGATATGAAATAGATTGTTAAGTAAAAGTAGTTGATCTAATTTTATACAAATAATTTGCATATGTTTTATCACAGGAGACTTATTCTTAACATAAATGGCAATAATATAAATATTAATAACCAAGAATATCCTTTTATGCCATGTTGGTTAAATCAACATAATGAGAATCATAAAGTTATATACAAGGATATATGGATCCTTTTGATTATGAATTATATGAATCTTGTGAAACTTATCAAGTTAAAGAATAACCAAATCAACCTTTGGTGAAACGATGATGATGATATTGAATTGTTAAGGTTATGCATGCAATGTATTGGATGAAACAACAATTCATAGAAGGATAATGCTTATATTTCATTAGATTACTAATAACTTTATATGATATAGTCATATGTATTAAATGAAATGTTGATTTAAAATTCAAAATTTTTATATCTAAGTAGAAATTAAGCATTGAGAATGTTGAAGCACTTCGATGAGATCATTGTAGTAAGTTTTAAATTTTTGATTATCTGTAAGGAATGAGATTCTCTGGTAAATAAGTTCACAATAAAATTTCATGAGAGTATGGCTTTAGGAGGGAGGAAAATTTAATATGAGATATTGTATGATGCAATATTATTTCTTCTATAGATATGCTTAATATAATAACTTACCTTCAGTAGTTCCAATTGAATTAATTAGCAAGATTTCATATTATATATGAAACATTAAGTCTTTGAAAGAGTCAAAATTAATGATTTAAGGATGTGATGCTTAGTTAAAGGATGTATTATGCACTAAATTTATAACTAAATTGGATAATAAAAGGTTATGAGATATCCAAAAGGTTAGATATAATCTTACAGATATGTTAAACAAATTGTTTGTTTCAATGTATGCTTATAAGAGAATGGTTCTTAAGATAAGTAGTGAAAGTAAGAGAAAATTTGAAAATTTGTATAAGCATCAGTATATTTAGCTGGTGCTTATACAAACTCCAAATGTACGAGTTGTAAATCAACACTAACTGTAATTTTCACCTTTTGATTGAATAAATATATTACTTCCTTAAAAAAAAGTAATTTGTTTAGGATAATTTAAGAATTGTGTTAAATATTTTATTTAAAATTTAAAGAAGTGTATTCAAAGAAAGACACAAAAATTTATTAATTAATAATTCAGTATAGATAAGTAATTTTTTTAGGATAATTTAAGAATTTGCTAAGAAGTAATGTTTAAATTTTAAAGAAGTATGTTAAGAGAAGAACACTAAAAATTAAACATACTTCAATTTTTTAAGTGACCTTTTTGATTTATTCAATCTTTAGATTTCAATTTCAATTTCTTATTTGAAAATGTTTTTTCGATTCTGTTTCAAACTCTTGTCTGTTTCTTCTATATATACTTTGATTTCTTATGTCAAGATCATAAGTTAATTCTCCTTGTTATTATTATTTCTTTTGTTAGTTGTGGTGATTGAAGTCAAATATCATATTAGATATAAATCATGTAAGAATCAATAACACAAAGTTAAGGGGTGTTTTCATTTTTAAACTTTTATCTTATATCTTTTTGTTTCGTCTTTCTTCTTTGGTTCACTATTTTGTGACTTATTTTTCAAATTATTTTTGCGTCTTATTTTTGTACATAACTAACAAAACTAATGGAGAATATGGAATTATTAGAAAAAGATTCAATAAACTTAACATCCTATACTCATGATAAGTCTAATCTAGCATTGAATCATTTTTCTTCTTTTCAAGCATCTGATAAGAATATCCAATATAACTGTATTTTTTGTAGTAGAATATTTAAAAGGGGAGAAATTTATAGAATTAAATAACATCTTGCTAGTGTTAAGGTTTACAAAAAAAGTACCATTTGATGTATGTGATACGATTGGAAATTATTTGCAGCAAGTGAAAAACAAAAAGAAATATAAAGAAGTTCATGTTATAAGGATTGTAAATAATTTGCAACATGTAAAAAAGATAAAGGAATATAAAGAGGCTCATGTTATATCTTTTCGAAATGATGAAGCATCATAAGTATTAGATATAGCATGGACTAAATGGTTATAACATTCATGTATTCCTTTAAATGCTTTAAAGTCACAATTTTTTCAAGAAGCAATAGATGCTATAATCATGATAGGTTTAGTGTAACCCACTACTTTTGTAGAGCATATGCCTGAAAATATTAACGATTATTCGAGAACATACTTTACGAAGATGGTGGGTTACAATTTGGTATCAGAGCCCATGTTTAGTATCTTACATGGGCATTCGTCATAATTATGTCAAGGTATACGCATCTTGAACATGTTATAGCATGCAGTGGCAACTAATCCCCAATCTGAGTCACATTTACATAAATCATACCTATGAACATTCGCTAAAAGTCTGAACTATTAGGGAATGATGATCTGTCAGAGTGTAAGAAAATGAAAGTTGTGGATATTTAGAAATAAGAAATATTACACAGTTTGATATGTTAGACAAAGACTTAATACAATTAAATTTGTGGTTGTATCATCGAATATGATATCAATATTGTATTATGGTTATATATCTTTGAATTGCTACGAATGTGGAAGCATTTTTATGGAATTGATTGAGAAAAACAAAGATATAGATAGAAATGACAAGATTTAAAGTGTACAGACAAAGTTGAAAGAACACAAGATTTACTATAAGCTTGAAGGTTTGAACTTGGACTTGAAATGGTTGTTTGATTAATGTGATAAAAGTTTACAATTTAGTATAAGGTTATGTCAGTAGATTTGAGATTAGAATTTTATGATGCTTACGTATCTATATTTCTAAATTGATTGAGAATACACATATGTAAGATGAAATAAATAATAACGAGATATGCAGAAGTCCTCAAGGTTAAGTTGATTAGTTATTGTGAGTACATATATGATAATGTGATTACCTTGACAAATGATGTTATTAAGCCCATATGTATAATATTTTTGGAGGTGGTAAAGGAAGTGATCTATGACTTATTGAATGCTTTTAAGTCTTAGTCCCTATAGTTAAATCTATGAGATGAATCAGAGTAGCGCACTGGAAGCAAGAAATTACGTGGTTATATTGAAATGGTAACTATTAAGGAGAAGTAACTTTTTTTTATAGTCATAGAATATTCGAATGTTATTCATAATCAATTGAGATCAAGACATCATTAGCTTAAGATATTAATTGATGACTTTCAAAAATAAATCTTTGGATAAGATGTAATGATCTTGATGGTACGTACCAAAGCATAAAGGTAGATGAACATGCCTATTGCTTCATCGAGCTTCAATATATAGAACATCATGATCATAAAATATATGATAGAAATTGATCTTATTGAGATAATAAGGTTGAAAAGCAACGATGAACATAGTTGATTGATAAGGATTAAGTGAATAGTATAGATGATTGCAAAGAGAAATCTTCTTTTGATGAAGACTTTCACCGAATAGTATCAAGTAGACTAAATGTTCTACTTCTAAGAATGAATAAATATTAAACAAATAAGAAAAAATATTGGAGTCGGATAGATATGAGACACAGGCACGAGAAACTAAATGTACGATAGAGAGCGCATGTGTTCTGGTTATTATAAAGTATCCAACTAAGTTATTGGATTCTTTAATTTGAGATAAAACTATTGCTATTGCGAGAAGAACTTAGGTCCACACTATATTCTATGCTAAGAAGGTACAAGTTAGATTTGATGTTTGTGTTATCCATTTAGAAAATTAAGATTTTCAAATGATGTGAATTATGAGGAAAAAATCAATAAAAATGGATAGACATTAGGATAAACTATTAAGGAATATAAGGAAATCAAATGATTGGAGAAAATTATTAAGAAAAGAAGTTGATTGGAGATTAAGAAAAACATGAGACAAAATTACCCCCGTCTATAGAATCAGTTAGTTAAGAATTTTAGGGACGAAATTTCTTAAATGGGAGAGAATTGTAGCATCTCATCTCTCAAATTGTTGAGAGATTTAAAGAGTTAGACTTATGAGTCATATAAGTGGCAACATATAGAACAAAATTGGTACATCTAGGACATGATTTCATAATTATGTTCAAATGCATAATATTAGCATACACATATAAATTGTAGAATAGACAAATTTCACTCAATTGACATATTTCAAGGTATGAAACTTAGATAAATGTGATAAATGACTGATCATAACAAATGTGATATGAATGAGTATTTCCAATGTCTTGTACTTTAGTTTATCAATGACAAAAATTGATGGATCATAATTAGTAATTTGGAATTAATTAGTACGATTGAGAGAATTATGAATTAATGTGTATTTTTGGACTAGGAAAACTACCAAGTGGTAAGAAAATTGACAAATGACAGTAGAAATAATTGACATATGGTAACATAAATAAGTGACAAGTGACATTAGGATAAGTGACAAGTGACATTAGGATTCATAAGCAAGGGGCATAGAAAATTGGGTGACAATTGGTATAGAAATTGGGAGACAATCTTTATATGGTAATGTCATGACACTTACCAAGCATTTATTCATCTTGCTTGTAAACACAACCTACGATATATTTATTTGAAAGATTATCTTCATTGTCTTTCATTTGGTTAAATGCTCTTATCTTCTTCAGTCTTGTTTCTTCTCTCCATTTACAAAACTCTCTCCCAATCCCACGATCTTGAGTTTTGTCACCGTCTTTCACCTAGCCACTTTAAGACTTTTGTTATCTCTTTATCTTGATGATGAAAACCTAGCTTATTCTACCTTAAAAGATGATAATCGTATGGTATGAGATAGTGACATTAACTCACATTTTGAAGGGGCTTAGAGCTAAACAAGCAAGTAAGATATGGTTCTTCATGATTTGTTTTAAATAGAAGCATTTATGATGATAGTGTTGAGATGGATTGATCATGTTAAGGGAGTTGAATGAGTGCTGAACATTGATGAATGTATGGACGTGGTTAATGTTCTATTTTTGTATGATTAATGAACAACAATATATGATTTGTTTGATAGATTCTTTTTAGTTGAAACGGAGGAGAAAATGATGCAAAAGTGAAGTAGAAATGATTAATAAGATGTGTTAGATATAGTATGTAGAGGTTTAAATCTGAAAAATTGGAAGGAGAAAATGAATAGATTTATTGGATATCATAGTGAACAATTGGGGGAATGCCTCCATGATCGTGGGAATTGTAAGGATGTTTGGATGACACACTCCGCATTCGTGGGAAGTCCTCTATGATTGTGGGAATTGCTTGGATGTGAATTCTTCTTCTTTTAAGTAATGTTTGAAACAACTAATGATGAGGTACTTTCCTATGGTACATTTAGACTTGAATGAGGCTCGAAATGAACCTAGTTTGATGATGAATTTGTTGATAAAGTGTTTGATATATTTAGGTTGTTAATTGAGGTTATAAATAAGGAATGAATTGATGATATCAATGAATATAAAATCTGGAAATTTAGAGTTGTTAATGGAAGGAGAGTGCTCTTAGGAATATTATTGTGATTCACAGAAGATGAATGATGTGAATCAAGTAAGAATGAATGAGAATTTCAATACTATGTGATCATTATAATGCTAGAAAAAGGATTGGAAATTATGTGATTGATGAATGTATGAATTATGAAATTAGAGTAATCAAGTCTACTTGAGGTATTAGCCTAAGTGCAAACTAGTTATATCCAAGTGACATGTTAGAATTATCAAGACTTGTGATTTAAGGATACATACCCGGAATGAGTATCATTGAATACTTTTGTGATTGACCAATGTAGTAATGAGTATAAATGTGTGTATTGCATGAAGACAGATATGCAAGTTAATCATCAACATTTAGACATTGTCGGATCATGAAAGAAATAGCTAATCTAGAGCATACTGTGAGTAACCTAGATATTTCTTACTAGGAATGATTGTATTTACTTAAATTGCAATTATTGAACTGAAATTGATATGATTGATAATTCTGGACAATAATAGTTCGAGGAGTTTGAAATTGTGAATATAGTGTTCTAATTGTATGTGAATATGAAAGAAATATGTGTTCCCAACAACTATGTTGAATGCACGAATTAGGTCCAATGAAAATGTGAAAAGTAAACATGTATACTGAATGAAAGTGATTGATTGCATATAATGTGAAATGATGCATCTCATTACATTAAAATGCATGATCAGATAAAAGAAGTTGTGACCAGTGTAGTCAGTGAAAAAGAGCTTAAAGCTCATAAAATATGCATAAAAAGTCACAAGCTCAACAGTAAAATGAACCTGAAATCCAGATACGAGATAGTTAAAAAGGCACTCGGTCACAACAATTAATAATGAAAGTGGAGTCTCATGAGCAACTGCATATATAATTTGATATGTGATATATGATTGATTGAAATGAATTGTATGGAGTGTCTTGAAATAGAAATGTGAAATAGTGTATAGAATGGTAGTTGTTGAAATATGATGAAATGTGAAGTGATGTTCAATATATGATGTGATTTATCGGTGAATTGAATATGAATTGTGAATTGTTCTATGTTTGATATGAGTGAGCACATCAATGATGGTTTACTCACTGAGGTCGCAAATCTTATAACAATTGCAACATTGTCTTTCAGGTTCAGGGGATATCCAGTTAGACTAATTAGAGTATAGCCACTACAAGCAGATAGGAGTTAGTGGTTAGGATCAGTTTGCATATGCACATGTCTTTAGCCGTTTTGTATTAAGAATTGTGTTCCACAACTATTATACATGTGAATTATGAAATGCAATGATATTCATGACTAAATATGTCTGACAAATGAAATGGGCTGAAAATGATTACTGGTTGTTAAAAATGTGTTTGATGCGTGGAAAATTTATAATGAATTGATTTGATTGTCTTAACATGCCATCCTGCTAGAGTACATTCTCAAATAATCATCAATACTTTCGGACATATGCTCTACGAGAGTGGTGGGTTACATCCAGGATTTAAGGTACCTTTTTATTATAAAATGCATTTGCCTTTACTTCAAGATTTGAAAAAGGAATGTTAGTTAATTGTGGATACATATAAGTCTAGTTGGGAATTAACAAGATGCACTATTATGGTAGATTGGTGGATTGATCAAAGAAAAAGAACATTGATTAATTTCTTGGTTTATTATACTATTGGAACAACTTTTGTCAAATCTATTTATGCTTCTGATATGATAAAAAGTGCTAATGCCTTGTACAAATTATTTTATGAAATTATTGAGTAGGCTAGACTAAAGAATGTTGTGTATTTTATTATAGATAATGCAACCAATTACGTATCAGTTGGGTACTTATTACAGTCAAAATATGAACATATTTATTGGTCTCTACACGCTGCCCATTATATAAATCTTATTTAAAAAGATATTGGTGGTATATACCATATTTCTAGTCTTGCTTCATGAGTATCTAAGATCACAATTTTTGCGTATAATCATATCACAATTTTGTCATGGTTAAGAAAATAAGAAGATTGAGTTGAGATCATATGTCCCGCTACTACCAAGTTTGCAACTACATTTATTACTTTAAAAAGTGTTTCTAAACATAAACAACTACCTCAAAATTTAGAGACAAATAAATACTTTTGAAGTCATAAGTTATCAAAGAGTGAAAAAAGAAAAGAAGTTTGTGTTATTATTCTAGATAATAAGTTTTGGGATGCTAGCTTGATCATTGTGAAGATCGTGGCTTCTCTTATAAGATTAAGGATTATTGACTCAGATGAAAAGTCATTTTTTGGGGAATATATATGATGGTTTGTATAGAGCTCACAAAACAATTATAATTTTTTTAAAGGAAAGGTGAAATTGTACAAGCCTTATATAAATATTATTGACCGATGATGGGATAGGCATCTTCCTCAAATGATCCACTTAACAACTTATCTTCTCAATTCTTACTGCTTATATATTGGAAACGCATGTACAATTAATATTATAGGGGGTTTTGTTTGTTAAGATTGAATAGAAAGATATTTTCTCTATTAAAGAGCAATCATAAACGCTAAATGAAATTAAATTGTATTGTTAAGGTTCATAGAGTTTTGTTAGATCATCAGCAAAGATAAAACTTATGATGAAAAATATATAGCTTGGTAAGTTTTCATACTTTTAATTCATTTTTTACTTATTAATAATATATTTTTTTATTTTTCATAACTATGAATTTAAAATATAGATGAGTGGTGGATATTATTTGGTGATAGTGCTCCAACATTAAGAAAACTCAATAATAGATTACTCAGTTAAATAACTTTTGCGTTAGGTTGTGAACATAATTTGAGCCTTTTTGAACATATTCATACAAGAAAAAAAATCGGTTGGAACATCAAATACTTAATAACCTTGTTTATATTACTTATAATTTGAGAATGAAGAACAAGTATTTTATAGTTTTGTTTTTATATCATTAATTTTATTTCTATTATTGACTTTATAATTTCTCTATCATGTATTTAGAGCATTTAGTAAGAAGAGAACATACGATCTAGTTCATATTGATTATATTAATTGGTCACAAACACTACAAGAAAAATGCCCTTTTGCGACGGAAATTATCGACGGAAAATATTAACTTTCCGTCGGTATGTAATATTAGCAACGGACTTTGGCGACGGACAAGGGCGTCGTAGAATCGGCCGTAGCTAATAAATACCGACGGAAAATTATTTTTCGTCTGTAAATTTACCTACGGAAATTCCATTTCTATTGGTAAATTTACCAACGGAAAACTATTTTCCGTCGGTAAATCTGTCAACGATTTACATTTTCCATCGGTAAATTTACCAATGGTTTACATGTTTTCGTCGATAAATTGATCAGAAAACTTTTTTTTAATACTGTATTGTCAATACCGTCAATAAATTTTATTTCATGATGTTACAGTGGAAAAATACCTCAACCAAAGTAAAGATGACGGTAACCGGAGACACAACGGTAGCCAGAGACACGAAGATAGTAGAC
>JAOSBO010000008.1:30187475-30211671 GCA_027563915.1 Erythroxylum rotundifolium
TTGTTTATGTTTATTATTATCCTTATACCATATCATGTATAGATTGGCATGATGATTTGGATATATTGCTTCCACTGTAAATAAGATTTCTAAAAAGTTTTGAAATATGCCAGTTCTCCAAATATGGTATGATTTTTTTCCCGATCCAACAGTCTATAGATTGCCATCTCTCATTGTACAATCCTACACAAATGATCTTACTCACTCTCTAGATTTATTACAAGATACAAATAAAATCAATAATCATCAAAGACACTTCCATTCAATTTAATAAAATAGGAGTTTAACAGTAATAGTTCAAAAGAAATCCCTAAAACTAAATCAGCCAATAATGGCCTCCTTAACATTATCAACACTCAAATAATCCATTATACAGAGATTAGAAGAAGTAAAATTGACAGAAAATTGAATTAAGGAACTCCTTCTCTTCTTTGCTAAAAGCTAGAATTTTTTATGTTGATGTGTTATTTTTCCAATCTTGACTATAATCCTTGATTTCAATCCTTTCTAAAGACTCCAAACTTGTGTTCTTCACTCAAGAAAGCCCTTTTCCATGGGGGGTGTCGTCCTCTCAAACCTTTTAGGATTAATTATCTTTTTATAGTCCAAAAACCCTAAGTTTAATGAAGCCCTGCATAAGGTCTCAAATTATATTTCCCAAGATCGTGGGAATCATGCCCATTCCCACAATCATGGGAATTTTCCACAGAATGAATCCTCTTTTCTTCTCCTTTTTGATCTCTAGTTTGATCTCCAAGTTGCTCCATCTTCATTTCTATATAAAAATAGTCAATTCCTACCTTATATTAACATCAAAAATTAAAGAACAATGATGAAAAACAAACTAAAAGAAATCATACAAATTGAATCCTAAACTACAACAATAAACAACAATTATGCAAGAAACACATGTCAATTATATAGAAAAACATATAATAATGGACATCTATCAGAAATCCATCTACACTAGGCCCAATGAAGATCAACCTGGATTCTCTCATACATCGAGCCTTGTCTTGATGATTCAACTAGTGTTCTCTCACAGAGAAGGCAAAGATGGATCTCCGATCCATTATTTGAAACCTAATTAAAAACTAGTTTATATTATTCATCATCATAGATTTTTTTTTTGGGATGTAGATCCATCCTTGTACGAACTAGATTGTGAAGTATGTCTAAACCCTGAGTCAGACAATGATAGTGATGATTATGATGAGTTTTATAATCGACGACAAAGGAAAAAGAAGAACAATAAAAAGGAGATCTTTACTTATCAGCCTACTCGACAAGATCACTATCACCATGATGATTGTCATGATTCTGAACCTTGTATTGAAAATCCACGCCTAAGACTTAAAAATATTCGTGAAATGCTCAAAGATGTTGGCAAAGAACCTTTGATCTATCTAGAGTCAATCTCCAAATATCCTCAGTCATTTATTTCAATTATTCCTCTAGCCTCTCCTATTCTGTGTATAATGACTAATCCTTCTGAGCAAGATTTTCCTCCACTGGAGAGACGTAGTAATGACCAACAAAGGGTTATCTCTAACCTATATATTTGTGCTTCTGGCATAAGTTTTCACGGAACAATGTTTCAAATCCTATTGATGAAGCTCTCTATTATACATTCATTTCCTTTATTCAAGAAGAATTACAACATAAGTTACAAAAGACCATTATTATACTTTTACAAGATATGAAAGATATATCTTTTGGAGAAATCCACTTGCTCTCCTTAACTTCTTTTGAAAAGCTAAATGATCAATAATTGTTCTTCATGAATATGATTAAAGGCGGTCCTCTATCAAAGAAAGCTTACAAAAAGCAATATTTAACATTCAAGTGTAAGGAGGAAAAAGATTGAAATTATCATACAAAGAAGAAAAATCATCACAAGAATTTCTCCTACAAGAAATTCTACATAACTCGTATGTCTCATAAGGAAGGCTAAAAGCCCTTCAAAACAAAGAAACGCTAAAAATTTGTCCGCTTCTTGAAAAGGAGAAATCCTTAAGGAAAACGACCAGACTGTTGTTTTCTTTGTAGCAAATCAAGACATTTTGCTTGTCAATGTCCTCATAAGTCAAAATGGGATATCAAACTCCTAGATTCCATTAAAGTTATTATACCAATCCATAATGATCATAAAATCATTAAAGATCTTATAGAACAATCCAATGAGAATGAAGATACAAAGTTTGTTGTTCTCCTAAATTCCTTTAATGAGAATAATGACTCCTCTGATATTTCCATTTCTAAAGATGACATGCTTTACATGTTATAACAACAACAAGCTTGTCCCCAAGCCTATTCCTTATCTCTATAAGAAATCCAATTACTATTCCAAGATAAGTATGATTAGGAAATTAAAACTATTAGGTATATGGATATTGGATCTAGTAGAACCATTATGAAGCCCATCATTTTACCTTTTGAAGCATGGAGATCCCGTGATGAGCACTTCATTGCTGTTGATGGAAATACTTTCAAGATCGGGCTTATTACTAAAAGAAAAATAGGGATTCATTTCTTCCCTAAGTGTATGGTATAGACTAAGGTTCTTGGCAGTAATCTACCTGGCCCAGATATTTTTACTGGAATGGATGTCTATTTTCAGGCATCTTTACTATAGATTCTACCCACAGGAATCAGATGTCATATCAACTTCAATTCTTACATTAACATCAGGAATGTCTTTAAGGTTAATTAAGTACCATCACCATATGAAGCCTTGAGAGATCAATTTTGGACTACTATCTTAAGTCTTGAGTTCTCTCATTACAATCCTCTATGGAAGAATCTTAATTTCTTCTTTTTTCTTCCTTTCAAGAAGAATGAAGATATCAATCCTAACGAGGTTATTCATCTGGGTATGACTGATAATCTGAAACTATCACAAGAAGCATGTGTTATCCTTCTTCAACAAGAACTAATTAAGCTTACTAAATATGATTAGGCTTCTCAGACTTTTATGATAATAAAAGTTATAAACAGAAGCTAGGAAAAAGGAGGTTAGTCATTGATTATAAACCTCTAAATGCTTTCCTATAGGATGATAGTTTCACACTGCCGAAGATTAGTACATAGGTACTATTTTTGATGGATTCTACCATCTTCTCTAAGTTTGATCTCAAAGTAGGATTTTAGAAACTTGGAATAGAGCCTCAAAATAGATATAAGACAAGCTTTTGTATTCTATATGCCTAATATCAATGGATTGTTATGTTGTTTAGACTCAGGGTTGCTAAGACACTATTTCAATGGGCAATTGATTTATGAACCCATTCTCCACAGTGCTTTGATCAACAATGATGATATCTTGTTGTACTCTCAAACCCATAAAGAGCATCAGGCTTTACTCCAAACCTTCTCAAATTGTCAATTATATATGAGATTTCATCCCTCACGTGGTTGATTATACATCATCCCTATCAAAGTTGCTACAGAGAAATCCTCCATTATGGGGAAAAAAAGCAAACTATAGCTATCCAACATGTAAAGCAAACCTGTCAACATCCACTAGGCTTGAAGATTCTTGACAAGGCTAGCGTATTCTCCAGCATTGGAATGTTATTCTTACTAAAAGGATTTCACGTTATAAATTCACCATTCACCATACCAAAGGTAACATCCTAGCTGATTTCCTATCTCTTCCTATCAATTTGATCACTACCTTGGACCATATCCCTCTCCTCCTTTCTAAGGCTGCCCTACCCACTACTGTAATACCCCCTTAACGGAACCCATAACCATCCATACATATAACAACCAAATTCTTACACACGTATTCAAGGTATATAATTATATTCAATGCTATACGTATACATACTAACAAAACTCCCCAATGCTTAACATTATCATTTAACAGTAATAATACATCGTTGTACTTACATGGTAATCCAAAAGAAAACATACAATCTCCTTTGTTCATTACATCTGTAATCATCCATAAATAAAAGCATATTCCAAAAGTACTTTTTTTCTTCTATTTGTTAGCCTTGGTTCCTACAGATATTCCCTGTACCTCACTCTTATGACTTTGACATACACGGATTAACACTCGTGTTAAGCTTAAAAGCTTAATAGGGAAAACACTTAGTTTAGATGACCACTCACAATAGTCATCCGCCAAGCACACACATTCAAATATATGAAAACTCATATATTATAAATTTAACTTTGTGAACCAAACAATGATATTATTCAATGCTCATTTAAATAATGATGGCATATGTAAGCAAAGTATATAATGCAAATATGCTTAAACATATTATCCATATACCAAAAATGAACATTTATAAGCCAATTGTTGATATTCAACAGTCATTGATATAGATTATCAATATAATTGCACATCATTACAATTCAACATTACAAGCAATAAAAATGCTCATCAATACAATTATTCATGTTGTCATCTTGTATTTCTTATTTATGACTGTTAAGTTTCCTTTCTGTGTTAGGCCTGCACATTTTTTATGGGTATGGATAACGGGTACTGTGGATATCTAAAGATATCAAACTGTGGATACCCGAAGGTATCGAACTATGGATACCTGAATGTGTCGAACTGTGGATACCAGTGGTGTCAAACTATAGCAGTTACATTGTAACCCTATAAGTATGCCTATCTATCAAAAACCAAGACAATAGAGCAGGCATTATAACATTTCCTTGAACCATTTGCAAATTTCACAATTCATATATCAACAAATCTTATGAAATATATTTCACGTCATAAAATCTATATATGTGTTCATACATGTAATTCATAACCTACCACCATTACGAAGGTGTCAAAATCACAATTTTATAGTCAAACTATATATATATGAGAAATAAATATGCATACTAATAATTTATGTACAAGTAAGTTTTCTTTAGAATGCATTATGCTCAATCGTAAATTCCATTCTTCAAACACCCAATTCACACATAAATTTTTAAAACACCTATTTCATTTATTTGGAAATTTTTAAAAGATCTGATACAAATTCAAAAAGATTCGGTAAAAAAATCAAAAACAAAAACAATGGCACAGTCACACTCTCTCCATTCATACCACTACTTGTTCCTTAATATGCATATAGAAAAAGTCAAAACTAGTTGTCAAGATCTTCTAGACATTTTTTCGTCTATGTCAATAGCTTTTATAGTGCCAACAATCAGACCATTTGAACTTCTAATGCATGAGATGTAAGAAAAATATCACAAGCTACTTTAAAATAGGGGCAACATCGTGCCACCTTTTTCAATCTCAATTTCCAAGGGCATAGAGCTAGAATTAGGTTAGAATCTCTCATAGAGATATTTAGCTCTATGGCTTAGGTTTCATACTAAAATCAGATCTATAGACTGAGTTATGACTCAAACAACATGATTGACTCGAACAAACCCTAGACAGAATTCCACTACACAATACTCTCTTGTCATATTCAACCAATTCTATCTAAGATAACACCAAAGCAATATCCCAGCAACAATTCCACATGCAAATGAATATTTATATCCATTCAATCATACAAAAATATAAAATCAACTAAGTGAAGTCCCAAACCTCAAAATTGACAAAGTAGTTCTTCTATTTCCTCTCCTTCCCTTCCTTTTTGGCTGTACTTGAATCACCAAATGAAAAAGATAGGTTGAAAAAGGTGAAATGGAGAGGAGAAAACTTTGAAGTTAATCCATCAAAGTTTTGTCCATGTCCCCTCTCCATATGCCTTTTCATGATTTTTCTAGTCTTAGACACATGTTTTAATCCCATTGGACCATATGGTATATTCCTATTGGACCATGTATTACAATCCTATTAGACCACATGTTACAATTCTATTGGACCAAGTGCTAAAATTATATCGAACCATGTTTTACATTTCTATTGGATCATGTGTTGAAATTCTATTGGACCATTTCTTACAATTCTATTGGACACATATGCTTTAATCTTATTAGTCTATGAGTTGACTTTAGGAAAATTGCATATTGGTCCTTCTTCTTCCTTTAATTCCCACATTGACTTATAATCTTATCAATTTATTTCATTACCCTTTTCTAATGAAATAAATTTCATGAAATTTGGTTAATTATATCATTACCCTTTTCTAATGGAATAAATTTCATGCAATTTGGTTAATTATATCAAGTGTTATACCCCAAAAATTAGAGGTTGTTCGAAAACAAGGACAGTAGCTAGAACTTAACTTTAAAACAGAATTCAAAACTTTTAGAGGCAGAATCAGATTTTGGTTCCTTCATGAAAGTTTTAGACCTATCTCTCTAGTTTAATGTCCAATTTAGAGTATTTCAAGGTCTACAAGACAAGATATGGCCAAATTACATAAGTCTATTCAGTGGAACCTATCCATTCAATGAGGTACACATCCTAAATTAACTAACTTCGGTTTTATGATGCAAAAGCAACACAAAAAATACTTCTAATTTAATCAAAAACATCCCATTTACTTATGGAATGCTTATTTTATCAATTCCCCTCACATCACATTCATAAATCCAAGAAAACATATCAAAATTTTCCATACATATTTCACGTCTAAATATGTATGTCCATTTTGAAGCGAACAAATTATCCATTTACCCTTTTCTTTTACATTAAGTACCATTATAACTCTTACTATACTTAGATGCATTCAAGTCATAATTTTCAGTTTTAAATACACGCTAGACATGTTATAATACTTCCAGGGTATATGTTGGGGTGTTACAACTACTACTAAAACAAAGAAGTTCTTTCCACCAATTTCTAATGCACTCACTACTATTTTGAAAGTTGCATCTCTTGCCTGACTGAGCCTGCTCTATTGCCTACACCTCTTCTTTAGCCAAACCAACTCACCTTGCAGTCCCTCTTTGTTTAATCTGTAACATCCCGTTTTCCCATAATAACAGTTAGAACCCTAGAATACTATACATGCAAAATATTATTGACAGATTAGAAAATGAATTTCATGCTCATGCATAATATAAGCATACACACATGTGATCATTGATGTTTGTAAACATTGCAATAACCGTTTATGCACTCATTTGACATTTTTCCAGTATAATTGATTTTAAATGATTATGATGTGAATTTTGGATTATTTATCTTCAAAATTGATTTGAAGAGTATAAATATTGATTTAGAAATTTTGGTAAGAATTTAGGAAATTTATGAAATTATGAGAATTTTGGACTAGAAAAAATGCTAAGTTGCAAGATAATTGATTTACAGTAGTAGAAATAAGTGACGAATGACAATGGAAATAATTGACACATGGCTTTAGGATTTAAAGACAATTGTTATAGAAAATTAGGAGACATCTGGAATTGATATTAGAAGACAAATGGGCTAGAGGTTAAATGGTATTGGGTACAAAAATAAGAAGATATTGGCGTTATTAACATTGTTACTTAACAGGCAAGTGTCACTTGTTATGACGCTTACTAAGTCTTTTAACCTAAGTCTTTAACCCATCACCCACTACACTCTTTTGTAAACCACCTTTCATTATGGTCTCTAAAAGTTCATCTTCTCCATTATTCTTCTTCTTCATCTATGATATTCACGTTACCTCTCGACCTTTTGCTTCCTCTCATCTTTAATCACTAACTACTTTAAGATCTTTGTTTTATTCTTCTTGTTACTTAAAGAAACCTCCTAATCCACTCAAGAAAGATGATGATCATATGACGCTTGGAAGCTAAAGTTAAATGTAATTTGAAGATCTTGAAGTTAAACAAGTAAGTGTAAAGCATTGTTCTTTATGGTTTATCAAATATCAACTTTTAAGATGATAGTTAGAGCTGGGATTATCATAAAATGGTAATGTATATGTGTTAAACATGAGTGAAGAAATGAGAATATAGATGTCTTGTTTTTTTATTTATGAAGATTAATAGTTCATAAATTGTTGTAGAGATGTTTTTGAGATAGAATGATCCCTAAAATGGTTTAGAAATAATGTAAAAATTTTATAAAGAGATGATATACTCATGTTCTGTTTTTTATATATAATCACGTGAATTTTGGTAGTTGTTGTGGTGATGAAATAGAATGAGTATAAAGCCAAAGAAAAGGCTAGTGTATTGTCTTTAAATGAGAAAGAATAGGAGGATAGTTTAGAGACAAAGTAAAGTTGATAATGAAGTTAAATGTGTGCTAAATCATTGATGAATGTATGGATACTTTGATGTCATGTTTTTGTTTACAAGATGACCAATGATTTATAACAGGATTTATGGATGTTTAGAGTTTGAATGAAGGTGAGAATGAAGAGGAAATAACGTAGAAAAGATACGATAAACATAAGATGGTTTGCATGTAACTTGTAAGAGTTGAAAAGCTAGAAAATGGGAAGAATAAGTGTTGGGATTCTCGAATTTACACAACCCACAATCATAGGAATGCTTCCATGATAGAGGGAAGACTGGAAACTCATGGATGGCTTAACTCACGATCATGAGAATGGCCATTTACGTGAATCCTCCTTCTTTTATGCAATGTTGAAACAAAAACTGGTCATGTACTTTCCTATAATGCATTTAGGCTTAAATGAAGCTTTAAAAGAACCTAGTATGATGCTTGAATAGGTGATTAAATGTTTGATATGTTTTGGGTGATAACCGAGGTCATAACTAAGGAATAGATTAAAGATACAAATGAATCAAAATCTAGAAATTTGGAGAGAGTATAGAAATGAAAGTTACCTTATGAAGGGAAATATGATTCAAAGAAGATGAGAAACGTGTGTTGAGTAAGAATGAATAAGAAATTGAGTATTATGAGATCTTATAATGTTAGAAAAAGGATTAGACAGTAATTATGAGAGAGATATATTATTGATAATATTAAAATGACTAAATTCTTAGAAATGTAAACCTAGGTATAAATTAGATATATTCAAGTGATAGTGTTGGAATGATTGAGTCATATAACTAAGGTTATGCATAATCAGGATTGTTATTGAGAATGCATCATACATAACACATATACATATGTGTGTGATTGAGTATTAATGTGATTGTGCAAATTAGTAATGTGAAAATGTGTATGTGTTGCAAAATATAGAAGCGTAAATAGAGCGACAACATCTAGACATTGTCGAGGCGTCAAAGTAATAGCTATTTGGAGCATAATGTGAGTAACCTAGATGTTCTCGCTAAGTTTGTCTATCTTTGCTTAAATATCAAATGTTGAATTATTATTAATGTGAACGTGTTGATTTTCAGATATTAATAGTTCGAGGCATTTGATTCCTGAGAATTATGTTGGAAGTGTTCATTGTATGTGATTCTAAAAAAATAAGTGTACTCAACTTAATTGTTTAAAGCTGGACTTAGGTCCGATGATATATGAAAGTGAATGTGCATACTGAAATAAAGTGGCTGATTTAATATATATGATGTAATGCATTTCATTACATGATTTGCATGATAAGATAAAGGCAATTGTGATCGGAGTAGCCACCAAAAACCTTAAAGCTCATAATATGGTAAGAGCCTCTCGCTTACTATATGTAATGAACCCAATATCCCCAACTGATATGAGACAGTTATTAATGAGCTGGGTATCCACAGTAGGTATGGGATAGTTGAAAAGGCACTTGGTCACAACAACGTAATAATTGAAAGTGAGTCACATATGCATTGCATACATATTTGATATGTTTGTTAAATGATTGAAATGAATTGTTTGACTTGTTCAGAACTAGAAATGTGAAATAAGTGAACAAAGTGTTATTTGATACAATATGATAATTAGTGAAATGATGTGTATTATATGATGATATGAATTGTCTACGAATTTTGGAATATATAACTTTTGTGTTATGTGGCATGAGTGAGCCATTGAGGATGGTTAGCTCACTGAGTTCGTAAAACTCATCAAAATTACAACGTGGCTTTTCAGGTATGAGAAAGGAGACGTAGCTTCAAATACCAATTAGAAGAAACCTATTATTGCATTTTGGATAGAAGAAATGGCTCAAAGGTCAATCAGTTGAGATTGAAGAGTTAGATAGAGTTTTGTATAGTTCCTTATTCATGTAGCATATTTTGTAACTAGAGTTGTAGACTCTGATAAGCTTTTGATATTATATATATGTGGATTTTATATGCAATGCTACAATATAAATTTTTTTTATCAATGAAATGAAGAATTGAGTTTTAGATATTGAGTATTCGTGTTTTATATTATGATTCCACTATAAGTGATGTGATTTCTCTAACGAACTACTTCTGCCAAGCGTGTGCTCAAATGCCCTTAGACATATGGGCATATGTCAAATAGGAGTAGGGTGCCAAAATTTTTGGTATCAAAGCATGGTTTGATATCTATAGGGAACAGATATAAGTATAAAGACTTATTATATAGTGAGAAATTTGGATAGTAATCAAAGTTATTGTCTATTATAGGTCATCTGCCATAAGTGATCAAATGGGACAATTAGCTAACTTAGAATCAATAGGAGCCAATGAAGAGTCTTCTATACCTCGACCTAAGACAATCCCTCTGAGAATTCCTGAGAGAAAGGAAAGTAGTTATAATAAATTAAGGAGGGGGTTGTGGACTTCTATGGAAGTATAGACCCTACAGAGGCCGAAGGATAACTAGTGAGAACGGAGAGAGTCTTTGACCAAATGGATTGCAAGTCAGATAAGAAGTTTGACTATACAATTTCACTACTACAGGGTCCAGCATACCAATGGTAGAAAATAGTTCCAGACAGTACCGCTGGGCATTATAGCTTGAAGAGGGAAGACGTTCTAAGGTTCTTCAAGGAGAATTACATGCCTAATATTTACCTAGACAGAAAGATGAAAGAATTTCTCGATATGAAGTAGGGCAATCTCTATATAGCAGAGTATGAGATAAAGTTTAATAAACTGATGGGGTATGCTACTCCCTTGATTCCTATGGAGGAAGACAAGTGTAGGAGGATCAAAGATGGGTTGAACATGAAGATTAAGATGAGGCTGGCTATAAGAAACCTGAGCAATTTTTCTTAGTTAAGAGCAACCTTGATCCAAATTGAGTAGTTATTAAGTGATGATCTGGCAGAACATAGACAAGAGGCTAGAATGAAGAGACTAGTGAATCTCAGGTTGGTTCTGGTAAAAGGTTTAGTAAGCACCAGAACATATCTTTTTAACCACCAACTAGATCAAACAGAGTGGTAGTTTTATGCATTTTGGTAGTGGAAAAGGTGCAATATCAAGACAGCTACCTAATTATGAACATTATGGGAAGAAGCATAGTAGTGAATGCTAGAAATGTTATGGAGCTTTCCTTTGATGTGGCTTTTTTTATCATCAAATTAAAGACTATCCAGCAATTTATAGAACATAGTCTAGAATGAGAGGAATGGTGGTAACTAAAACAACTATGTAGCAGAGTGGAGCTAGTGGATCTAGATAGAGAGGTAGAGGTAAAGGCAGAGTGAGTTCAGGGAGCCCTACTATCAAGATTAAGGTGCTGAGCAACCAAACTTAGTCTCAGGCTAGAGTCTATGCGATGACCAAGCAAGAGGTTCAGAACTCTCCAAATGTCATCGTTGCAAGTGTATTGCATATCTTTACTTTTGAAGCTTTTGCATTACTAGATCCAGGATCTATACATTCTTTTATCGCACCACATCTGGCATCTAAACTGCATTATCATAGAGAACTATTGAAACATGGTTTTGAGGTGAGTACATGTTGATAGTAAAACCTATCTACTTGTTTTACACTCAAAAACCGCAAGTGAACGAGTCATGACTTATAGTTAAAAGGAGCAGTTATCGATGCCACAGGGATTCAAGTCCAGCCACCACTTAATTTAGACACAACTTTGTGTAAGAAATGAAATTGTTTAATGAAAAGAATCTATAAAATTAAATTAAAACTTAAAGACTAATGCAAAGAAATAGACAATATCGAATTTCTAAAAAATTCGAATCCAAGAATCTAAAGACTAGAGATTATTTTTTCCCTATTTTATCTCCCTCCTATTTTATCAATTGAATTGTGTCTCACCTTGGAGTTTTGAATGAACTAATAAACCTCTCTCAAGGAGTAATGATTTTTCCCTGATCAAATTAACAGGAATCAATTGGACGATCTCTCAACCTACGCAATGACTATACCGATTCAACTAATTATTAAACTATCCGTTGGGAGATCAATTGACTAATCGAGATCTCTCTTCTAACTATTCAATTAACATGATGATTGCTAGTCTATGGGTTGCCAACTCTCATTGCATAAACCTACACAAATTTCATCTTGTTCACTCTCTCGATTCGTTGCAAGATGATAATTAAAAATAATAAATAACAAATACAACTTCATTCAATTCAATAAAATAGGAGTTCTACACAATAGTTGAAAAGCAATCCTTAAAAGTAAATCAACCTAACGTGGTCTCCATAACATCATCAACATTCAAATAAACCATTTTTACAAAGAATAGAATAGATCAAAGTGATAGAAAATTAAATATAAAAACTCCTTTTCTTCTTTGCCAAAATCTAGAATTTTGGTGATGATGTGCTATTTTGCCCAATCTTGATGATGATCCTTGTCTTCAATCCTTCCTCAAGGCTCCAAACATGTGGTCTTCACTCAAGGATGGTGTTTTTACAGATGGGGTATTGTCTCACTTGAAGATGGAGACTTAATTATGCTTTTATAGTCCAAAAACCCTAGGTTTAATGAAGCCCCGCATTAAGTCTCAGATTATAATTCCCTCGCTCGTGGGAATTTGCATGATTCCTACGCTCATAGGAATTGATCACAAATTCAATCCTATTTTCTTCTCCTTTGTGATCTTTAGTTCAGTTTCCAAATTGCTCCGTCTTCCTTCCTATATAAAATTATTCAATTCTTACCTGAATTAACATTAAACACACAAGAACAACAATGGAAGTCAAAATTAATGAAAACTTGCAAAATAAATCCTAAACTACAACAATGATCAACATTTATGTTAGAAAACATATGCCAAACATCTAGAAAAATTCATACTAATGTACACCTATCAACATCCCTACACTTTAATCTTTGCTTGTCCTCAAGTAAAATAAATATAGCAAATCAAGTCTACCACTTCATTTTCAAAAAAATCAAAATATACAATCCCTCAAACTCAAGTCAACTCAAATATTAAGTTAATGCACATATCATGACTACTTTTTCACTGGTGTACATAAGCAAACTCATTCATTGACAATATCTATCAAAGATAAGTAAAGATGCACAAATGAATCTTCCTCACAATTTTCACTCATTTCTCTCAAGTGTTTAAGGGTTAATGTTTCGCATACACTTCATATAGAAAACTACACTATCATGGGCTTGCTAATACACCAATTCTCCTCTACGATGATTTTATGAATAAATAGATCAAAAGACTTGTTTAGGGTTGCAATGTGGTAAAGATTAAGGTGGGTCAAAAGAGGGGAAAGAGGGTTAAGCACAAGCATAATTAAATTACAAAATGGTTACAATGACATAAAAAAAAAACTCTACAACATACAAATATAACTAATATTTTGCACTTATTAATGCCACTCACTTATTCTTCTCTTTTTTTCTTTTTCTTTTCCATTTTTCATTTTTTTTCTTGTTCTTCATACATGGAAGAACTATAGATCAAAACTAGCACAATAACAATGTAGTTCACAGGCAGAGATAACTCATCTCGGTAAAAATTTCACACAATCTCAACTAATGTGTTAATACTTTATTGAGCTTGTGAAACGGTAGGATAATGGGGTTTAAAGTTTTAAATTTTCGGATGTTTTCAAGAAATAAAAGGTTAAGGCTCAACGGGGGTAGCAAGGGATAATTAACGGGTAGGTCATTTAAGCTAAGGATTAACACAAAAAGATTCAGTAGACTCAAACTGATTCAAAACAAGTTTTGAAGGTAGTAACCTAAGGAAGTAACCCTTAACAAAGAAATGAGATGACTATGTACAAGGTCATATACCTCAATTCTCACTTTAGCTCAAATGAAAACTTATTATGCATCTCTACACTACCTCATTGTTCAAATGTCAATGATGACTAAGCTTATGTAACCAACTACTTTTCATCACTCAGTATGGTTCACTTTTTACTTAAGTACCCTAATCTGAGTTCAAGCATGCATTCAACATAATTCCAACTAGCATGACAGAATTTCATGGTAGTATTTATCAAAATGACTCAAGTGTGGTTCCATTGCTAACATAAAACACCATTGCTGACACAAAACACATATAATATGCCCAAATATGCATCCTAATTAACAAAATGCAAGCAATGCAATTAAGAAAATCAATGTCACGTCCCCACACTTAAAGTTCACATTGTCCTCAATATGACAAGCCAACTAACAATAAAGAGAAAATGACATCAAACTAAACAAAAATGATAACAAACTCAACAAAACAAATTGACACAAATAAATGATATGAAACCAAACAAAAGAAAATGGCATCCAACTAAGCAACAGAAAGTAAGCCAAACAAAAGACATAACGCAAAGAGATTAAACAAAACAAAAGAAATAACAAAAATGAAAATTTTAAGGTAAGAAATGGCGTATAGAGATGATGGTGGCGACGATGTAGGTGAAGGAGCTTCAAAGTTATTCCTCTGATAGAGATTGAGGAACCTCTCCTTCAAACTGCATTGCTCCTTATGAACTTGCTGCATTTGTGTGTCTAGTTCATTGAATTGGGATGTCATCTACGTTTGATTTGTGGTCATATGGTCGAGGATTTCTTGGAATCGGTTGACCTCTACTAGGACACTTGGTTCTGCTTCTACTGCTTCCTCCTCTAGCTCCAGAGCTGTACGGGATGTCGATGCAACTGTACTGGTGCCCCTCCTGCTCCTCATTGTAATGCACATCTGAGGATTACAGAGTTCTATAGAATGGATTTCCACAATCTTGGAGTGCCTCAAATAGACTATGTCAAACATATCATATAGCATTGTACACACCTTGTCCGCATCAAGGCTATAAGAATATGCTAAAGCAGTAACGACATGTGACATTCCAAAATATGAACTCTTTTTATTAACAACACTTACTATTAATTTAAAAAATTCTAAAAGGTATGTTAATTTTAACTTTAGGATCCATGAATCATAAAAAGAAAAGTTCTTTAGCCAAGCAATTGTTGCTTTTAGTTTTGGTAAACACAGTCAAACACATAAATTTATGCAAAAGTAAATGCCCGATACTGCGGATTAACGAATTTGATGCATTTCGTGAGTCAAAATCTTCTTCACCAGTTAAAGTTTTCTAATAAGAATCGATATCAAAATCAGCATAACCATCTAGAATTTTAGTATTTGACAAATTGAAATTTTCACATATGACAGGATATTCATGTTAGATTGCTTATGGCCCAGGATTTCCCATTGCGCAGCATAATGGACTATAGAATGCAGAATTACCTCTTGTAGCACGTGGATTAGGTTTCTTTCCAAATATCTTGATGCTGTAGCTGATAAACGTCCTCTACTGGTATCCACAAGAGGATGAATGATCCGAGCAGTGGCTAATGTGCTAGCACGTTCTAAAACACTTTAGAACGTCGTACAGTTTTTCTTTCGAGAAAAGGGATGAGTGGTTAGATGGGTAGGCTTTTTGTATGTCTTCTAATAAGACATAATCCCTCTATTTATAGAGAAACCCTTATCCCAATTCCTAGTAGGAATAGGACAATCCTATTGTAATAGGAATAGAATATTAAAATCCTAAACCTATTAAGATTATGGAAGCCCAATAAGCTTCAACCCATATTATATCTCATATAATAAAAGCTCGATAACTTAATTCAATCTAATAATATATCCACATATATTCATTTAGTGCCTAATAAATTAGGCCCAAGAGAATAAGCTCAAATCACATCACTCTTTGTGTGTAACCCTGTACACTCATTTGATGTTGGCAATGGGCTTGATCACACTTCAAGGCCTATAAGTAATAAGTGGCCTCTAGCAAGACATTATGACTACCTAAATCAAATGAGCATCAATAATCTGATTTAACCTGTAACCATGATTACAAACTCAATCCCTTTGCAACACGATATCAAGATTAATCACAAGACATAGTACATGTCAACCTTTGATTAATCATAGTTTCTTGATTCCTAAGTTAACAGACTATAAAAAATGACATTGATGACTCCTCATTAATTAATTTGAGCACGGCCATGCATTTCTTTAGTCAAACTTGTCAAGAGGCCCAAATGATATCTCTCTCATTTAAGAGAGGTACAAATCCCATCTACATCATTCACATCCCTCTGCATGATTCATTTAATGTCCAACATAAGATTACTTTTTATCCAGTTAAAGATAACTTAGTCTAATGTCAAAACACTAAATTCCTCATGTAGGGAACCATGATGACTTCAACTCATAGGACTAAAGTCAAATCATATTGAGAATCACTAATAACATAAAACCATGTAGTATTCTCTTTGTATGTCGGTCCAATATATATTCTCTAACATATATCTTATTTCATAACTCATATCCATGATCAGCAAAACATGATCATCAATCAGAACACATACTAGCCTTAATTCATTATTGTTCTACCAATAATGATCAACAAGGGATATATTAGAATAATATTATAATGCTTATGATTTTACTATCAAGTCAAATATTTGATGGCATAAGCCTAATACTATTCATGGAATGTAAATCACATTACATAAACAATATACATGCATATATAAAAGAATACCTCATAATATATAAATAATAAGATAGGATGTCAGTAAAAAAATCACATATGACCATTGGCCTAAGGAACACTACTAGCAATCTCCAACTTGCACTAAGGCCCAATTGGTGAAATATCTAATATCCATGGACCTCATATGACTCTCGTACTTAGGCTTTGGAAGAGGCTTAGTAAGTGAATTGACAATGTTGTCATTTGTACCCACTTGCATTATCTTCACGTCTCCTCTCCCAATGATCTCTCTAATCAGATGGAATTGTCTAAGTATGTGTTTGGATCTATGGTGTGAGCTTGGTTCCTTAGCCTGTGCTACAGTCCCATTATTATCACAATAAATTTCAATAGGACTTGTAATACTAAGAACAACTCCAAGCTCAGTGATGAACTTCCTGATCCATACAACTTCCTTAGTCGCATCCAAAGCAGCAATGTACTCAGCTTCAGTTGGAGAATCAACAACAACATCTTGCTTTGAACTTTTCCTACTCATTGCACATCCATTCAAACAGAGCACAAACCCTGATTGCGATCTAAAATCATCTATGTCAAACTACAAACCAGCATCAGTATAACCTTTTACAAGTAGCTCTTCTTTAAATCCTCCATAGACTAGGAACATATTCTTAGTTTGTCTTAAGTACTTAAGGATATTCTTAAATGCTATCCAATAACTCTTGCCATAACTAGACTGGTATCTACTTGTTATGCTCAAAGCATACAATACATCTAGTCGAGAACATAACATGCATGGCATACACGATAGATCCAATTGTAGATTTATATGGAATCTTACTCATGCGCTCAAGCTCTTTACCTAAAGTAAGATAGTTCTTCTTAGAAAGCTTGATTCCATATGACACAGGCAAGAAGAATCTCTTGGAATCTTGCATACTAAACCTCTTCAGTTCCTTATCCATGTATATACTCTGACTTAGGCCTATAAGCTTTCTTGATCTATCTCTATACATCTTAATGCCTAAAATATTAGCAGCCTTACCTAAGTCTTTCGTTGAGAAACATTTCCTTAACCAAATCTTGACACTCTGTAAGGTCAAAACATTGTTTCCAATGAGCAATATGTCATCAACATATAAAGCTAAGAAGACAACAGCACTCACACTAACCCTTTTGTAAACAAAAGTTTCATCTTCATTCTTGATGTATCCAAACTCTTTGATAACTTAATTAAAATGAAGATTCCAGCTTCTTAATGCTTGCTTCAATCCATAAATGGATCTTTGAAGCTTGCACAACTTTTTAGAATTCTTAGGATAGACAAACCTTCAAGTTATATCATATATACATCCTCGAATAAGTTTCCACTAAGGAAAGTATTTTGACATCCATTTGCCATATCTCATAATCATAGTATGCAGCTATGCAATAAGAATTCTAATGGATTTGATCATGACTACTGGAGAAAATGTTTCATCATAATTAATTCCATGAACTTGTCGATAACCTTTAGCAATAAGTCTTGTTTTATAAGTGATCGTTTAACAAAGTCAACCCATTTTCTGGCAATTAAATAGACTGATTCTCTGCATGTACTAGGAAAGAGGTATATTGATGAGATAGTGAGACCGTATGGGATTCTAGATTCTGTAGTTTCTGACAGATATCCTCGATTTGCTTCGAGATTGTAGGGAAGCTTACAAGAAGCTCTAGGAACCAAGTTGAATTTTAGCACTGCTTTTCACCCCCAGGCAGATGGTCAATCTGAAAGGACCATTTGGACCCTTGAGGGAATTCTCAGGGCATATGTGATGGATTTCAAAGGAGCTTGGGATGAGCATTTGCCATTGGTTAAATTTGCTTACAATAATTCATACCATTCAAGCATTCAGATGGGTCCTTATGAAGCACTGTATGGGAGGAGATGTAGAACTCCTATATGCTGGGATGAAGAAGGAGAAAGGAGATTAGTGGGACATGAGTTACTTCAAATGAAGTTTGACAAGCTCAATTTAATTAAGCAGAGGCTTAAAGTAGCACAAGATAGAACGAAAAGCTATACTGATGCACATCAAAAGGAAATGGAGTATGAAGTGGGTGAGCAAGTTTTCCTTAAGACATCTCTTTGGGAAGGAGTCATGAGGTTTGGCAAGAAGGGTAACTTAAGTCCAAGATATGTGAGTCCTTACGAGATTCTAGAGGGAATTGGAACATTAGCCTATAGGTTGGCTCTGCCACCAGAATTATCACAGATACATAATGTCTTTCATGTTTTCATATTGAGGAGTTATAGATCGGATCCCTCTCTCATCATTCAGACCACTAAGGTCTAGTTGAAAGATGATCTGACTTATGAGGAGACTTTAGTAGAGATTTTAGATACTAAGAAAAAGGTCTTCAGGAACAAGACAGTTCAACTAGTCAAAGTCCTATGGAGAAACCACTCTGTGGAAGAGGCCGCATGAGAGCCCTTGGAAGTCATGAAGGAGAACTATCCACACCTCTTCGATGACTCAGGTAAGAATTTCGAGGACGAAATTCTTTTAAAAAGGGGAGAAATGTTGGCCCCAAACTTTTTCTTATTTTATTTATTTAAGCATGATTTAAATGAAGTATGAGGTTTTGATAAATTAAGTTTTTGGAGTTTAATTATTATGTTAATGTTAGTAGGATTTTATTATATGGTTTAGTTGTATTAAAGTGGTAAGAATGTTGAAGGGTATTTTTGGAAGATCAATTAAGGTTAAAAGAACCAAAGCTTATAAGGAAGGGTAAAATGGACTTTTTTGGCTCATTAAGGATAAAAAAGGGAAGAAGAATGGATGTCTTGCAATTGAAGAAGAAGAAAACGAAAATTGAAGAGAGGAAGAGAGAGTGTTGTGGAAGAAGAAGAAAAGAAGAGAAAGCTAAACTAGGTTTCAAATTTTCTTAGTTTTAAAGAGTGATTTTGAAGTTGTCGAGGAAGATTAGAGCTTCCATTTGAGCCAAGAGGCTCATTAATTGGTGAAGATTCAAGGTAAGTTTATGTTTAAACTTTTGGATTTTTGGAAGGGTTTGGTTCATGAAGCTTAAGAAATGCATGGGTTTAAGTATTCTAGGATCAACTTTAGTGTATATATTTCTTTGAGTTCTTAAACTGGAAGTCCTATTGAATTAGGATTTTTGCAAATATTGAAGGAAATCAAGAGGAGAGGCAAGAGGAGCAAGAAAAGAGGCATCTTTGAGCAATTGTTAACCAAGGAATTCAAGGTAAGATACATTTTTTTAATTGAATAATAAGGCATTAATGTTTCTTCCAAATCAAGAAAATAAATGTTTTTCAATTGTATTATAAATGTGCATTTATTGCTCTTTGAATGCTTTGAAAAAGTGCTATGTGTTTGGTATGTGAATATTGTGTTGAGGATTTATAAAAAGAATGCGAAAATATTTTTTTGAAATAAAGAAAATAATACTATGTTATGAAAACTTTTTTCAAAAAAGTGCCATTTTGGGCAACAAGTTTACAAGTTATGAAATACATGTTATGTGGGTTTGGTCTGGTCCATTTTGTATGTCAAGTGCATTTTGACTAAAAGCTTCTCCCACCTGCCCACAAATGACATGGAGCTCCTTCAAGGACTCTCTCATGTTTACGACTACGCAAAACCACTATGTGAGATCATGTTAGTTCGTTTTGTTCACAACCACACAGGATCATTTCATGGGAATGTGTTAGCTCATTCTATTTATGAACCTCCCAAACCATCTTGATGTGCTTATGTGTTGACAAGTTTATTGAATGCATGATCTGGGTTGCTTATAAAGTGTTTGATAAATTGAAAATTTGGAAATATGTGTTTCATTATGCATTGTGAATTTTACAATAATTTTGCTTGTTACTAGTTATAAAATTGTTACCTACGAGCTTTAAGCTCGCCCCTCCCCCCTAATTCTGTCCCATCTTCCGGTCATAAGCAAGAGATCGAGTGATCGAGTGTAAGGGCATTACTTCGGATTATGCATATTTTGTATTTTAAGTTAGTTTTTGTAAAACAAGCCTTTAGTTGCATTTTGAGCAATTCTACTTTGCGTAAATTATGTATTTTTAGAATGTTATTTATTATAGCTTGAAATGCTCATTAAAGCTTTGTAAAACTCTTATCTTTTGATGATAATGAAATATAATTGAGTTTTTGCTCATGACTCTCAAAGTTTGTACATTGCATTTTGAAGCATTCATAATGGTAAAATTTTGTGTTCTGAACTCAAAGGAAAAACTATATGGATATAGGTAGAATTAGCTATAGTTGTCTACAGGAAAGCTATAGCTTATCTTTCTAAGCTTCCAATGATATAAAGTATGAAATTTTTGGATATCAAAGTTAAGAGATATGATCATTATAATTTAGTAATGTTGCATAGGATGCATATAGGACAGCTATAGTGAAATGTGAGAAACTGTTGTATGTGATGAACCAATGGAGTTGTCATTTGAGAGTTTAATGAAAGTAATTTGGCAATTGAATGTATAAGGAGGGACATTACATTAGAAGAAGTGAATTTGAGAAGATTATTAGTGAAAGTGATGTTAGAGTGGATGTAGGAATCGTTGGAGATGTTTTGGAGGGAGCTTGATATGTTTGGTGGTATTGCTGAATCATCTTGGTCTGGATCATCTTAGACTGACTCTTCTGATCCATTTTAGACCTAATTACTTCATCTGAGACAAATTTGTCTTATTTTAAACCTCTATATAGAGAAATCTCTCTTCAAGGTCCGTATAAAAGTTGTATATCTTTTTCTTAGTTTTCCAACGATATAAAGTTTGGAATTTTTAGACTTCGGATGCAAAAGATACAGTCTTCAGACGATGCATAGATACCAGACAAAACGTAGCTGTTAGAGGAAGCAACTTCGAGGGCAAATCAATATCAATCTAGGATTAATTAGATAATTCCAATGATATAAAGTTTGGAAATTTTATACTTTGTATGCAAAAGATATGGCCTTCAAACGATGCATAAGTACTAGACGAAACATAGGTACCAGACAAAACGTAGGTGTCAGATGAAGTAACTTCTAAGGCAAATAGATATCGATCTAGGTTGAATTAGAAAAAAGTTATTTGTTGAAGTTGTAGATCTTTTTCTTATCTTTCCAATGATATAAAGTTTGGAATTTTTGGAAATCAGATGCAAAAGATATGGCCACCAGACGAAGCGCCAGATGAAGTGTAAGATGAAGCGTCTAACGAAGTGTAAGATGAAGCGCCAAACGAAGCGATTTTGACCCTTTAGATGACAAAAATTTTTTTTTTGAGGTCTTCACTAAAGTTGTAGATATCTAAGCCCTTTTAAAGACCAGCTTAAAATTACCACAATCTTATTCCTCTAGTGAATGTTATGCCAATTGTCCTAAGATAAGTACAATATGATTGAAGACATAAGAGGAGTTGACTCTTTTAGCCATAACTTCATCGTCCGACCTCGAAATGAAGTGATTATTAAACCAATAGATTCCTAACATGTTTTTATATCTCTAGAAAAGAAATTTGGTAGCCTTTGGTGTTGATTTGAAAAAGATTTATGGAAAGAAAGTGAGGGAATCGATTGGAGGAGCATACTTTGGCTTTGAAGTATATCTTGATCTGCATGATAGGAAACCTTTGGGATGTTATAAGAATGAAGATGAACCAATGACGACTAATGAGAGTTTATGGAAATAACCTTACAAGGTAATACACACGCTCATGCTTTATGACATCTAAATAGTTGGGCTCTGGAAACGGGGTCCAGCAGTCAATCTTCTAGTCCTTCTTAGATTCTGCATATTATTATAGATGTGAGTTGCACCTTCAGTATCCAATACCCAAGATGCAAAAGGAGTAAAATTAATCTCTACAACAAACATACCTGAAGAAGTAGTGGCACGATTCTTTTTCTTTTTCAGCTCTTCCAAATAGAGTTTTCAGTTCCTTTTCCAATGACCAGGTTCATTGCAATGAAAGCAAACTCCCTACTTGGGTGCCTTAGTCTTAGCTTCAGGCTTGGGCTTGGGCATTTTACCTTTCTTGAAGCCCTTTCCCTTTTTAACTACAAGAACTTCATGGGTGGTCTTAACCTTTGCCTTCAAGTTCTCTTCAACAGTCTTGAGCATCCCTTGCAATTCATCAATGGACTTCTCCATGTTGTGCATATTGTAGTTAAGAATGAACTGATCATATTCATCAATCAAAGCTGTCAGAATAAGATCAGTTGCCATTTCTTGACTAACAGGTGCACCTAATTTCTCAAGATGATGAATATAACTCTTCATCTTGAGAACATGAGCACTCACAGATGTGCCAGGAGTCCTCTTGTATGAATTCAATGCCAAAGTGGTTCTAAACCTCTCTTGATGTGCTTGCTCTTGAAACATAGATTTTAGATGAGCAAGAATGTCATAGGCTTCCATTTCCTCTAAATCCTTCTAAAGGTCAGAGATCATGGCACCTAATATAAGACATGACACATTCGTAGAGTCATTGATATGCTTCATGTAAGCATCCTTTTAAGCTCTAGGTGCATTTGATAGTGGTTCCTCAGGGATGGGTTCTTCTAAGATATAAAGCTTTCTTTCTTACTTGAGAACAATTCTTAAACTCCTATACCAGTCTAAGAAGTTTGTTCCGTTAAGCTTTTCTTTCTCTAGGATAGATCTCAGGGATAGGTTGATGGATGGAGTGGATGCCATAATCTACAATATTATGCAAAGTGTGTTAACATTCTTATTATTAAGAGGTATAAGCTCCACTCAATTTAATAACCCTATTTTTAAAAAGTGGGAAGAAACAAGATCCATATTTCACTAAGTCCTAAGAAAGCTTTGGCTTAAAACTCAAGACTTAGTTATCTAGGTAGAAAACTGTTGGGACCCGATCTGGAAACCGGACCCTAACCAGAAAGGCAGAAAACGAAACAAAAATTTTGAAGCGAAGATGAGGTTCGAATCGAAAGGAGAAACAATAATCGAAACAAATCGAAGGAACGAATCCTACAAGAAGGAATCCGAACGGAAGAAGCGGAGAACAAATTAAAACGCAAAACGAAAGTGGAAGCAAATTGAAATCGAATACGAAACGAACGAATATGAAACGAAATCAAAGCAAAGCAAGCATGAATCGGAAGCAAAAACAGAAGCAGATACGAATCGAATAACAAATACAAAGTATCGGAAACGAGAAACGGAAATATAAAACGAAGACGAATCGAAAGCGAATCGAATCAGCAGCGGAACAAAACTTAACAAAGTGGATCCGACATCCGAAAACAAAGAACAGAGAAAATCGATCGTGTTGGAAACCTAGACTAAACCTAACCGAATCGGTATAAATTTTTTTTCCACCTTTATCAAAATCTTATATTACTCAAATCCACATACTTTCCTCAATTGGAAAATTTTCTCAATAAAATTCTCAATTCATACAAACTTCTTATATATACCAACAATTTCCAAAATTCATCTTATTACCAATTTTA
>JAOSBO010000008.1:30211771-30221783 GCA_027563915.1 Erythroxylum rotundifolium
AAAACAAACAAAAACAAATTTAAATGTAAAAGAGTAGAGAAGAGAGGAACACAATTTTTATAGAGGTTCGATGCTAAGACCTACGTCCTCTACCTAAGCTCTCACTTAGGATTTTGTCAAAGCTCTTTACTACACACTTTATAGTTCAGTGTGAACTCTTCAATCAACTTGACTTCTGGCTCAAGCAACACCTTACAAACGATTTGTTTTCCGGCACAAATCCTACCTTCTAAGCGATTCTACTCCAATCACTCAGCTCACAATAATAACAATGATAAAGATGTAATAGCAAAACTCAGTACAGCTTAATACAATCAATATGGGCTAAGTAGCAAAATTGAGAGCAGTGTGAGGATAATTTTTGAACTATAGCAAGTATGCTTCTCTTTGGACTTGTGTAATCAATCCTCTAAAGTGTGGTACTTTATTTAAAGGCTTCAAGATGTTTATGAACGTTGCAAACTTCTCCTAACCATTGTAGAATGCTCCTAGCCGTTGTATGAAGATTTTCTCCCATTTGAAATCAATTGACAAAGTCAAATTTTATTCAACTGTAACTGATAGTCGACTAATCGGTGTGTAATAGTCAACTAGTGTGTTATAGTCAACTTGTGCTCTAAGTGATAGTCGACTAGTACCAATGTTTTTTATAAAACTTCAGTTCCGCTCTTCGAATAGTTGACTAACTCAATGATAGTCGACTAATCCATCAACTAATAGTATGATAGTCGACCAGTCCATCTATCCAATTAATAGGTCTGATTGATAATAGTCGACTTACAACATGATAGTCGACTTATCTAGTTCTCCAACGGACATAACTCATAAAATCTCAAATCTTTGACTGTTGAGATGCTTATTTGAATTCTTCAAGCAATATCTTCTCATGAATTACACGTTGTTAATTCAACTTATCCAAATCTTGATCTTCATAAATCAACTTATCCAATTTTCTTCTGATTTGAAAATCATCACCAACATAATAGTCAACTTGTGTCATCCTCAGTCGACTTGTCTTCCATCAACCTCAATTTATTGCAATTAACCTGAAATTATTAGTTAACCAATTCTCTAAGTTTTATTATTATCCAAACAAAGAAGGATTTAATTTGCCAACCTCCATGGGTCCAACAATTAGGTTTCTCCACTTTCTCTAGTGGCAGCTATCGTTGCTTAGGATAGAAATAACAGAGTGATGAATTTCTCTTCTAGGTTATGTTACAAAGAATGTTATCTAATTTTTCTTTATTCGTATTGTAACTATCTTATGTGAACGTTAGTAAACACGTGTCTATCTATCACTTACTTAAGGTTTTGCTAATATGATTTACCGCATCAAAATTTTTAATTACGAGGTTAATAGTGGGCTATCATTGCTATAAATTTAAAACTCAAATATTTTATTGCTACTTTTAATAATTCTGATTAATATTATAAAATTGGGTAAGGTTTGTATTTTTTATAACTTACCCATAATTTAAAAGCATGGCCCAAGTTTTCTTTCTCCTCCTAAAGTTTATTTCGCAACTAGGTGATATATTATGTGAATTTTGTTTTGGACTTCACATTTTAATTTGGGGTCATTTTCTTAATTCTAATAAAAATTTTAAAAATAAAAAAAGTTGAAACTAAATTTGATCTGCCCCATTCAAATTATAAAACCATAAAATAATGAGTCTAAAAGTGTTTCTATCTTTTTTGTGAATATGGAATATGAATGTTTGATATCTGGGGAGGCAAAAAATAGAATCCTTAATAGCTCACAAGGTCAAACCTCAAGTTTTAGGTCAAAGTTCAAACTATTATGAATTAAGGTCAAATCCATAAAAGTTAGTTTTGTTTATACTACAAAATCCACTTAGCACCAAGCAAAGTGATAAAATCAAGTCCTAGTTTTAGCCTACTAGTCAAAAAATCAATCCTAACTTCCAATCAAAATTAGGTATAATTAGAGTCCGATTCACCAATCAAATTTGAAAATTTGAAAATCACAATTTAGGATCAAGGGTTTATAGATCACCTGTTTCTGTTATCCTATACCTATTGGATAGATAGATACTTATAGAACAGAGTGGGCACAAAATAACGGGAACAAGTAATACATTCCCTAAGATCAAGCCTAAAAATTATAATCAATGTCAAAACCTAAAGTTACAGCCAAAGTCAATGACCAAAATAATTAAACTCAAAACTTAAAAACTGTTATCAAAGTTAAAGCCCAAATAGTACAACCCCAGCCTTTTTGAAACTTAAAGTACTATTTTGTAAGCTTCTCTTTAATTATTCTGGTCATGTGAAAATGAATATTTTAAAAAATACATGAAAATTTTAACACACATAACTTTTCACCTATGTTTTAAAATTTTCATTTTAAGACATACTCAAAATTATAAATTTTTAGACAGTGGCAGCTATTTTTAGCCAACTCCACAAATTCTTAACATTCTTGTTTGTTTAAAATTTCATTTTTAATTTATTAAACCAAAATCCATTTTAAATGTCAAGGTTTTTTTTTCATAATTGTCATGTATTCTTTGAAGTTCTTTTCATGTTCTTCCGTATAAGGATTCATACTCCTGAGAATCTTTTCATTTTCAAACTTAATATAAATTTTGGCAAGCAGGTTCCTATTTTATTTTCTTAGAAACACGTATGTTTTTTTATCAAGTTTCGCTCTTACTAAATATCTTTTAACGGTTTCTCAATAATTTAAAATCAATTAGAGATCTAGATATTCACTTAAAAGGGATAAAATAAAATATTTAACATTTTCTTTAATTTACATATAAATCAAAGATAATTTAAATTTTTTTTTAATCTTCTCTTAGATAGATGAGGACTATATTAATTGAATCAATGTTTTAATCATAAACAAATCACTTCCACTTTGACAACAATAACAATAAACACCCAGTAACAAATCACTTCCACTTTGACAACAATAACAATAAATAGCCTAAGGGTCCGGGATTCCTTTAAGGTCGCTCCTAACATTTTAGAGAATGGGTAAACCATAAAAATAGCTCTCTATTTTGTCTATTTTTGTTATTTATGAATGTCAACAGTAGGTTCTCATAAAGAATAAAATGAGAAAAAATAAGATAGGTCAAAAGTGAACCTGGGCAAATACCCTTCCTGCCCTTACCCAATGTTGCGTCTGATTCCTTATCACCCTTAAATAAAATATAAGGCTACATATGCCTCTCATAAGTACAGATAACAAAGGACCAGACCAAGACCAAACCCAAACATTGTTGTTGGGGCTCAAGCCCAGCCTAAGGCCCAACCATGCTTAAGGTAACAAGCCCAAGTCCAGCACAAATTGTTTTCTTCTCATTAAAAATAAAAAATGACTTCTCTTTTGCTTACAAGTGTAGGGCAATTGTAATCTCTACGCAGAAGCGAAATCTCTTCAGTTCAGCCAGAACGGTACATGGCTACGTCAAGCATGCAAAGGCGCTTACCAATCCACCCAGCAAATTCGAAACAACCCTTGAACCCAAAACCTCCAGAAGGATAGCACGGGTGGTAACAATCGAGAACTCTTAGCATGCCAACTGAATTTCAGAATTCAAACTTCAGTACAGCAAAAGCTTAAAACCCAAAAAGAAAAGAAAAACAATTCAGTCATTCAGTTCTCTCTCTAAGACAACTCTGGTTAAATCCAGTTTCACGATGTTTCATGGACATTTTGTCCCCTATCTAACATTTGGTTTGCAATGCCGTAACTCTGTATTTGACATTATGAACAATTCCGGATTGGACAAAACTATACTGATTCAGTGTTGTAGCGCATGCTCCTCAATATTGAGAACATAAGATTCTAGCACTCTAGCAGGTTCTTGAGAAAGTAAGTGCCCGACAGAAACCACCCTATAAGGACGAAAGAGAATGAAAATAGCCCAATTAAGAAGGGCCAACCAACCAAAGATATGCCCAAACAGAGAACTACTGTAAAAGGAAGGAACGATCTTATGATTGACTTCCAGTCGATCCAATACCCCTTAAACAGTATTAGAGCTGCCACATTCACCATGTTCCAACTCATTGATCCACGATAACTGAGCCGATTCAAACAGTTGGCAACAAAGGAATGACAATTGCACGTGAATATATTGTAGGTTTTATGCTCAAATTGCCGTACACTTGACTGTAAAGCATCATCCCATGTCATCGCAGTTCCATACTCTGAATGCATATACCCATGCTTGCACGTGTGGCCAGCTAGGTTAGGGGGAAAGCAACACTGATTTATCAAAACAGGTGCCATAACAATTTTGTCAATGGATCAACTTCTCTTTCACTAGCTAATTGGAATTTGACACGAAAATAAAAGACCATGAAGGGAAGCTAGTAATTCCGAGTTCTTGCTTACAAAAACAAAGCAATCTTGTTTTGGAATACAATCACATTTCCCACCACTAAGGAAAGAATAATAAAGAACAAACACATCACCATATCCAGTGTATCTATAGTCTTTAAATTATTCAATAAAAATTTTAATTGCATCAAAACAAACTGATGTTATAAGTATATATTTTAAATTAAAAACAAAACAAGAAGAATGACAAGTGTGTTTATTAAAAACAAAACAAGAAGAATGACGAGTGTGCTTTTCTATCGTTTGTCAAGTTTGCAAGTGTGATGACTGCACATACAAGTCATGGCATGTGAATGCTATGTATGTTTGTGCGTGCAAGTATAAGCATGTATGTGCAGGTTGTATATGAGAGAGAAATAAAGAAAGATGAATCTGGGAGCACTCACAGATATACCTGTTCTCTATCAAGTTGAAGATATCTAGCAACTGAACCAAATGCAAAATTGTCAACATTTACGAGATAAGATCCTGAGAAGTCTATAATAACTCCATCCTCTCTGCAAATGCCAACATGTCCAATAAAAGGTGCCAACCATGAGACTACTGGAAGTGGAGTCCAAACCAAACAACAAGGAAACTTTGCCTCTTTCTGATCAATTTCATCTAAAGGCCACAGATCATGATGAATCGATGCATTACTCGTGTGCTCAATGTCATACACTCCTTTTAGATCCATTTGAGCAAATCTTTCACGGGATGTATGCTTTTATGCACTTCGTAGATGTGAGTGTCAGAAAGTCAATAAGCAACCTGAAACGTAGTGGACATTCTGCAATAAAATCCAGTAAATATAACCAATATTGCCAGGTTGACATTATCATAAGAATGAAACATGTGTCATTCCTTTTCTAAATTAAAATGCAACGTGTATGAAACTTTGAACTAAGATGTACAAAAACGTTGCCATGAAAGACCAACAGCAAAAAGATAACGACGCAAATATAGAACTAAATAATACACTAAATGGCAATAGAATGCATCAATAAATTCATAAACATAACTAAGACGCCTCCACTTAACTTAAATTATGGACACTTGATTTGCATTTTGTCTCAATATCCTTTGTCTTGTCAGTTCTCTAAGTGCTAAAGTAAATTTTCCTTTTTGGTGCATAGGGAGCCCCACAGGTTACTACTGTGCTACACAGCAAAGCATAGCCTCTCTTCCCAAATCCCTCATCACCCTTACTCCAAGGGCTTAATAAAGTAGTTCCTCTAAACTAAGGACTACTAGGAGGTCCATACCATTCAAGGATACCTAAACTGAAATGCTTGATACCAGTATTTTGGTAATGCATTAACTGCTGAGACTTTTGGCTAATCATATCACATCACAGATATTCATTCCAATATCAACCCTATATTTGCTAGCTTGCACCTTCGCCTTCTATAACAACACAAGCCAATCTCCACACTAGATGGCAACCATGGGTCAAATATTGAATTCTCATGTGTTCTTACACATTCCTAAGTGATCTGTGAAAACTCTCACCTCCGTAGACAAACACCCAATAGTTCAAGAGGTTGCGTACTTAGTGATGATGATAGTAAAGAGTACAACCAAATGAAATGATACTTAATATATTTACCAAAAAAAAAATGATACTTAATATATATGTGACGAGGAGCAGCCATTTTTCTTCACAAGTGAAATGAGAAGGATCAACATATTTTGATGGCTATCATGCTTCAATTACGCCAAATAGTGATAACATATAGGTTCATATTGATTAAAGTTCTGGCACCATAAACTGTTGTTATAGCATGTTTTACCACAATATTACAAGATCAACAAGGGGGAGAAAATTTTCAGACAAATGACAACATTCAAATGAAGATAAGGTTACCCTAGTTACTTGGACTTTAGATGAAGCCTAAATATACACGGTGGCAAAGCTGTTCACGTTATTAACTTGCACCAGCCTAAATCTGCAGAACCATTATTTTCAATCCATTACAAGGCTGAACCTGAATCTGATAAAAGAAAAGTTAGATGAAGCTTATACTTGTTAGTTGGGTAAATACCTAGATCTATCTATAAACCTAACTGATTTCTAATAGAATCTTACTCATCATAAAGCAGAACATAGATCTGATATCTGTCCAGATTATAGAAGAAGGCAATTACTGATCACATCATCTCATTTCCCACGACTAAGCACATTGAAGCAAGATTAATGCTTTGCAAAGACCTCTCTCACCAGCCAGAATTGATCAAATTGCAAAATTCAAGCCAGGAAGCCCTAAGTTATGAGCTAACAAAGTGGACTAACAAAAAAAAGTCACACCAAAGCAAACCCAAAACAGAACACAATCAATATAGTGATTACGACAAGAATTAGATGCATCTCAATGAAATTTTTATAAAATATTAAAACTTCAAACTCCAATGAAGTTTGGACATATATTATGGATGCAAAGTACCTTTACCATAACACCTCGGCGAATCTGAAAATCCACTCTTGAACCTTGTCCCTGTGATTTTCTTTCTTCAATTGCTCAACAAGAAAGATTCTAAACAAAAAGATAAGAAAAAGTGAGATAGGTTACTGACGTGTAACAAAGAAAGAGATTGAGATAGGTTTGAATCGAAATAAGAATCTAAAGGAAGCACCAATCTAATAACTACAATACTCTCGAAATGTTATATAAAAATTGGTCCCAAAAACCTCAGTTTCCAACAAGAGTCGATAGTATTTTGGTCTAACAAAAGGAGCCCAGAAATCTTCTTCGCATGCATCGGGGATTTTAAGCACACCAACAATTAAGACAAAAAGAATCCGTCTATCACAGTTTAACATCAAAGCAAGCGGGCGAGTAAATAAAGCAAACGATGAACCAAAAGGCCGTCACTCGTGAAAGACATACCAAACGGGTCACAAGGAAATCGAGGATCACGAGGTGGGCGAACAGTTCATTCTAAAAAAGAAGCCCAGATACGATGCTTAAGTAACATTTTTAAAATACGGTGCTATATAATTATTTAGATATTTATATACTGTGAATGAGAGAATCTGACAGTTCTCGAACCGTGGGGGAGGGAAGGTGCGACGCACTTGTTTCCCGAATTTTGTAATTTCCTTCCCATCTATTTTCCACCGTTACCACCGTACCCATTCTGTCTCCACGCTCTTCCACCGTTACCACGTATCCAAATAGGTTACTGTCATCCTTTAATTTGAGGTTTCTAAGTTTAAGTTTTAAAAAATGAAGAATTTGTTTAGCAGTACTTTACTTGTTATGAGCTAACCTGGTGCGAGCTTTAAATATAAATAACTTTAAAATGTCTTTTTATAATTGAGACTATCTCAAAACACCACGTGAGTTAATAAAAAAATGATTTATTTGGTCCGTTCCAACCCGTAGTTAACTAGCCGCCAGCTTAATTCTTCAAAAAACATTGGACCTTAGGTTGGCCTGGTCTAGCTCAAGATCAGGCTATGATGTCATTTTATACAAATTAATTTTTTAATTTAAAATAAAAATAAATTGAATTGGGCTTAGCCCCGTTGAGTCGGGCTCAGCTCAGTCCATTTCCGAGTGTCTTTAGGAATGCTCATGCTTTCAACTAGTTGATCTATTTGTATTTAGTAATTTACAAGTATCAAACCAGGGTTAAAAGTTGAAACTCATTTATAAGGTCTAGAATTTTTAATTAGTAAGTAATTTATTTGGAGTACATAATTTTATAGATTATTTTCTACACTTAAATATTTATTCATTTTACCATTATAAAAATGATTAAATAATTAATTTTATAGAAAGATGCATTTTGAATTAAAAAATCATCTAAATTAATAATATTAATTAAGATTATAAATTATAAATTATATCAGTTAAATGTTTAAAGTTTTAATTTATTATTAATATTACCAACGTAAAATCTCACATAATCAAAACTTATTTTACATTAACATATATGTGAAAGGGTAAGAGGATCTCTAAGGACTTTAAAGAGTCATGCGTCTGCAGCGTAATGGCTTAAATTCGATAATTAATTCAACCATCACCATTCGGAGGAGGTCAACGTGTGAAAGAAATAACGAAGGAGGTGAAACTTAATGTGATCGATAGCAAAGTTATGAATACTGTACCAGGCTTGGTATCAAAATGAATTCTAGAACGGAACTGTACCGATACCGGTCGGTACTGAATATTATTTCAAGTAATTTTTTAAATTTATGAAATAATCCCTAAAATTTTTAAAATTTGTAAAATAGTCAATATTATTATATTATACATTATACTGTATACTTTTCTAGTTTACTGTTTAAATCAACTATGCTTTAAAAAATCTTAATAATAAATAATAATGACAATTAATATGAAATAACAATAATTTTTAAATATTTTACATATAAATAATAACCACAATTAATATAAACAAAGACAATCATCATCATAAAATTATAAAATTAAGAATAATACAAAATATTAAAATAATACAATTTCATCATTTTAATAAATAATATTACATCAAAAGATTCAAAATATCCAATAAAAAGAACGATAAATATTACAAAAAGAGTTGATGGCGAAGAAACAATCAAGTAGAAGTTAAACCTAAAACAACATTACAGTTACATTACATATATAGAATTTAACATAAACATCAAACACAAGTAAAATTAAAAAAAGAGGAAAAATAAAAACCTAGAATTCAATCATTAATGGAAGGATACTCGCTAGAACTGCACTGACCCCAGTGATCATTTGGTACAAAATCCTCATCAATGAGAGGAGTTTCATCATCATTATCATTCAAATTTAATGCACCAAATGACATATCAACACTTTCCCATCCAAGATTATCTTCCAAATCCAAATCATTGACATCATCCAAATTGGGTTCTTCAGAAACCCAGTTCGCCAAAACATCAATATTATCAATGACAATTGGATCAGTTGAACTACTTGTGCTACTAAGACTCCTAGTAAATAATTAAATTTAATTATTAGAAAATTATAAGAAATTATATCGAAATTAATAATAATAAAAAAAATAACATACCTTTCTTGAAGCTTTAAATTGTAACAATCAAAAACCAAGTCATTCAACCTCTTATGCTCCAATCTTTTCCTTTTTTTATTCCTTTTCTTTGAGTGGATAAATTCAAATGTACTCCAGTTTCGTTCACACCCAGTTGCACTCACACATTGACCTAAAATTCGAATTGCAAACCTTTTCAATTCTGGAACATTATTTCCAAATTGATCCCACCAAGAAACTACAAGTAATAAGATAACAAAAGTAGTGTTATAAATAAAATAAAATGATAATTACTTTTCAACAAATAAGAAATAGGAAATAAGTAATACCTGGAGAAAGTTTTCCTCTTTGTCGAATAGCAATCGGCATTCCAAAATCCCCATAAGATAACTTGTAAAGCTCCATTTGTGAGCTTAAAAGATCTTGCATCCCGTCACGAGGAACAACTACTGTAATTGTGAAAAGCATTACTCTATTAACTTCAGCTTGCTTTGTAAGATCTAGTCTAAAATACATACTAGGATTGAAAAATGCCCCAGCTGCAAACAATGGAGAAGAAAGTTATCTGTAGCACCCCCTTACCGTAGGGTACACATCGGGACGCCCGCAGGTCGCTCCGACACGTATCCCACGATAAAGGTG
>JAOSBO010000008.1:30226274-30238942 GCA_027563915.1 Erythroxylum rotundifolium
ATCAAAGGTTGCAAAGTCTTTTTCAAAGATAAAAATATATGGAGAATTATCATAAGGAGTTGGAAATAGTTATGATTTGAGTCAACATAGAGGAGGATAGAGAATCAACTATCACAAAATTCTTAAATGGATTGAATAAAGATATAGCTAATATGGTAAAGCTACAATGCTATATTTAATTAGAAGAGATGGTGCATATGGCTATGAAAATGGAGAGATAGCTAAAACATAAAGGTGTGATGAAGTATTGAGTTGGTCTTAGCAATTCATGAGGTTTAATTGGAAAAAAGATGATAGGATTCTTCTAGAACAAAAATTAAGCCACTTAAACTAAAGAGGTTTAGTACAAGGGATAAGGAATATTAATTCTCAACCATCTTGGAATAGAGATATTTAATATTTCATTGTTTCAAGATAGAGCATGGTGCATCTCAATACCTAAATAAGAGCGTTATGATTGTAAGGGATGATAGAGGGGAACGCTAGTGATTAAGATGAAAAGGGGACTATACCTCCATTTGAAGATTCTAGTGATGCGTGCTAAGTATGTTATTAAGGGCAAGGTGTTTGTTACTAAAAGAGCTTTAAGTTTTCATATCAAGAAGATTGGACGGGGTCTCACATACTAGCGTGTCTTCATATGTGTCCCTCTCTAGATGTAGGAGTTGAAGTTCCCCAAGTTGGGGTGTTACTCACCTTCTAGTCGAACTTTCTCACCTTTAAAAATTACATTTCAATGAATTTTTAATGAAGCTCTTGTATAGTCTTAAACTCACTAAATCCCACCTTTGATTCTTACTAGATTTTTATCTTTGATTCACCCTTTCTTAAAAAACTTTTGTTATAAAGTTAGATTTATAAATAAAACTATACTTTTGATTTTTACTAGATTGAACGTTACTTTTGATTCACCCCTTTAAAAATTTGTCGAGCTCTGCCACTGTTTCTCAAGATGGGGTATCAACTAATCGAATCCCTGACAAAATAAAAAATTCCCTCTCGATAACTTTTGAAAGTCAACATTGATTACTTGACTATAAACTACTCATTATCCGTGTGCTTTATGACACCTTGATTGACTAGTCTATCCAACCCTTAAACTAGTTGAACCCAACAAAAATCATTATAAAAATATACTTCTAAACATTAATTTTCAATAATTCATTTTTTAAAAACATCAAAACGCCTCCGTTTCAATGTGACATGTTTATGCATAGAGAGTCCTTTTTATACTTAAAATAAGCCAATTTGAGTATTTAAACTAAAGATTTCGGCTGTTCTAACAATGGTACTTATTAGTTTTAAAGTCTTAAAGAGTGAAACAAATTAAAATAATTGAATTACCATAAAATTAAAAATATTCAAACTACTGTAAGTCAATTCTACTTCAGTTGCTTGCTGAAATGTTGTAATTGGTTAAACTCTCATTATAAATTGGCTAAGCATCTCCTTTTATTATTTATATTACTTTCGTTAAACCATTGTTATTGATTGAACTCTTTTGTATGTATTTTTTTTATTAAACCTTAATTACAAAAATTTTTATCTTTTTGGTTATATTCTGTAAAAAGTTAAAATTAAAAATCATGGAATTCTCTCGCCCTCTTTGGAGTAACATAACATACTCATTACTCAAATTTTTATTAATTACTCTATTTTTGTACGACTCCTTCATTGACTAAAAATAGTCATCTTTTCAAATAAAAGTATGATTGATCAAATCAGACTCCCTGTACTTTGAACCTTTTTTACTTTAATCCTAATCTTAAAAGACGATCATAGACTCTTCTAAAATTTGTTTTCATTTCACCTATAACATCAGAATGAACAAACCACCTTGCGTAACTTAATTAGGTGGTTACATTATATACCACTTCGAAATATTTGTGTTACATTTTATAATTTAAAATACGTAACACCCAAATATTATACCATATGATACCTAAACCTAATCAAAACACAAAATGCCTTTCTTCCATTTTCCGTTCAGTTTTTTAACAAAGAATAATGTTTGGGGTTATAATAATTTCCAGAAATCAAGAAATAAAGTAGAAAAGCTGCAGACCACACAAGAATCGAATCCAGCGCAATTAATCCTAAAATTATTGGACAGCCGATCCGTGGGAGAGAAGCAATGGCACGCTCATTACGAGATAAAGTTGCAAATTAGCAACAAATGTTATTAAAATAACTGATCATCAGTATATCATGAAGGGAATTTTAACCAGTTTAACGGAGGATTATGGATAACAAATGTACAGAGCTAAAAATATATGACTAGTTTTTAATTTCTATGTTGGTAAGGCAACACTTGCATCATCATTACAATTTCGCCGGCGATCAAGCAGTTGCGGCAGCTGGCTCTTCAACATAATGCGATGCTGGAAGAAGGGTACAGACGAGGTTGCGGTCGCCATATACATTGTCAACGCGTCCTAATAGAATTGACAATTTAATAAAATCATAATCCCAAGGAACTACATCAAAAACTGCATTTGCATAACCTTAAGCAACCTTGTTGTTCTTGTAAACACGTTAATGTGTTCTAAAAGCGGAAAAGATAGAAAAGCTTTTCATCTCTAATCAGGTTGATGGATGTCATGAAAGGAGTTTAACAGGGAAACCAGTTGTTAAGTATGAAACAACTCAACCACTTTGAAAAATAAAAGGCATTTTGAAGAATACTTCGGAACTTTATACCTGTAGTAGGCCAGAATTTGGCAGTTCGGAGCCAGGAAGCAGGATAGGCTGCATACTCCCGGGAATATGGTTTTGACCATGCATCTGCCATGAGCAAAGATGGTGGATGAGGAGCTCCCTGCATATGCACATATCATTCAGAATGTTAATCAAGAGATCTATAAATACAATAGCAGACTAAGCCCATCTGGCAAATGGGGAAAACAAATGGATAATGCACTTGCAATTTGTCACTTTGCTAATTAACTTTAGAAACAAGACAACGCACCTTTATGACATTGTTGTGAATATCAGCCTTCCCTTTTTCAATCTCTGCTATTTCTTCTCTTATGGAGATGAGTGCATCACAAAACCTGTCCAATTCAGCCTGCAAATGATGTTAAAGTTAAGCAACTTGGGGGTGAGATTCATTTGCTTGTTTCAGTTTTAATCCCTCCTCATTTCATTATTTTGCAGTTTTTTTCTGAGGAATGAATAAGGGATGGAAGGGCAAAACAGAACAAGGCGACTCTTACCTTGCTTTCACTTTCAGTGGGTTCAATCATAAGTGTGCCAGGAACTGGCCATGACATTGTAGGTCCATGAAATCCATAGTCCATAAGCCGCTTAGCAACATCTTCAGGTTCAATACCAGCAGTGTTCTGTAACAAAAAAGGTGGGCAATTATTCACACAACGGAAAAATGGTGCAACTTAAATAATGATGTAAAATATATATACCTTCAAGCCTCTCAAGTCAATGATGAATTCATGTGCAACTGTTCCATTGACACCGCGGAAAAGTATGGGGTAGTAATCCTGAGTAAAATAATCAAGAAAATTTAAATTCAAATAATTTACTTTACTAGTTCTACTTTCGTTGATTATACAATCAGTTATTTCACTAATCCACACTGTACCAAAAACAGCTAAAACCAATTGTAGTAGTAGCTAAGTTGAAGTCAAATGACAAATTGTTTTGTGAATATGATTCAAGAGAGATGATTTTTTTTCTTCAGGTTCATGCCCTAGAATTACATTATGGATTACCTATCACAATATGAAAGAAGGAAGGTGCAGGCAAGAGATTATGAACCTCTAATCGCTTTGCCATGTAGTTTGCATTCAGGATAGCAATCTTTGAAGCTTCAGTCAGCCCCTTAGATCCCATCATTGCGATATAAGCATATGATATTGGCAAGATTAGTGCAGAGCCCCAAGGGGCTGCTGAAATTGTGCCAAGTGGATCAGATTTTTTGGGTGCAGGTATACCACCTGTAGGTACCTTCGTCATGAAGACAGATTAAATTTTGATTAGTGCAGAAAAGATGACAAGGCATCAATCACCATATGCATACAGGTATTAAATAAATCATATACGAGTTTCAACCCTTTGATCAGACGGATGACAGTATACAAAAGGCAAATAATCTCAAAGGCTATCTAATAAATTAGTGGGAGCACTGTTCACATAAAACTTCAATCTATGCAATAATGTTCAAACATCCATGAACTTATAAAGGCAGATAGGTTATGTACCACAGGATGTGATGGTAAGAACGGTGCCAAGTGTTTCTTCACTCCAATAGGCCCCATGCCAGGGCCGCCACCTCCATGAGGAATGCAAAATGTTTTATGGAGATTGAGATGGCAAACATCAGCTCCAATAAAGCCTGGGCTTGTCAGACCCACCTGCACAAATGAAAAAATAGAAGTCATAACTCATAACAATCCTAGATTCAAGTCATCATAACAAAGATAATGCCACAAGTAATAATCAGAGTGACCCTTAGAATAATGTCTACTTTTCAAGAACAAAACCATGGCTGACAAGAAAAAAAGAAACCAGACTGCACTCTTTTAGTGGATCAGCATTGAACACAAAATTGAACAGACAACAAATTGGTAAGAACTGTTTGATTTAATATCTTAATAAGGAAAACCTGGTATGACAAGGATATAATGATCATGTCTCCGAGTTCCCTTCAAGATTACAGGATAACCACCAGCATTAAAATGCTCATTTTTTGTATTCAATAAAAATATTTATACCGATACATCTGAAGCTATTATACACTCGGTAAAGGTATTAGACTACGAAGAATATGGCTTCTAGAAGAAAATGATAATGATAAAAGGAAAATACAAGAGAAATGCATTGAAGATTGGAATGACAAAGTAAGTAATGTAGACCTGAGCATTCATGTTAGCACCGTCCATGTATATTTGACCTCCATTGTCATGAATTATCTTGCATATCTCAGTGATGCCTTCTTCGTAGACACCATGAGTTGATGGATATGTAACCTGAGATTTAAATAGCAGTCAGACATCTAGTAGCACAATGTAAACTCCCACTTCCATGACATTTCATATAACTTTAGTTCCATCTAGGAAAGCAAATACTGGTACCATAAGAGCAGACAGATTGTCCTTATTGGCTTCAGCAGCCTTCCTTAGCTCTTCAATATTTATGTTTCCTTTTGCATCAGTTCCAACAGCAACAATCTTCATCCCACACATGGCAGCAGTGGCAGGATTTGTCCCATGTGCTGAAACAGGAATAATGCAGACATTGCGATGGTGATCTCCTCTTGCCTATATCGGTCATTCAGTGAGGAAATTAGCACAATGAGTACAATAAACATCCAAATACTAGTCTAACAAAAAGTAGGATGATAAGTCAAGGCCTTACTTCTGGTATAATAGTAAGAAATACGGGAAAGAGAAGGATGTCGCTCAAACATATTTCAGTTTAATCACATATATGTTTAGTACAGATTCAGGTAGCCAGACCAAACATAATAGTAGAAAATGCCCTTAGTTAAGTTGAACTAAGCTTATCGATTTTAGAATCTATAAACAGTCAAAGGCAACAAAAAGCATTATTTAGAGGCTTGATATCATTTCTTCTTAAGAATATAACATAAGCATTTCTGCATAAATCTAAGCCTAAAGTAAAAGATCATACTATCATATGCCAACTAGGAAGCATGATAAATTTATCTGTGAGAAGGGCTCCCATAGAAATACCATGTGGTATGCACGAATAACCATCAGCCCAGCATACTCCCCAGCAGCACCAGCATTAGGTTGCAAGGAGAAAGAATCAAATCCAGTTATGGTACACAACAATTCACCTAAATCTTGGAACATTTCCTGGAAGAATAGTTTTCTGATTAAGTGTAAGTTTGCATGTCCATTGCAATTCTGCTGTTTATCCCAAAGTTAGATTGATATATGAGCCTATTAGAGTCCACTCATGTAATTACTGACCTGATATCCCCCAGCTTGATCGTTTGGTGCAAATGGATGAATATCAGTGAAGTTAGGCCATGTAACTGGCATCATTTCAACTGTAGCATTCAATTTCATTGTACAAGATCCCAGAGGTATCATACTGTGGCATAAAGAAAGATCCTTTGACTGTAACCTGTGCATATATCTCAGCAACTCATGCTCTGTATGGTACCTAATAAAAGCAGATAAAAGTTATATAATGGTCAAAAATAGCAAATTAGTGACATTTTAATACATGATCTTTAATACAGTTTGCATTCAGGAAGTGTTATACGTGTTAAAAATTGGATGACTCAAATAGGGTGTCTCTCTCATCAACCCAGAAGGAATTATATCTTGAACCTCTGTTGCCAAAGATGCAGCAGTGAATGGGACCTGATATTCAAAATGAAAAAGCTTCGTAGCTTGAACATTAAAATTTTAACTTGCAAGAGTACGAAAAAGAATGATTTTGCATACTTACAGATGTGCCACCAGCAAAAATTTTGAATAGTTTATCAATATCCTCCAAAGTAGTTGTTTCATCAAATGAAATGGTGATCTGAAAACAAAACCACATTCTCATAACCTAATCACAACAAGCTGCAGTCAAGTAACAGCTAAGCTTAGACAAACTTACAGTGTTTGCATCTACAACTCGCAAATTCATCTCACTTTTATAGGCAGCATTAGCAATTACATGTGCATCAGCACATTTTATCTTCACAGTGTCAAAGAAGGGAACATCCTGGACTTCTACTCTTCCTAGTTTCTTCAGTCCAAGAGCAAATGTTCCAGCAAGACCATGCACCCTTTGAGCGATGGCTTTAAGGCCCTCAGGTCCATGATAGACAGCGAACATAGCAGCCATGTTTGCAAGCAAAGCCTTGAAAGAGAAAGAAGTATATTTATTTCAATAGAGTCAAATGAACCATCTACTTAGACTAAAGGTATACCATTTGGTTTTTAAAATACCAAAAAGCAAGACCTAAACAATAAGTAAGACCAAGGTAGACTGGATCTAAAAATTAAAGCCTTAAAATATGGCACCTACACTTTTTTATTGACATTAATTAAAAGAGAACCAATAAATAATTAATAGAAAAAACACCAAACAACAATAAACAACAGCTTCTTACTTGAGCTGTGCAAATGTTGCTTGTAGCCTTGTCCCTACGAATATGCTGTTCCCTTGTTTGCATTGCCACGCGCAGAGCAGGCTTCCCTTGAGAGTCAACGCTAACTCCAATGATTCTCCCAGGCATCAGCCTCTTGTACTCTTGTGAGGTAGCCAAGAACGCTGCATGAGGACCTCCATATCCCATTGGCACGCCGAACCTCTGAGCTGAACCAACAACAATATCTGCTCCCAATTCACCTGGAGGCTTCAATACTGTCAAGGCCAGCAAATCCGTTGCCATGACAACCTTAACCCCATTAGCATGAGCATTCTTAACAAACTCTCCATAATCCAAAACTTCACCCTCAGTCCCTGGATATTGAACCAAAACCCCACAAACATCTCCAGATTTGTAATTAATATCCTTGAGGTCCTTGGTAACAACCTTGATATCAAAACCACCAGCTCTAGTCTCACAAATGTCAATGGTTTGCGGATGGCAATTGCTGGCAATTATAAAGGTTTTTTTCTTTCCCTTGAGTATATTGTTACACATAGCCATCGCCTCAGCAGCAGCAGTTCCTTCATCAAGCAATGAAGCATTTGCCATAGGCAATCCAGTCAGATCCGCAATCATTGTTTGGTAATTTAGCAAAGACTCTAACCTACCCTGAGCTATCTCAGCTTGGTATGGAGTGTACTGCGTATACCAAGCAGGATTCTCCATTATATTCCTCAAAATCACAGGTGGGACGTGAGTGTTATAGTACCCCATTCCTATAAACGACTTAAAGACCTTGTTCTTTGACGCCAATTTTTTCATGTGATCAATCATTTGGCTCTCAGTTAACCCTTGATCAAACTTGGAGAAGTTCATTGAATCGATTCTAATAGATTTAGGCACAGTGACATCTATCAAAGAGTCAAGACTCTCAAATCCGCACAACCCTGCCATTTTGGTTTGTTCCTCGGGGGTGGCCGAGTTGTGGCGACGAGGAAAAGTGTCACTGGGCTTTAAAGATTCCACAGAAACAGAACGAACTTGTGAACCAATACCATGATAATAACCAGCTACAGCATTACGTGCCAACATATTCTTGCCTCCTAACAACAATCCCGACCTGGGATTTTTCGAAACAAAGGAGGACAACGTGGAGGCATACCTTGAAGGACTGTACAACACCGGAGACGAAGAGTTCAACAAAGACGACGAAGACTCACTGCGGATCTGATCGTGGTGGTTTTGCCTTGACTCTTTCACCAACCTCCTCAGGATTGCGCGGTTAGCAAGCCGCCTAGCGCGCTCCATGAATGCAGCGAGAGAGAGATTGGAAGAGTAAAAGTTTCGAGCTTTACCGTTAAATCTGCGAAATGCAGCCCAGGCGTAGAGCAAAGCGCCTAAAGCAAAGAAGGGTTTGTTGAGGAATGCAACCAGTTTGTCAATAAAATTAAAAAGAAAAGAGAAAGGTGAATTACTATTGCTCCATGGAATCAGACTCAGAGGTGGGTTGGTGATAAATATACTGAATCTTTGTCCTTACATAGCCTAGAGAGGGTTGGTGCAATAAATAAAAATAATACGCAAGTAAGAAATAACTGGGTGTGGTGTGGTGGTGGTGATAATGGTGGGGAGTGGGTGGTCACTGACTGCGCACCTGTAAGAGAAAAGGACCAATTGTTTTAGGATGTCATGGCCCCACAAAAGACGTAGCGGATCTCCATTCTCCAACACAAATGAATGGAAGCAACTGAAGCTAAACAGATTGCGTGCCTGTGGCTGTCCAATTTCATTCGTACTGCAACACATATATTTGCAGAAATCGTGTTGGCAGAATTGGTTTCACACCCTGCTTATCTTCGACTATTGTAGATATCCATTCGGGTTCCACTGTGGCCATTCCTCAAAATTCACTCTTTATTTTTTCATTTTATTGCTTGAATCTTTTTTTTTAATTATTTTAACTCTTTTTTTGTTTTATTTCGACAATATTTAAATTTCACATATAAAAATATTGACAGCACACCCAAGAATTTTTTAACTTTTCACGATTTGATAGAACTCCTCATGCCTGCACTTGACGCCGTACCATGTAGCCCATCGAATAAAAAGAAAAAGGAATGAAATGAATGGTGACAATTGTAATCATGTATATAGGACTTGTTTGATTTGGATTTTTGTTTTTTAATTATTGTTCTGATTATAATTTCTTTATTTAAAATATATTTATTGTTAAAATCAATATACTTACACTATTATTACTTAATGATTATGATTTAATTATATAATATTTATAATTTAATCTCTTATGTAATATTCATTAAGTAAAATACGTAGAAACAAATATTTAATTGTTAATATAGTTATTATTTAAAATTACATATTCATAAACATATGTTATAAAATTTTTATATATTTTAGGATATTTAAATTTAAAACAAATTCATTAATAATTAACAAAATTTAAGAATTATTTTTATTTTTAAAAATTTTATATTTACATTAACCATAATTTATTGATAATTAATATATATATTTTTTAAATAATATATTTAGTTAATAATAAATAAGATATAAAAAACAAGACTAGTTTATATAATTTCCACATGGTAACAAAATTGAAAGAAATTAAAATTAAATTATTTCGTATATAATAATAACAAAAACAAAAACAATAATAATAATAATAAATCAAGTAAATGTTCTATACGGAAGCTCTTTTAATCACACAGATTTGGCGTTTGCAAATTATGGAACTTTTTTTTTTTTTTTTTACTAATGAGTCTCAGGTAAAATACAAAGAGATATCCCCTTAACAGCCGTAAACGCAGCTATCGTGTGAAATTGTGTGGTCGTGCTTAGACGCCCAGGGCTAGGATTGTCGGATCATCCTAACAGATATTGTGTTATCGAACGTGGCTGGCGTTTTACGTTAGAACACACGAGGGTCCAAGCGCGTTCGTGTAGTTAGATACTGTTCTGACACCTAGGTGATGTTGGATTCGTTGATGTGGAGACTTTTTGGGTGGGGAAACTTACCAACGACCTACGGTTGAAATGTAACGCAAACAAGCATGGTGCTATAGTTAGCAAAATGGAATCGAGATCCAACACTTAAGGGATCTGGTCAGCAGCCTCCTATTAGAAGCCGCAACCTGCGCGTATCTGTTGTGCATTATGGAAGGCCTTTGTTGCCGTCTCATGTTTTGGTGGTAGTTATACTTAAGATGTTCCGATGCTCTATAATTTCTGAGAAATTCCGAACTTACCAACTAAACGTAGCAAAAGGCATGGGAATTACATCTTAACATAATGAATTGCAACTCATTATTTATTGAGTCTAGTTACACCTTAATATTTTTCAAATAATACTAATAACACTTTAAAATTTAACATAGTTTAGTTGTCAATTTAGCCTTTATAATGTAACAACTAAGCAATTTGGACTCATCAAATAATAATGTAAACTTAAAAATGATTTTTTAAAAGATTGACTAAAGATATCATCTTTCGCATTACTATTTCACAAACCTTTAAAAAAGTTCTATATTTTTATTTCTATTACTACTTTTGCATCTTATTCAGAGTGGAATGAGTATTATTTTAGTAACGTTAACATGTAAAGTAGTAATAGAGAGAATGATAAAGATTTACTTTGATCTTTTATGAAACATTCAGGCATCGAGTTAATGATGAAATAATATCAGGTCTAGTGGGTTTAATGGAAGAAAGTAATATTTTGTATTAGATTTTATGCTTGATGAGCGATGAGTCATTTGCATTACTCAAGAATATTTTTCTATTTCCTTTAATACAGACAATGATTCGTAAATTAAATATTTTAAATAAATCATTTTGTTAGCTAAACAATGAAATCAGTCATGCAACTCCTAGGAACTAAAATTTCTAATATTTAAAGAGTGCTTGAGACATGCAACTCTAGCATAAGATTTCAAATCATTAAGAGACCTTCCAATTGTTAGGAAATTAGAATATATGACCACATAACATTCACAATAAATTAAAATTTTTATTTTTATTAAATAAATTAAATTTCTTTAGACGAAAATTGGGTGATGAATGTGGGGAAAAGATTCCTCAAAGAGTTGCCGCACTCCCAGTAAGGACAAAGATTGGGGATAGTTTTTTAGGGCAGGAAGGTGTAGTAAGATAGATTAGCAGTTCGTACCCCTCAACGGAGTGTCGGCTCTCCCATCCTTGGGAGTGAGTTCGAGCTCTTTTCCATCCATTATAGCTACTGATTTAGTAAAGTATGTCAATCGGGGCTTGAGTAAGCTTCTGGACCGACCAACTTTTTCAGTCAAATAGCGAGCAATCACTAAGCAATGAATGCTAAAGTTAGGGTGGGATGCAATGCCCATCAATAAAACAATAGAAGGTGACTTCCCTTGTTAGGTTCAAGTACATAATATGCTTTCCTAGGTGCATAAGGCAATGAGTGGATCAAGGAGACTCAAATATATTAGGTTCTTCCTTTAAATTCTACAATTAAAAATTTACATTCATGAATTAGTATTGATATCTAGCAATACATATTAATTACCAAAATATTAGGAATGTTAAGTGATTTTGACTATTCTTTTCACTCAAAATTTTCCCAAATGATTTAATCTTTTATCAAACAATGTTCTAGTAAGATATGCCTACTAATCTTCACTTATATTTCTCTCTAATAGGCTTATCAAAACTAAAGAGATGTTAAGGAGCTTCCTTTGGCATGGTGGGCTTAAAAAGAAGTCATTTGCCTAGGCTAAGTGGTTAGTTGTTTGTTTGCTTAGGAAAGCAGGAGATTTAGGCATTGTTCCAGTTACTTTATCTAACAAATTCCCATAATAAGAAGAATTTGGAGAAGTATTACTAATAAAGATACTCTTTGGGTAAAATAAATACATATTTGCTTCCTAAAAGGCAAGAGCATATGGAATTTACAATAAATCCAGTACCTTTTGATTTATGACATAATTACTCAAAACGAGGAGGATTTTTTTTTTTTGAAAAGTAAAATCTTGCAAATATATTATAAACAAAGTTAATAAGTTACGAAAGGATCACACTTTGGAGAATGTTAATCTCCGAACTCTTAATATCTACTCTCCACTTTCTACACTTCAGATTACTAAAACACTATAGCCCCGTTTGGATGACGGGAAAGTAAAGTGAATTTGGAATCTGATTTTTCAAAAAATAAATCTATGGAAAGTAAAGATATTCACATGTTTGGATACTTATAAGAATTTTAATAAGAAAGTTGGGTAGATTCTGATTATAATGTTTGGTATGCAACATTATTTTATGGAATGTAATTTAATTTTAATGTGTGTTTCCAATTATATCCCTATGAACCAAATAAAAATTGAAATATTTAAATAATGTTAATTTGTAATACAAGTTATATTATTAAATGTTAATTTTTTAATTCCAGATATTCTAATCATATAATACTATTATATCATAAATATAGTATTGAAAAATACTAAAAATCTTCAACCGAGTATAAAAATAAATCTTAAAATTCAAATCAAATATCAAAATTTTTTCTAACATTGAAAATAAAAATACAAATAGTGCATTA
>JAOSBO010000008.1:30252675-30302592 GCA_027563915.1 Erythroxylum rotundifolium
CACACTAAACTAAAAAGTGTGTAGTAAAGTGGTTTGCAAAATCCTAAGTGGGAGCTTAGGTAGAGGACGTAGGTCTTTAGCACCGAACCTCTATAAACAGTGTTTTCCTTTCTTCTCTACTCCTTTATATTTCAATTTTGATTATTTATTTTGTGTGTTCTAATTCTTGACTTTATTGTAGCAATTTGTGAAAAAGGCTAAAAGATCTACTCAACCCCCCTTCTAGATCGTTTACAGAATGAAGAAAGATGAAGAAAAGAGGGAAATTTAAAAAAAATTTCAGATGGGACTTCCTATAATCGTAGGAATCCCTATCATTCCTACGATCATGGGTTAACTCTCTAGAAATTTTTTGGAGAGCCTTCCCACGGTCATGGGAAACATCCTTCTTCCCACGATCGTTGCTTACTGCAATTTTGTCAACTTCTGAACCCTATTCCAAGCTTAGCATGCACTCTCAACATTGATTATGAGTTACTCCAATTTTTCTAACATTTGAACCCTCTTCTATGCTTAGCAAGCTTTCTCAACATTCAAACAACCTGTAAACACGTCAAATTCATCTGATCAACAAGAAATTTGAAGAGAAAACAAGTTAAAATTAAAAAGATCCAAATAAACACTAAGCAAACTCAAATAAAGTATAAGAACAACTAAATAAATCAAACAAACAAGTAAACAAAAACTAATCAGAGTTAAATAAAATTCCATGGGCTGTCTCCCATGTAGCGCTCTATTAATGTTTGTAACTCGTCACTCCTTTTCGTTCATGGTGGTTTGAAAGAATGGTGCAATGCTAGTGTAGTCACTAATCTCACAATTTGCATATGAGCTACCATGCTATGGATTCAATCTTCCCCAAGATCATTAATATCTTCCCACTGTCTTAAGGTTCAGTTTTCTTGGTATTAGTTGGAGCTAGAGGAGAATTGTTGCCTTTCTTTTACAATTTGAAGGTTATTTTCTTCTTTCCTACAATCAGAGTTAGTTCACCCCCATCCAAGGACTATATACATTTCCACATCGTCTCCAATAACCAATATGTAAAAATCTGTGGGAACGATAAATTTACAAATTTGTACTTGCACATCCTTAATAATCCTCTTTGGTTGATGAACTGTCATATTGACTATTTTTACTAACATATTTATAGGTTTTAACTCTCCTAACCCAAATTCTGACTAAAGATATAGCACATCATATTAATACTTACTTTTAAATCCGTGAATGACCTGTTTATGTTGACTCCATTGATACTGTAGGGAATGTAAAAATCCCCTGGTCTTCTTTCTTTTGGGTTATGTTTGAGTCTCCTTCCACTATGTGTTCCTTAACCTTCTTTGATTCAACCTCCTTAAAATTCCTTATCTCCCTACATAAAATTGGTTTCTACTGAGCTAAGATAAGGTGCGAAATTTCAAGTTGAGGTTCCTTGATTGGCTCAATTTCGAGGTCACTTAGATAGAATTCCATCATTACTTATCCTTTTTCCTTGTGTCCATCTTCCTTCACATGGTCAAATTACTTTTCCTCAGTTTGAAAGATGGCCATGATCTGATCCTTTGGGTTTAACTAGGTATTGTTTGGTAGACTACCTACACTTCTAGAAAGCAAAGTATTAATAAGTTGACCCACCTGAACTTCCAAATTGTGGATGGATGAGGCATGGTTCTTCACAATCTGATCAAACTTTGCCTCCATTCTCTTTTGACTTTCCTCCTAGTTAGAAAATATCCTCTTCTGGTTCTTTTCTTAAGCTGCTAGTTTGGAACTAAAAATCTCCATAAACTTGTCCATTTTGCTCTCTATAGATCTAAGTCGATCTTGTTGAAATCTAGGAGGTCCTTGCGATCTTACTTAGCCTCTAGCATTGTAAAATCCCGTTCTTATATTAAGGGTTAGAGTCAGGAATACCATAAATGATAAAAAAAGTGAGAGAAACAAAAATGCATTTCGTGCTCATGCATAATATAGCATGCATACACGTGAATTTGATCATTGCATACATTACAACAATTTGTTCATGCACTCATTTGACATTTTTCGAGTATAAATGACTGATTTAATGTGATTATAAGGTGGGTAGTGAATATTTTGCTCTAAAAATTGATTTAGTGAATTAAATTATCAATTTAGAATTTTGGAAGAAATTTAAAAATTTTATGAAATTATGAGTAATTTATATAAATGTCAAATGATAGCATAAATTATTGATAAGTGACATTAAGATTTGATGAAAAATGTCATAAAAAATTGGGAGACAATTGGATTAGAAATTAAAGGGAAAATGGACCAGTTAACTAAAAAAGCAAATGGAGATCACAAGTAAGTGACAAGTGTCACTTGCTTTTCCACTTTTCTTTTTTTAACTCACGATGCATTCAGGTGAAAGTCCATGCTTTACCTTGTCTTTCATTTTAATTCCTAGTCTTATCTTCTTTATTGCTTTCTTCTCTTCTTCTTCGTATTTTCTTCTTTCTTTTTCTCCATATCAGGATTCTTTCTATCACTTCACCATGCATCAACCTTGAACCTTGCTTTCTTCCATCAATAGCTACTACAAAATCCTTGATGTCTCTTCTTCTTAATGAAACACGTCTATTCTAGCTTGATAGATGATAATCGTGTATGTGTGGAAGAGGCTAGGGTTACCAAATTTTGAAGAGATTTTGGAGCCAAAAATAAGTAATATGTTATTATTATTCCTGATTTGTTAAAGGAAACATGTACGATGGTGGTTAGTGATAGATTGATGTGTTAAATTGAGTTGATTATATGCTACTAAGTGAATCAAGAAAATAGGGTGTAAATATCTTGCTCTTGTATATGTATGATGGTTAATAATTCATATATTGTTAATTATAGATATGTTTTGGGGTAGAATGATCTTCATAAAGGGGTTAGAATGAGTGCAGAATAATCAATGATGAATGAGTAAATGTATATGCTCTGTTTATGGTTATATATATATATATATCATGAATTGTTTATGAATGATATTGAGTTGAAATGGGGTTAAGAATGAAGAGTAAATGAAGTAGAAAAGGGTGATCTTTGTATAAGAAGTGTTAGGTGTAAGATGTTGGGTTTATAGAATTTGGGAAAAATTTGGAAGATAGTGTTATTTGCTACTTTTTTTGAAAGTTCACTGTGCCCAACTCTTAGTTCGCCACAGCCAACTTACAGGATTTCACGAGGAATTTTCCTCTTGGGAAAGGTTCACCGAGGCTAACTCCTGGCTTCGTTGTGGTTAACTTTCCTAAACAGCTTAAACATGCTTCGGTATTTTAATAATATCTTGTTCTGTAGTTATCCAAATGGAATGATTTTTTTATTTAGAGTCAACTAGAGACATAAGGCTACAATTTTTTTAAAGAAATCTAATTTTCATTAGGTCTCGAAGAATTTTAATTTCTGGATGGAATTTGAGTTCAAGGCACTATTTTAGTATAAGAACTATATGAAAATGTTTGGAGTAAAACTTTTGGATTACTAAACATAATTGAATGATCTTGGTGTCATTAGAAACTTAAGAGATAGGAGAACAATTTTCTAACAGAAAGTATTGCCAAATTACTTCATTTACATTGTCTGAATGATCAAGAATGGTAGACCCACAAGCATGTTTCGGAAAAAATCTAAAATGAACAGTTGCGTTATGAAATTTGATTTTAAAGGTTTTATTAAGGTATAAACCCTAAGTACAAATTATACTTAGATGAATTTTGATATATGATTGGCAATGTGACAAGAATAATGGAAAGATACCTAGGATTATCAATGAACATGGATTGTAAACATTGTATATACACATTTGTGCATCAAGGAATGCTTTTAATTGTGCAATTATTAATGTGTGTGCAACATGTGTATTTCATAATTTGGATGTGTAGGATAAACATTCGCATTCAAATGTTTTAGATCATGAAAACTAATGCTAATTTGGAGCGTACTATAAGTTGACCTAAATGGTCTTACTTATTGATTGTTTTGTTCATATTATGTTTTTAATTAGGTTATGATTGTGACTTTGATTGTGCTGATTTCGGACACCAAAGGTCTGATGATTTTGTTGCATAAATGTGATATTGAAGTGAATTTGAGGAAATATGTGATATCTAACTTGATTGTTAAATTTTGAAAAAACCTGCGAATATGTGTAAAAGTGAAAGTGAATGTGTAAAGTGGCATAAAGTGACTGATTGATCATATATAACTGATGCATTTCATTACATGAATGCATGATAAAATAAAGACAATTGTGATCGGAGTAGCCTCCCTAAAAGAGCTTAGAGCTCAGAACGTGAAAAAGAGATTAAAGCTCAAATTGTGAAAAAGAGCTTAAAGCTCAGATTGTGAAAAAGAGATTAAAGCTCAAAAAGTGGTTAAGAGCCAAAGGCTCACTATGTTAAATGAGCCCGGTATCGTTAACGGATACAGTAAAGTTATCAATGACCCTAGTATCCATAATGGATGTGAGATAGTTATTGGCACTCGGTCATAACAAAGTAATAAATGAAAGTGAGTCACATGTGCATTGCATATTCATTTAATATTTATGTTCGAATGATTGCAATATTATGTTAACTTGTAATTGAATGAGAATATGAATGTTGTGAAAAAAGTGATATGTGATTATATGAACTGTATGTGTATGTGATTGAGTGAGCCATCGAGGATGGTCACTCACTGAGGTTACAAAAACTCACACAAAATTTGCAATATTTTTGCAGACTTAGAAGAGTTACCCTGTTAGGCTACTAGGAGTATGTATAACCACTACATTCAAGTAAGAGATAGAGGTCGGGATAAGTTTGCGTCTGTATTTGTCTTCTTATTTTTGTATCAAATTGTATATTCTGTAATTTTTGTGCAATGCGTATTTGAATATTTCTATATGTAATAACTTTCTAGAGTGGAAAGGTTTGTAAATGAGAATAATAATAAATGTGATTTTAATTTTACAAAAGAAAAGGATTTGCCTAATTTGATTGTTGATTTTTGCTTACGCATGCATTGATTTGAAAAAAATTTATAGTGAGTTCGATTGTTGACTGTTCTAGCATGCCACCCTTGTGGGGTACAAACTTAGATATCAATGAGGATGTCGGGTACATTTCTTATGACAGTGGGATGCTACAATTTGGTATCGGAGCCTAGATTTAGTATCTTACATGGACATTTTTCTTAATATGCATCAAGTTGCATGCATTTTGGACATGTCTTAGCATGCAGTAGCAACTGATCCCTAGTCTAAGTCGCATTTACATGAGGCACATGCATAAACATTTATTAAGAGCCAGAGGAAATAGAAATAGGAAAAAAATGATGATATATTAGAATGTGAGAAAATGAAAGTTTGAGGATAATTAAAATGAGAGATAGTATATGGTTTGATATGATAGATAAAGGTTTGACACAATTGTATTGGTGGATGTATTATGGAATATGACATCAATATTGTACTGTGGTAATATATCCTCAATATGATATAGATGTGAATATATTGTCGTGGATTGATTAAGGAAAGAAGTGATACAAATATGAACAACAAGACTTAAAGTGTACAAGCCAAGTTAAAAGAAAATAAAATTTTCTATGACCTGGAGAGGTTAAACTTTGACATGAAATGAATGTCGAATAAACGTGATAAGAGTTATGATTTAGCATAAGAATATGTATATGAAAGAACAGGTTAAACAGACTAAGTAGTTTATTTTAAGAATAGTTAATGAAAGAACAAATCAGAAATAAATATGTAATGAATCAAAAGTGAATATTGGAGTCATATCCTAAATGGAGACTCAAGCATAAGAGGTGGAATATGCTACTAAAAGTGTATGCATGTTGGTTGATGTAAAGTATCCAACTATAAGATTAGATTCTATGATTTGAGGTGACATTCATGTTAGTGTGAGGGGAATATAGGTCCATGTTATATTATGTGTAAATATGTTTAGGAGATACAAATTAGATCTAATGAATGTGTTACCAATACATGAAGTTATGATTTCAAATAAATTGAAGTGTGTGGAGAAACAGTATAAATGAATAGACATTAGAATAAGTCAATGTGAAATCCAAGGAAACCAAATGAATGGAGAAAATTATTTAAGAAAGGAAGTCAATTGGGAAACCAATAATAACATGCGATAATATTACCTCATTGAGGAATTAGTTAAGGAATTACAAGAACTAAGAAAGGGCACATTGAATTTTGGAAATCTCTGTTTGAGTTAACAATGCCCTTGATAGTAGTACGGTATTAAAGAATAAAGTGTCCCAATTTTGTTTGGATCAATTAATGAATGTGATCATAGATGATATATTGAATGTGTTCAAAAAGTTGAGCAGAATATTTTGAATATTCGCGGTGCTTTTTACATATTATGAATGTAGAAACAATTATATGCCAAATTCAGTAAGATTGAATCTTAGCTTGATTAAATAATATGTTAGATTGTTCAGTATTTGAACGTGGCATATTAAGAGACTCGAAAAGAAAATAGAGGTAATGACGAAGTGAGAAACTCTAAGGAATTTATAAGATCTGGAGTTTTTTTAGAATAAGTTGTATATTGGACATTACTAGACACTGTTAGGGAGTTTTTACTTATCTTATCCCTTTGACAAAAACGTCTGAGGAGAAACGTGTAAATCGTATGACTGATGAATGTAAAGAGAATTTTGAGGAAGCATAACATCAATGATAATTATCTCATTTGGAATTGGAGATTATGTAGTATATAATGAGGTTTGACATCAAAGATTAGGATGAATCTAAATGTAGCATAATAAGGTGATTTCATATGCATAAAGATAATTAAATTCTCATGAGTTGATTATTTGATATATAATTTAGAACTTGTTGCAATAGTAATTGTTTTGAAAGCTTCGAGATATATATGTACAGTGAAACATTTTCGATCTATATATAACTATACAGATCAATAAAATTTGAGGTAATTATTGAGTTTAAAAGAATTGAATACAAGACTAAGACAATGGATAGAGTTACTTGAAAGATTAGATTGTTCAATTGAGTATTTCTGAGTAAAGCTAGTGTTGTAATCTGAAGCATTGAACAGAAAATTCAATAGTATTGCATCACAAATTTAGATATTAGGGTTACCAAACCTAGTGCTATAAAGTGCATAAAATGTGGAGTTGAATTTAAGGCAAAATGAAGCATTATTAGGTACATTGAAAATTTAAGATCACTTTCATAAGAACAAAACCCAATTTGAGGATTTAAAAATTGTGAATCTTACTAAGAAATCGAAAATGAATACGAAATTTGAATTTGAATAGGATAAATGATACCTTGTGATTGAAGTAAAGAGTATATGTACCTGAACGAGATGATCGAGTAAAGAGATTGTTAGAGAGCATTATTAATAACCTAAGCTATATATCGTACTAAGAATGCACTGAAACAACATTTTGCAACTAAGAATGTAGAATCAAATGACTGAATGTTTGAATTGCCCACATTCTTAACTGTTGGAGATATGCTTAAAGCTTACATTTTGGAGTTCATAAGAAAATAAGATCAAAGCATAGTTCTAATTGAATTCAAGCATAGCAATCATTATTATAGTGATATTATTAGGATATTGTATGAGGCGTTATATGATAAAAAGGGTCGTTCGCTCTTACATTGAAATGAAGAGGGTCTAAAAGTGATTAAAGATCGGAAGTGATTCAAAATACTATTGATGAGTGAAATTGATCTGTATTAGAAATCAAGTGACTCAAGAAAGATAAACAAGTTAGGTGGATCAACAATGAAGGTATGGAAAATAGTGAGATAGATATAAGAGTTAACTGTATTAACACTAAGGAGATGTGAAATATCAAGCAAAAGATGAATTATTTATTAAAGTATCACCTTACCAAGGTATGCTCAGCTTAGGAAAATGAATAAACTAAGCTCGAATTGTATTAGTCCATATGAAGTTATGGAAAATAGGACCATTAATTTATAAGCTAGTATTATAAATAAAAGATGCTTCAGATTCACACAGTACTACATGGGTATGTTTAGGAAATATTGTTATGATCTGATATATGTGTTATCGAGACCATAAGTGAAATTGTGAGTAATCTGAAATAATTAAGGAAACTGTTAAGATAGTGTGATATCTAAATAAGTGACTAGAAAATCAAAGGATTCCATTGACTATAGTCAAGTGGAAGAAAATTTTTGAGTGATAAAGACAAATGGGAAACAGAGGAAACATTACCCCTACCTTTGATTTTGATGATTCTGATAAAAAAATTTCAAGGAAGAAATTTATTAATGGGATTGTAACATCCCATTCCCATACTAAGGGTTAGAGTCAGGAATACCATAAATGAGAAATAAAAGTGAGAGAAACAAAATGCATTTCAAGCTTATGCATAATATAACATTCATACACCTGAATTTGATCATTGCACACATTACAATAATTTGTTCATGCACTCATTTGACACTTTTCGAGTATAAATGATTGATTTAATATGATTATGAGGTGGAGAGTGAATATTTTGTTTGAAAATTTTATTCACTGAATTAAATTATCAATTTAAAATTTTTGAAGAAATTTGAGAATTTTATGGAATTATGAGTAATTCTTGGACGAGGAAAAATTCCAAGTGACAAGAAAGTTATTAAATGATAGTAGAAATATGCATCAAATGACAATGTAAATTAGTGTTAAGTGACATTAAGATTTGATGACAAGTGTCATAGAAATATGGAAGATAATTGGATTAGAATTAGAGGGCAATTAATTAAAAGAACAAGTGGAGACCACAAGTAAATGACAAGTGTCACTTGCCTTGCCACTCTTTTTTTAACTCATGATACTTAAGGTGAATGACCATCTTTTACCATGTCTTTCACTTAATTCCTACTCTCATCTTCTTTGTTGCTATCTTCTCCTGTACTTCGTATTTTGTTCTTTCTTGCTCTCCATATCATAACTTTTTCTCTTTCTCTTCACCATACATCAACCTTGAACCTTGCTTTCTTCCATCACTAGCTACTACAAAATCCTTGCTATCTCTTCTTCTTAATGAAACACATCTATTTTACCTTTGTAGATAAGAATCATGTATGTGTGGAAGAGGTTAGGGTTACGAAATTTTGAAGAGACTTTGGAGCCAAAACAAGTAAGTAATATGTTATTGTTATTCACGATTTCTTAAAGGAAACATGTAGGATGCTAGATAGTCATAGATTGATGAGTTAAATGGAGTTGATCATAAGCTACTACATGAATGAAGAAAATAGGGTGTAAATGTCTTGCTTTTCTATATGTACGATGGTTAATAATTCATATATTGTTATAGATATGTTTTGTGGTAGAATTATCTTCATAAAGGGGTCTAATGATTGGGTAAATGTACATGCTCTATTTTTGGTTAATGATTAAATATATATATATATATATATGTATATCACAACTTGTTTGTGAATGATATTGAGTTGAAATGGAGTTGAGAATGAAGAGTAAATGAATTAGAAAACGGTGATCTTTGTATAAGATATGTTAGGTGTAAGATGTTGGGTTTCTAGAATCTAGAAAAAATTTGGAAAATAGTCTTGTTTTCTGCTTTCTGTGAAAGTTTGCTGCGGTCAACTCCTTTATTCACTGCAGCCAACTTGCAAGATTTCAAGCGGAATTTTCCTCTCACGAAAAGTTCATCGTGGCTAACTTCTAGCTTGGCGTCGGCCAATTTTCCTACACAACTTAAACATGCTTCGGTATTTTGACAATATCTTGTTATATAGTTATCCAAAAGGAATAATTTTAGATTTGGAGTCAACTAGAGACATAGGGATACAAATGTTAAGAAGAAATATAATTTTAATTAAGTCTCTAAAATTTCAATTTTTGGATTAAATTTGAGTTCAGGGCACTGTTATAGTATAAGAATGGCCCGAAAATGTTTGAGCTAAAACTTTTAGATTATTGAACATAATTGAATGATCTTGGTGGTATTAGAAACTTAAGAGAAAGGAGAAAATTTTTCTAGAAGAAAGTATTGCCAAGTTACTTCATTTGCATTGTCTAAATGATCAAGAACATTAAACCTGAAAGTATGTTTTGGAACGATTGAGTTATGAAATTTGATTCTAATGATTTTGTTAAGGTACAAAACCTAAGTACAAATTATACTTAGGTGGCTTTTGAAATATGATTGGAAATGTGATGAGAATAGTGGAAAGATACCCGAGATTCTCATTGACCATACATTGTACACATTCCATATACACATTTGCGCATGAAGGAATACTTATAATTGTGCAATTATTAATGTGTGTGCAACGTGTGTATTTTGGATGTGCAGGATAAATGTCCGCATTTAGACATTTTTAGATCATGAAAGCTAATGCTAATCTGTAGCGTACTGTGAGTCAACCTAGATGGTCTTACTTTTTGATTGCTCCATTCATATTATGTTTTGAATTATCTTATGAATGTGACTTTGATTGTGTTGATTCCAGGCACTGAGGTCTGATGATTTTGATGCATGAATATGATCATGAAGTGCTCCTTGTATGTGAATTTGATGAAATATGTGATATCTAACTTAATTGTTACATTCCAAAGAAACATGTGAATATGCATAAGATTGAAAAAGTGTTTGTCAACATTATGTTGAACGTCGAACCATGGTCTGATGACATGTGAAAGTGAATGTGTAAAGTGAAATAAAGTGGCTAATTGACCATATGTGACTGATGCATTTTACTACATGAATGCATGATATCACAAAAGCAGTTGTGATCGGAGTAGCCATTGAAAAAGAACTTAAAGCTCAGAATGTGGAAAAGAACTTAAAGCTTAGATTGTGAAAAAGAGCTTAAACCTTAGAAAGTGATTAAGAGCCAAAGGCTCACTATGTAAAATGAGCTTGGCAGCCCCAGTAGATACAGGATAGTTATTAATGAGCCCGGTATCCAAAATGGATACAGGAAAATTATAGGCACTCAATCATAACAAAGTAATAATGAAAGTGAGTTACATGTGCATTACATATTCATTTAATATGTATGTTTGAATGATTACAATATCCTGTTAACTTGTAATTGAATGAGAATGTGCCCAAAATTTGCAATATTTGTTTAGGCTCATAAGAGTTACCCCATTAGACTAATAGGAGTATAACCACTACATTCAAGTAAAAGATAGAGGTCGGGGTCAGTTTACATATGCATTTGATTTTTAATTTTTGTATCAAACTGTATATTCTGCAATTTTTGTACAATGTATATTTGAATATTTCTCCTATTATAACCATTAGACTAATAGGAAAGTTTTGTACATGAGAATAATAATAAATGTGATTTTGATGTTATAAAAGAAAAGGATTTGCCTAATTTGATTATTGATTTCTACACACAGTACATTTATTTGAAAAAAAATTTAATGAATTCGATTGTTAACTATTTTAGCAGGCCACCATCACAAGGTACATACTTAGATATCACTAAGGATGTCAGGTACGTGTCTTGTGAGAGTGGGATGCTACAGATATTGATAGTATTGCAAGAAAAAATTGGGTGATTTTTCCACCCTGGATTATAAGTATGAGAATAAGGATTATTACCTCTTTACAACTGGTTTAGGTAATTTACTTGTTTTGTTCCGCTAGCTCCCAAAAAAAAACATTCAATTGATTCATAGTTGTTTTGCCTAGATAGATCACACTTTGCTTGCCTAACTTTAGCTATAGAGGAAGATGCTCTTTTCATATTGCTGAACTGTTTGGTAAGGGTTATGATTTGTGACTGCAAAGCTATAACAGAGTCAATCAGAATCATACCGTTTTGCTCCTCTTGCCCTTGTCTACTCCTCTCACGCACATACAATTGTTGGTCACCAATTCCTCCAAAGGTCATGAGCTATATCAATAGTCTTCCACATTAGGAACCTTCAATAGCTACATCTATAATTCCTCTCGTTCTATAATTCATAACATTGTAAAATCTCTGCATTACGAACTCCCTCGAAAGGATATAGTGGGGACTGTTTCTTTATAATTCTTTGAATCTCTCCCAAGCTTTATGTAAAGACTCCCTAACATTCCATCAAAAATTTGTTATCTCCTTTATGATCTTTTTCGTCTTAGTCAACAAAAAATATTTCCCAGGCAATGTTTGGGCTAGCTCCTCCTAAGTAGAGATCTACCTTGAATTTAACGAGTTGTACCATGCCTTTGCCTGATCTCTCAAAATGAAAGAAAATAGTCTTAACTTTACGGCATTGTCGGACATTCCATTGAACTAGAAGGTATCACAGATCTTTAACAAATTTGCAATGTGGGTATTTGGATCTTCATTGGGTAGCCCATAAAATTGCACACTATTTTGAAGTATGTTGAGGAGTGCTGGCTTGATCTAAAAATTGTTATCTTGAATCACTAGCCTCCCAACTCCATAAGCACTGAATCCTGGCCTCATGAAGTACATCAATGTCCTCTTAACTCCTCCTTTCTCTTTTTCTTCTACCATATTTCTTTATGTAACATCTCAACGCTTCGCTTTTTTTAAATCTTGTTCGTGTCTTATGATATCGAAAAACTCATCGTTACTATATTCTGTCGATCTTCGCATGTTCCTTTTGTTTATACACCTACAAATACACAAGGAAAAGTATTTAAAACTCTTAAATCAAAGTAATCCCCAAAAATGGCACCAAAAACTTGTTAATTGGAAAATAATCTAAAAAATCGCAAGTATACAGGTCGTGACTTGTAGTTAAAAAGTAGATATTGATCCCACAAGGATTGTGCTTAGGTACCACTTAATTTAGATCAATCTTTGTTTAAGAACTGAAATTGTTTTATGGAAATAAGATAGAAAATTAAATTAAATTAAGCAACTAACAATGCTTAAATGATAACGCAAAAAAATGTGGAAACTTAGGATTCAAGATTTTAACAACTAAAGATCACTTTTTCCTATCTTGTCTCCCTCATATTTTATTAATTGAATTGCACCTCACCTAAGATGTCTAAATATATTAATTACCCTCTCTCAAGGTGTGATTAATTGTCCCTAGAAAAATTAAATGAAGATGATTAAACAAGCTCTCAATTTACCAAATCACTCCACCAATTTAACTAGTTATTAAGTTGTCCTATAGGTGATCAATTAAATTAGCCTAGATCTCTCTTTTAGCAAATCAATTAATTTAATGGATGTAGATCTATAGAAAGCCAATTCTCATTATACAATTATATATAGATTACCCAACTCAATCGCTCAATCTATTGCAAGGTACAATTATATTCCACATCTATCAAAGACATCTATCATTTAAATCAATAAAATAAGAGTTTAACAAGATAGTTCAAAAGCAATCTCTATAAAAAATTTGCCACTTATGGTGTCTATAACATCCCCAATAATAAAATATTCCATCATTTAATGACTAGAAGATAAAAACAACAAAAAATTAAGTAAACAGAGCTGCTCCTCTTCTTTTCTCCAATTTGGAAATTCTGGTGTTGGTTTGCTCTTTTCCCACTTATGAATGAATCCTTGAATCTTCACCTTTCTCAAGACTCTAGACCTGTGTTTTTCACTCAAAAAGGTTGGTCTTCATGAAGCTATCACGTACTTCTTCATCCATAGGGGATTATTATCTTATATAGTCCAAAAAACCTAAAAATTAAGTGAACCTTACATACATCTTCACGTTAACCATCCTACAATCGTGGGAATTTGCATGATTCCTACGATCGTGGGTTCTTGCATTATATTTCCTCCTCTTCTATTCTCCTCTTTTATTCTCTAGCTAAACAAAAAAGTTTAGCAACCTCCATTCCTACATCAAAATAAAAAATTCTTACCCTAAATCAACATTAAACATTAAAGAACAACAATGTAAATCAAACTAAATGAAAACATACAAAATGAATCCTAAAACACAACAATAATATTCTATTATGCAAGAAACACATGCCAAATAATAAGAAAAACATACACTAATGCACGAATGTCAGATCTCTCATTAATTTGAGATAAAAAAGATGATGCATGAGCTTAGCAATTGTTTTTTGTCCTTAAACTCCATGATAAATGCTTATATGGTTCAGGTAGTAACTTATCACTATATAAATTCTTGACTTTTGTGGATCTAGACGTTGACCCCTTGAGGTCATTGATATCCTTCTTAAATGCTTAATTTTTATTAAATAAATAATTATTTTTAATATTGTCAATACTCTCACTCTTATATTTTATCATGTTATGCATTTTCATTTTCATTTTCATTTTCATTTTCATTTTCATTTTCGTTCAAGCATTCTTATATGAGTATTTGAACCTTTTTGTGCTTGGAAGGTAATTTGTTCCTTTTCGTGTTCATGATCTCTAGGCATCAATTAACTCATTATAAGTAATTTCAAGATCACAACCATCATTATCATTTTCATCAAAAGAGTTTAAGCTAAATCTACCTTAATTTTGGATTCCACACTCTTCAAATTGCTTAAGTTGTCCCAAGTGACTTTTAATGTTTTATTTTTCTTATAGCCCTCTTTTTTTTTCTTGTCATTATGTTCTTAATTTTTATCTAAATTATCAATAATCCAGTCATTATTAAGATTTATATCTTTGACATTTATATCATTTTTCAATCATGATCACATGAATTTGAACAAGGGGTTATCCCATCTTAATCTATCATAAAAAAACACATTTTATTTCTCCAATCACCAATTACCTTATGTGTGATTTCAAATGTGTTAAATTTCATAAGAAGTTTTACATATAGGTGACATATTTTACTCATTTACATCTAATATAAAAGTAAAATATGCATTATTTTACTAATTAATAAGATGAGTCTTTTATCATTCCTGTTCCTCTAAATCTTCTCTATATTCTCTCAAAGATTGAAAAATTTGACAACAAATGAAATTCTTAATCTTAGTGTTCTAATTAAAATAATAATTTGATTAAAAATGGGGCAATATATATATACACATATAGATTTATATGTACGTACGTATATGTATGACCGTTTTGGAATATTTTTGTTTTTGTTTTAAAATACCTCTACACTTAAATGGTTAAGGGATAGCTCGCATTAAATAGATGATGATCATCTCTTCAGGAGTCGGAGATATAGGTACCCAAAGCTATCAAGCAGGCTAGCCATGCCACTAGTTCCCTAGTAGCATCTTTAGCATAGTAACTAAAGTCTTTCTACTAGAGTGGTGCTTCTGGATGCTTCTAATCAATAGGAGGAGGAGGAAAAAAAAGCTTATGATGAGCATCTATTTGAGTCTATCATTTCCAAGATTTAATTCCATTTTTTTCTTATGTAGTGGAAACGCCTTATAATTTGAAGTTTTACGCTTGAGGGAAGAAATGTTCCTAGTAAATGAAGGACATGGGACCCCCAAAATTTATATGTAAGATGAGCCTACAGGAGTTCCAATCAGCCAAGCCACTAGGTTTGAGAATAATGTGGGATTCTGGGGTGTAGTGACTGGTGAATCACTAATCAAAGAGTTGATTTTGGAGAGATTCTTCATCGATCTAGTTGCTGCTGAATCACTAATCAAAGAGCAAGTAGCCGCTAGGTTTAATGTATATATTTTGACCTTCTTATCCATTAAAGGGATACAAATTTTACCATATTGATTATACTTAAATTATATATGAAATTAGGCAATGAATGAGACCAACTCTGATTCCAATTATTTGTTCCTAAATGGCACATAAAAAGGGGTAAATTGTGTGTACAAATTCTAGACCTTGTTGTAAATTAGTAAATGAAATGTTTAAACTAATAAATATGGAATTTAGATGAGCATTAATATAATGAAGAGATAAGGGAAAGAGAGTGTAAGAGAAGATTTATAATGGTTCAGTTCAATAACTCTCAAGTTATGTCCACTCCCTTAAACTTTACTTTGGAATTTTACTATCTCTCTTTCTTTAATAGGTAAAGAGGACCCCATCTTACATTTTTTTTCCTTTTTGAGGATGAGAAGAAACTCTTTACACATCTTCTTTATCATAGGGAAGAAAGTAAAAGAATCTTATACAACTCAATTGATCTTCAATTAATCACACGATAGCTTAATTATAACTTAAAATCTCCTTTCTTGATTATATAATGAAACAAGGGCTTACATTGTACTTACACATATATGAATGCACTTAACACTCTCTTAGTAACTTTCTAAGACCCCATCTAATCCCAAGATTGTTTCACATAACCCAGTTATTACCTTATACTTACAACGCTTATTTTTAATCGTTAGGAATAAGAACTCATAGTTAGAATTGAAAATTACACATTATAAACTAAATGTTATAAGCTATCCATTAAAAAAAACAAAAACTAGTTGCTACAAATTAGCCATATTATAAAAAATAGTAATTACAAATTATTCATTAAAATAAAACTAAATATTATAAGTTAGCCACAAAAACAAAAGCTAGCCATTAGAAACTTACCTTATTGTAAAAAGAAACTAGTAATTGCAAATTAATCGATAGAAATAAAAACTTCTTGTTTCTAAAATGTAGACCTAACCCTTTCACAAAACTTGGCTTAAGAATAAGTAAACATATTTAAGTTTCCTTAAAAAGTTGTTTGAAGATCAATAAATTTTATATAAATCTAAAAACAAATTGCCTTTTAAATGTGATAAGATTTAAAATTTTCTTTTTTTAATAATGTAGTTCTAACCATTTCACAAAACTTGGCTTATGAGCAATCAAACATATTTAAGTTTCCTTAAAAAGTTGTTTGGAGATCAATAGGTTTTATATAAATCTCAAAGCAAATTTCCTCTTAAATGAGTTAAGATTTATGCATTAAGCATATAGTATACAATATTTTCCAAAATTGAACCCCTCTAACATTGAAATAATCAATATGGGAAATATAAGAAATTTACATCAATTTGTTAATATAAATGCTTGAGTTTACTAAAGTTTCTTTGAAACTCTCTTAATGAATGCCCCTCTATCTTATTCTCAATATTCTTCTCTTAATTGGATATTTTATTTAGTTAGAACATTTAACACTTTACTCTTTTGTTAAACTTGACCTTTCACATACCATTGAAAATCTCACTTGATTTAATAGTTATTAATTAATTTTTAAAAAGTTATGGATTTATAGTTAAAGATTTTTTATATAGGTCTATAGGACTTTTAAATAAATTTAGGTCCTTATCTATCTTTATTGTTGAGTAAGGTATAGGGTGTTCTTATATTTTTATGATAAGTTTAAAAATATGATAGAGACTTTATGTTACTTTTCTTTTTCTTAGTTGATGTTGCCTTTTCAAGACTAGGGAAAAAGGATAGGTCTCTGCCTTTACGTTATAATAGTTCTTTTAAGGAGAATTTAATGACAAGATATGTTAGTGAAAGGACAAAATAATTGATGATGCTAAGTGTAGATATATTTTATCACTAGAAAATTATAAATAAATATGTAGGTTACAAGCTGAGAGAGTTGGCCACCGATCAAGAGAACATGATATATAATATGTATCATAAAATGGTAAAATGGTGCACGTATATATGAAGTATAAATAAATTCAAAATGTTACTTATGTACATGATATATAACATGTATCATATAAAGGTAAAATGGTGCACATATATATGAAGTCCAAAGACATAATTAGAAACCAATCAAACCGAAGTTTAAGACATAATAATTCATAATTCACATCATAGTCATTTTAAATCTTTCATACCTCCGGATATGTAAGTTGAGTGCATGTTCTATCTTTGTAATGTGTACAAATTATAATTGGTGTATGAATGCTAATGTTATGCATGTACATGTGATGTTTGATCTAGGGTTCTAACCCTAAGCATGTTCTGGAAATTGGATATTACAATTCTCCCCCTTAAGAAATTTCGTCCCCAAAATTCTTACCTTATTCATCAAATAGGTAAGGGGTATTGTCTCTTCATGTTCTCCTCCATTTCCCATATAACTTTTTCTCATGAATGATTCCTCCAAAGTACGTTAACCAATGGGAACACTCAGTTCCTTAACTACTTATTCTGATAGCCAATTATCTTTACTGGTTCCTCAACAGAACTCAGATTACTTGCAACTTCAACTTCCTGAGCCGATAATATATAAGTTCGATCAAACCGATATCTCCTAAGCATGCTCACATGAAACATGATGTGTATCTAAGCCATTTCAACTGCTAATGCTAACTTATAGGCCAATTGTACAACTTTCTTAATGATCTTATAAGGACCAATGTATCTAGGGCTTAACTTGCCCTTTTCACAAAGCCTCAACACTCCTCGCCAAGGCAATACTCTCAGAAACATTTTATCTCCCACTTGATATTCCATATCTCTCCTATGTTAATCCACATAACTCTTCTGTCTATCTTGTGCTACTTTAATTCTACTACGAATCAATTTCACCTTATCTACAATATTTTAAGTCAATTCTTGGCCTTCATTAATTCTTAGGTCCTCTTCACACCAATATAAAGGTAAATCATACTTCCTTCTTTATAACACCTCATATAGAGCTATACTAATACTACTGTGATAGTGATTGTTATAAGAAAATGTAATCAAAGCTATATACTGATCCTATGCTCCTTGAATCTCCAATACATAAGCTTTAAGCATATCCTCAATAGTCTTGATTATTCTCTCACTCACTCCATCAAGGATGAAATGCAGTGTTGAAGTTAAACTTTGTACCTAAAGCTATCTATAGATTACCCCAAAATCTCAAGGTAAATCTAGGATCCCTATCCGAAACAATGGATACTAGAACTCCATGTAACCTTACTAGCTCATTCATATATCTCCAAGCTAACTGGAAAAAAGTGAGTCGACTTGGTCAATCTATTAACAATGATGTATATGACTTCATGCTGCCTCGAAGTTCTCGACAATCCTATTATGAAATCCATAGTAATCCTCTCCATTTTCCACTCCGGAATGGGCAATGATTGTAACTTACCAACTGGAGCTTGATGTTCTACCTTAATCTGTTGACAAGTTAAACAATTAGCCACATAGTTAGCCACTTGTCTCTTCCCCTTAGCCATAAAAAATGTTTCTTTAGCATTCTATACATCATCGTAGTACCAGGATGCATACCATAAGCTACTATATGTGCTTCCTTCATAATCTCTTTCCTCAAATCATCCACATCGGGTACACACAATCTCTGCTTCAGCTATAATGCATCATCTCTCAGCTCAAACTTAGAATTCGAATTCACTTTCGACTTCTCAATAAGCTTCACTAATTTAGGATCCTTTCTTTGAGCCTTTTCGATCTTCTCATGTAATAGAGGTCTCAGCTTTTATGTAGATATTAATGTTTCATTTTTCCCCAAATTAAACTTTACATTCAGTGTTTTTAATTTAATTAGGCTCTCGATGTCTAAATTTGAGCCACACTGCTATTGGATTTCCAGTTTAATGCATTAGCTACCACATTAGCTATACCAAGATGATACTTAATTGTACAATTATAGTCCTTCAACAATTCTATCAATCTTCTCTATCTCATATTCAACTCTTTCTGACTCAATAAATATTTCAAACTTTTGTGATCAGTTAATACCTAAAGAGTTTCACCATACAAGTAGTGTCTCCAAATCTTCAAAGCAAATATTATTGTAACAAGCTCTAAATCATGTATTGGATAGCTAAACTTGTGAGAACTCAACTGTCTCGATGATATGCTATCACTCTGCCCCACTGCATTAGAACACGTCCTAGCCCCTGTGTAAAGCATCATTGTACACTATATATCCTCCAGATCTAGATGGAGGAGGTAAAACTGGTGCTGTAGTTAACAGATGCTTAAGCTCCTAAAAAATTTTCTAACATTCATCAATCCATTTAGATGATACATTTTTCCTCAGAAGTTTTCTCAAACGGGCTGAAATAAAAAAAACCCTCGACAAACCTCCTATAGTATCTGATTAATCCAAGGAAACTTTAGATCTTTGTCACATTTCTTAAATCTTCCCAGTTCATTAGTGCTTTAACTTTCTTTGGGTCTAGCTGTATGCCTTATTCAGACACAATGTGACCCAAGAATACTACTTGTTCAAACCAAATTTCGCACTTATTGAACTTGGCATACAACTGTTTCTCTTCATTATCTATAGCACTAACCTTAGATGTTCAGCATGCTCCTCTTTACACTTTGAATACACCAAGATATCATCAATAAAAAAAATCACGAAACAATCTAAATAAGTTTGGAATACCTTATTCATCAAAACCATAAAAGTAGCTGGAGCATTTGTCAACCCAAAGGGCATCACTAAAAACTTAAAGTGCCCGTATCTTGTTCTAAATGCACTCTTTGGTACATCGGCTTTAACTATCTTCAACTGATAATACCCTGATCTCAAATCTAACTTTATGAACACCTGAGCTCCTTATAATTGATAAGGGAAATCATCTATCCTTAGTAGAGAATACTTGTTCTTCACTAGTGCCCAATTTAACTATTTGTAATCAATACATAATCTCAGAGTCCCATCCTTCTTCTTCCTAAACAATATCAGGGATTCTAAGGTGACAAGCTGAGCCTGATCAAACCCTTATCTAATAACTCTTATAATTGGGTCTTCAATTCCTTCAGTTCTATAGTTGCCATCCTATATGGAGCAATTGATAAAGGAGCGGTACTTGGAATAAGGTCAATGTTAAACTCCACTTCCCTTTCAGGGGGTAGATTTATTAACTCAGCAGAAAACATATCCAAGAAACCCCTAACAATAAGAACATCCTGAATAATCTATTCATTCCTGGTATCAAATACGTGGGTCAAATAAACCTCGCATCACCTCAGATTAGTCTTAAAGCACTCATAAATGAAATTAATTAGGTTGGCACTACTTTAATAACAACCTTATGAGTAGTGAGCCAATCTATGCATAGAATAATATTTATTTCCTTTAACTGCAGTACAATCAAATCAACTTCTAACTATGCCTGATCAATCCAAATCATCCATCCTTTACCCACCTCTCTAATCACTGTAGTACTATGACTACCTATTGGAGTACTCAACTCTAAATCATAATTGAACATTTCTCTCTTATAATACAATTTAGATTCCATATGTGGTGTTATGAATGAATGTGTAGATCCTGGATCTACCAATGCAAATGCTTCAAAATTTAAAAAATTCAACACACCTGCTACCACCTCTGGGGAGTTCTATGCCTCCTATTTGGTGATGGTATAGACCCTGGCCTGAGACTGTGGCTGGTTACTCCACAACTCAGTCCTAACACTAGGTCCTACTGATTATGTTCGGCCTCTATCTATGCCTTTTGTACTAACCCAGTAGTGCAATTCTTTTGGACTATTGTCTTAGTCACTTTTCCTTTTCTCATTCCAGACTGTAGTCCCAAAGTCTTAGTAGAATCTTGATATGATGCTCATCAAAGCCAAAACGAAAACAAACTCCCGATAACCTCTAACAATCTCCACCATGCTTCTTACCAAAGTGTTCACAATTAGGCATTTGTTCGGACTGCCCTCCAGACATATGTCCTCTACCTCAACTAGTCTAAACAAATCCACCTCTTAGTCAAAATCTTGACTATACTCTCCCTGACCACCTTTCAACAACTATTTAATTATAATCAAGGCTACTTATAGCTCTATAAAACTACCCAAATTAGAAATGACTAACCTTATTTTGATTTCCATGTTCAACCCATCTTCAAACCCCCTACACTTATCCTCTTGAGTAGGAATCAAGGTAGTGACATACCCCATTAGCTCATTAAATTAGATCTATATTTGACTATTATCAGACTTCCCTGTTTTAGATTTAAAAACTCCTTCATCTTTCTATTCAGATAAATCTTGAACATACAATTCTTTTTAAACACATTCAGAAAATCTTCCCATGAGAAACTATAAGGCTTGGTGGCACTGCCTGAAACAGTCTTTCACCATTGATATGCTGGACATTGTAGTAGGGAGACTGCATAGTCAAATGTTTCATCTGACTCACAATCCATCTGATCAAATACTCTTTTAGCCTTTTCTAACCATCCTTTAGCCTCAGCAGGGTCTGTACTTCTGTAGAACTCTATAACCCATACTTTTTAAGCTTATCATACCTCCTTTCCCTCTTCTCAGGAATTCTGAAAGGCCTTTGTGCAAACTTAGGTACAAGAGACTCTCTATTAGCTCCTACAGACTCTATGTTAGATGACTCTCCAACTTGATCTCCTATAGTGGATGACCTATAAAAAAAATTGTGATCACTATATGAATCTCTCACTATATATCATGTCCAAATATTCTTATATGACCTTATAGATGCCAAACCATAATATGATACAAAAAATGTAACAACTCACTAGCCCGAACATCCAGAGGACATTCAAGTACATATCTTATAATAATGGCATGTTAGAGCAGTTATATTCAATCATATGGCATCGTACAGAATAACATAATACTTAAAATGCTCAACTCCTCATTTCATTTACTAACATAATTTACATTGTAGTCTTTTTTAAAAAAATATTTACATCATGAAAAGTATCTGAGAGTTTACAACTTTTTATAAAAAAGTACTACATGACATATGAAAACTACATAAAAACATTCCAATACTCCTCAAATGTTAGTTGACAAACCTTTGAGCCATTTCTTAATCCAAAACATTCTTCTAAAGTATCTTAGGAACTAAGTCTCCTCTCTCATACCTGAAAAATCACATTACAAATTTGATGAGTTTTGCAAACTCAGTGAGTGAATCATCATTGATGATCTCACTTATGACAAATACACAAATATCTCACACATAACCAAATTCACAACAATCCTTATCTCAATAAGACATAATGAATGTCACACATTTCATATACTCTTTTCAAGCATAATTTGAACATTTATCCCAATCAATCACATTATCCACAATTTTAGATATATGTCATGTCATTTAATCAACATAATTTCATAAATGTATTCACAATCATGTATATATACAAATTCTGTTATGTATGGGATTCTACTTTCATTTTTATTTGTTGTGACCGAGCACCTTTCACTGTCCTATATCCCTTATAGATATCCGGCTCTTTCAGATACTATATTGTACTCATTGTGGATACCGGGCTCATTAATCACCAAGCTAGGCTCTATATGCAGATTTATGAGCTTTAAGCTCTTTTAGATTAGCTACTTCAGTCAAAACACTTTATCTGATCATGCATATAAATGTGATGCATCAAAGCACAAAATATGTTATCAATAACATTTATTCATGATGCATAGTAAGAGTCATATATTCATCAGTTCGAAGTTCAGTATTTAACACTTATGTTGAGTATTAAGATTTTATCATAATCATATACAAATAGAACACTCCTAATACATTCCCAATTATCAACTGCTCAGGCTACTAATATCTAGAATTATCATAATTAGAGATATATTTCAGAATTATATGCAAATAGAAAACTCCCAATACATTCCTAAATTTCAAACTCCTAGAACTACTAATGTCTAGAATTATCACAATCAGAGATATCTTTCAGAATCATGTGCAAATAGAACACTCCCAATACATTCTTAAATATTAAACTCCTCAGACTATTAATGTCATATCTTTCAGAATCATATGTCAATAGAACACTCCTAAGAGATTCCTAAATATCAAACTCCTCAAACTACTAATGTCTAGAATTATCACAATCAAAGATGTCTTTCAGAATCATATGCAAATAGAACACTCCCAATACATTCCTAAATATCAAACTCCTCAGGCCATTAATGTGTGAAATTATTCAATACCTCACAAATTTCACAAGCTTAAAGACATTACTAATAGCTGAAATTTTCCAAATTTCATATCCCTTAATGTTACTTCATTTCATGTTAATTAAACTACCAAATTGGTTACACTAACGCTTACAGAATTATGCTCACTTATGTCATTATCATTTGTTCTTTTACAACACACCTATAACTCAACTTTTCCAGATTTGGAAACACCTTAATAACACCTACCTTTAGCATGAATTCCTCATCAATTATACTTCAATTCCAGACCTAATTCATCCATGAATCACCTATAATCCATAGTTTTCATATACCAAGAATAAGTAAAGAAAACATTCAAATTTGTTCAACACATTTCTAGCACACTTCATCATCAAAATCTCATACATTTCATTCCAATTCAAGAATCATTCTTATACTATTTAACATGCCATGAGGATCAGTTTGCTACTTACTTACTAGGATTCCAACTTAGCTTAAATTTCTAGATTAACCGATCCTACCAAGCAAGCAAAAATTAGCGCAGTTCCAAGGTGAAAGTAAGCTGGTTTTTCAGACAGCAAGGTGAAGACCACTTTGAGCAAATTTCTTGGCTATTTGGTGTAGAATATATGTAAGGTTTTGGTATAGAAACTTAGGTAGGGTTCAAGAAAAATGCAAAGGAAAAATTTCATGCAAGTTTCGGTGGAGAAGGAGAATGAAGGAACCAGCAGAAACTTTACTTAGTCAAAATGCTAGGTGTCAACTTTTAATCACAACATTTTTCTTAAGGCATGGAAGACAATTGCCTACTTCATAAGCTTCCACTAATCTCCTTAAGATGCTAACATTAGTCAATAGTTAATTAGTCCACATGTCTCTTAATTATTAATCCACATGTCACACAATAATTGGTCCATTTAATTAATTAATTATGCCAAATGTCACTCAATTATAGGCATAATAATCCTAATTTTTAATGTATCAATTTATCCTACCACTAGGAACTTTTCCTAGTCTAAATGTACATATTAATTTATTAATCTCCCAGTTAATCATATTTAATTCCAAATCACTAATTTGAAACCAATCAAACTAAAGTTCAAGACATAACAATTCTAATTCACATCATAGTCATTTTAAATCTTTCATACCCCAAGTCACGTCAATTGAGTGCATATGTTATCTTTGTAATATGTACAAATTATAATTTGTGCATGAATAATAATGTTATGCATGTATATTCAATGTTTGATCTAGGTTCTAACCCTAAGCATGTTCTGGAAACCTGATATTACACGATATACTAAGACAAGTTATGGGTGATAATATTTTGTTAAATTGGGAACTTGTTAGAACATACTCTAATAGAAGAGGAAGCAATAATTGCATCCTTAAAATAGACTTAAAGAAGACCTATGACAGTTTGGATTGGGATTTTATTCTAAACACTCTTCATGTGCTAGAGTTTCCTACTATCTTTATTCAATGGACTCACAGTATATAACTTCTCCTTCTTTGAAAATCTTGGTGAATAGTTAGCCTAGTAAATCTTTTAAAAGCTTTAAGGGACTCAGACAAGGAGATATCATATCTCCTTATATTTTTTCTCTTATTATAGAAGTCTTTAGTAGGACACTGAAGAGAATTATGAAGAGATCTAGGGTTTTCAAGTTGCATTCCTAGTGCAAGCTTCAACACGTCACTAGATTTGTGCTTTACAAATAACCTTATACTTCTCTCCAAGGCTGATCAAGCTTCTGTATCTGCTTTTATGAAAGCCTTCAAAATCTTTAACAAAAATTTTTGTTTGAAAACCAATCACTCTAAAAGTTGCTTCTATTTATCCAAATCAACTGTAAGGAAAGAAGTTATGATCAATTCTACAACTAGATTCACACTAAAACTACTTCCAATGTTATATATAGACATTCCTATCTTATCTATTAGTCCTTCTTATGGAGATTTTAGCATTCTAGTTGATAGAATCAATAGCATGATCTCTTCTTAGAGCTCCAAAACATTGTCCACCGTTAGTAGAGTTCAACTTGTTTCATCTATGCTTAACTCAGTCAATGTATTTTGGGCTACACATTTAGCCATCCTAAGAAGACCATCAATACCATTGAGATTATTTGTGGCAGGTTTCTATGGAATAGAAATAAGGACTCTTTCAAAAGAGCTAAAATGTAGTGGAAGGAAGTTTTCTTGCCTAAGGATAAATTAAAGGAGGTCATAAGATTGTTTCTCTTAAGCTGATGAACACTATTATGATATCTAGAAGGCTATAAAGGTTAATGACAAATAAACAATCTCTTTTTTGTAAATGGATTCGTGACATTTGCATATAAAAAAATAACATATGGAGTATAAAGATCAAATCATGCTCTACTTTAACTTTGAAAGTTATTTTAAGAACTAGGGATTTATTGAGAAATGAGTTTGCCTGTCTTATTAGAGATAGGAACAGAAACTAGCTTTTAGTTTAACAAATGGTTTTCTTAGGGTTCTTTATATAACTTATAGGAAATGGAAACCTCAAATCTATTATTGGTATGAGAATAACTGTTGCTAAAGCACCAGTTGGTAGATAGATCTTGACACATACTTTTTATTCCTAGATCTCTTTATAAAGAGATCATTCAAGCTAACATGCTCAAGGGAAGATTGTATCGTTCGGGAGCACTTTAGAAATGAATATGGAAAAATCACAAATCAGTCCTATAGAAGGATCCTTCAGAAAACACAATAGTAGAATGCCTTGGAATCAGGTTGTCTGATATAAGCATTTTCATCTAAGAGCCTTAATCACATTATGGTTAGCTATGAGGGATAAATTTCCAACTATGGATAAATTGAAGAAATTACTTAACATTCCTAATTAGTGCATTCTCTATCAAATTATTAACAAAAGCACTAATCACCTATGTGTCACTACTATCAAGAGTTCTATTATGCATAAATGTCACATTCAGAGTGCTCCTATAGATTGGAACTATAATATACCATTTTCCAATATTAAGGGTTAGAACCCTAGATAACTGTGCATGAGAAATATTATTGAGAAAATAGGAAACGCATTTCATGCTCATGCATAATAGTATCATACATACACATGCGCATTTGATTTTTGTACACATTACAATGACTGTTTATGCACTCATTTGATATATTTCGGGGTATAAATGATTTTAATTTGATTATGATGTTAATAGTGAATGTTATATCTTGAAAATTGATTTGGTGAGTATAAATATTAATTTAGAATTTTTGGTTAAAATTTGGGAAAAATTATGATATTTATGAATATTTTTGGGATTAGAAAAAATGTCAAGTGGCAGGACAATTGATAAATGGTAGTAGAAATAAATGACAAATGGCAGTAGAAATTATTGATAAATGGCATTAGGATTTAATGACAAGTCTTATAGAAAATTGGGAGACAATTGGAATAGAAATTGGAGAACAAATGGGCTGGTAGTTAAAAGAGCCAAGAGGAGACCATAAGGATTTGTCACTTGCCTTGCCACATACCTCACTTGCCTATTACTTGAAAGACTACTATTCTCGTCTTTCATTTTTATTCTTTGGCTAAATGCTCTCTCTTAATTTTGTTCTTCATCTTCTTCATTTATTCTTCTCTATTTACAACGTCTTTAACTCTCACTATCTTGAGTTTCGCTATTATACTTTAGTTGCCACTTCAACACATTCATTGCCATAAAGAAAACCTAACTTTTCTCCTTGAAAGATTATGATCATGTAATGCTTGGAGAGTTAGATCAAACCATGATCTTGAGCTTTTATAGAAACTAAAACTAATGGTGCATTAAATCTCTAAATAAATCTAATGTAAAGAAAATTAATGGTGAGTAACTAGTATGCATTGCAAGAAATTTTTTACTGAAAATTAAAATAAATTCACTAACTTTCCATGAAAGGCAAAGTTAAAGTAATATTACAAGATCATGCTATCAAAATATAAAAATCTTTTCAACTTATCATCGTTAAAAACTACTAGTAGACATGAATTCTGGTTATGCAAAGTTCCATATTCTTCTAAACAAGAATCTCACGTCTTCAGCAACTTTGTGAGAAACTAGAATTTCTCTAATCCAACAGTAGATTCTGTAAGTAAGTGCATGCTTGTCTATTTTCACCTTCTTGAAAATTCTTCAATTCCGTTCAATCTTATGTTAGATACACTAAATAGTTTAGACTTATGACATTTTGTATCTTTTTCCATTCTTTTGTATTAGTTTTCAACCTACACAAAGATTTTATCCCCATTACCAAATAGACAAGCCAAGCTTATGATATATAGAATTTTATCCCATGTAGTATCAATATAACAAAATTAAAAGAATAAATGATTTATAGTTTCAAGTACCATATTGTATAGGATGCAGAGCTAGTTGCTAGAGTTTATCCTATCCTTGATTTTTAGTGTCCTTTTTGTAGCTGGCCAAGTGATAAAAGAGGGTTTAGGCACCAATGATCCTTTCCAAACAATGTTATACAGATGAATGGATAGAATATGAGGTTTGATGGCTTCTAAGCATGAGCAATTAGAGAACTCCCCATTTCTGTTGAGATTCCATATTGCTTTATCCTTCAATAAAGGGTTAGGAGAGTATTTAGGATAATAATTTAGTAGTATACCCGTAACCCTACCAGATGTTAGCTAATATCTCTAATCAATAACTTTGGTAACTTATAAAAGAATTTGTCTAAAGATTAAAGGACTCTGAGTTACCTCATTATCATACCAAAGTGAAGTATCTTCTCCATTTCCAATATAAATTTTGAAAAGAGGGTGTATAATTTGTCTTATACTATTCATCTGGATGAAAGCCCATAAGTCCTCCTTCTTTTCCTCTAATTTCCAAAATCTTAAATCCCTTAAGTATTGTTCATTTTTCCATTTTCTCTGAAGTGCCTCTTTATCATTAAAGAGCTTCTAGATCCTTTTAGCCACTAGTATTGTCAGAATCATCTATATTGAGACAAATCCTAATCCACCTTCTTGCTTTTTCCTACACGATGGATGACATATGATTTTGGATCCTTTAGGTTTATCAAAATTTCTAGACTATGTAAAGTTCCTCATGCATTTTTCCATCTCCCTATTGATCTTTTTGGGAAAGAACAAATGAGATCTTGAATGTGTGTGGAGATTGCTTAGCATTGAAATGATAAACTGGACCATTGTAGCTTGAGAAAGAACTCTATTTTACTAAGCATTAATTTTCTTCTTAAATTTCTGGAATAGTAGAAAACAATCTTGAAACTTATTTTTCTCACCAAAGATAGGGACTCCAAGGTATTTGAAAGGAAAGCAGAGAATATTCAATCCAACAATGTTCTTAAGATAGTCAGTATTAGAAACATTAAGGGAAAAATAAACCCTAATGTTTTGAAAGTTAATGCTAAGTCCAAAAATCCTATGGAAAGCTTATAAGAAATTGTGCAACAACGAGATGGAGTTAGGATCAGTGCCAAAAAAAATCATTAAATCATCTATAAAACTAAGTTGAGTAAGTTGAATGTCCTTACATTTATGATGAAATCTAAAACTAGAGGGTAGAAGTGTTCTATTTGACAATTCTTCTAAGAATCTCCATGGAAGTAGCAAATATATAAGGAGAAAATAGGTCTTCATGTCTAATCTCGTTAGAACCTTTAAATAATCGACTTATGGATCCATTAATGAACATAATATAGGAACTAGTTGAAAGGCAATCTCTGATCTAGTTAATGATAATATTAGGGAATCCAAGCCATTCCAAACTGTTGAAGATGAAATTCCAATGTAGACAATCAAATGCTTTGGAGAAATACATTTTAATGGCATAACTTTTAATAGATCTGTTGGAATTATAATCCCTCATTAACTCTTGCACCATTAAGATGTTATTTGAAATAGTTATGCCTGAGATGAAAACTCTTTGGAAAAAATGGATTTATTACTTAAGAGGTTCCTTTAGTTTATTGGCTAGTAGTTTGGATATCACTTTATAATCAATGTTACAATAAGAGATAGGTCAAAAATCATTGAGAAAATTGACAATAGGAAGGATCATGCAAATAAGAATTACATTATTCTCCTTTAGCAATTTTCCAAATCTCATGAATTCTAAGTAACTTCTAAAAGTAGTTACCAATGTTATGCCATGTGCTTTGAAAAAGGTGTCCATTGAACCTATTATAGCCTGGCACCTTTCTTAGCTTGAGTTTAAAGAGAACTTTGATTTCATGAAAAGTTATTGGTTGTTAAAGCATCTCTTTATTATCTTAAGAGATAGGGGTCTAATGAGTTCTACCAGTTCTTATAGATTGAACAAATCTTATGAATTGGAAGCTAGTAGTTTTCAATAGAAATTGGGCACCATGTTTTCTATTGAGGTTCTATTAGTAACCATTTAAATATTACCATCTTGAAGATAATTGATTTTTTAAATTTTCTTTTTGCTGAGTTATGAAAGTACTTTGTGTTGGAGTCTTCTTTCTTTAGCCAAGTGACTCTAGCTTTTTGCATTAGGAGATAGCTATTCTCTAGTAGAGTCTTGCTATTAAATCTATAAAATTCTAATCCCAGTAGCTTTCAATTCTTGATTATTGTGAGAGAGAAAACTAGCTTTCCATATATTTTTTAGCCCAAACATTGCATATTGCAATAAGAATTTAGCAGAGAGCCTCCTGCTTTAAGAAAAAGTTTTAACTTACTTTTTAGGATTTGGAGTTTCCTCATTAGTTAGAATGATTTGTAACCTAGAATCTAGCTATCCCAAACTTCACTTACCAGCCCCATAAAACCCTATAGAACTGAGGAACTTGCTCAACCAACATTCATTAACTAGATTTTGTCAAGTTTTTTCCTAATAAAAGATCTGCCTATTTGCTTGTCACTTCACGTGAATGGATATCCCATAAAATTTTAATTAGTTCTTTTCATCTTTGCAATTGGTTTTTATTGTTCCTTGCCTACATTAGAAAAGTTCACTCTTTTACCTTAGGTTTCTGAAGGATGCATAACACAATTAAAGTTACCTGCTAAGAGTCAAGGTCTAGTTGTCTAGTTATTAAACATTTGATGCTATAAAGGTCTTCTTATAGTTTGGTTTTTTAGAATTCAAATATTGGAAGCAAAGATAATAGTGATGTCAAATGTTTTATTAGTATTTTCCAGCTTATGAGTAAGGTGAACATATTTATCCCATATACTTTGGACTACAACCTGCACTTTCTCTTTGTTAAAAGCACAAAAAATTTTACTATTATAATGGTGCATACAATTAAAGCCAATTGGCCAATCTTTTCTTAAGAAATTCATAGTTTTTATAGCTTATGAGCTTTGATTCTATCTCTATTAGTCGCAAAATAATGTCTTTTTTTCCAAAATTAGATCTTTGGCAACTTATCTTTTATAGGGTTTATTCATGCCTTTAAGATTTCCAAAACATGTTGAGAAATAAAAAGGGGACCTAAGTACCACTAGCTTTAGGTTTTATTCTCTTTCTCCTTGATCTTCTGTTTGCTGTAGGAGATAATTGTTCAATTACATCCATTTCTGTGTTAAAATTAGGCTGCTCTTAATTTTGATCCTTCTCCTTAGTAGGAATTTTTTAAATTCCTTCTCTGACACCTATTTCCTTCTGCTTTCCTTCTAGTTCTGAAGTCTTGTGTTATTTTAAAGATTGAAACTTCAAAACATTAGGTAGTTTTGTCAATATTTCTAGTTGAGTAGTAAGAGAGTTTCCTTCATAAGTTTAAGGTATTATATCCTCTTTCAACCCTATAAGCTTATCATAATCCCTTCAGTTGAATATTTTCCCTATAGGTTTCCATTTTTCTTTCTAGTTTAGGTCTCCAGTTATAAAAGAGATGTACTTCTGTTTTAACCAATTCACCATTTACATCCATTTCATAATTGACAATATCTCAAGAATTTCCTTCTTAGAGATAACCTTCACATAAATCCTTGTATAAAAAATTTTCGAAAGCCTACCTGTAGCTGAGTCAAAGGCAAGTGGCTTCCCTACTATGCTTGCAAGGAAAGTCAATTCATCTAAAGTCTAATAATTTTGCTAAATATTATGGAAAATAATTAATAGTGGAATAGTTTTTATCCTAGTTTTGTCAAATTCTAATCTAGGGGACCATTTTTAACAAACATTGATTGGCCTCCAATATGCTAAGGACTGGATTCCATTACCTTATTCATACTATCCACCTCTGTGAGTTTAAAGAGAAAAGTGTCCTCTTCAGTGAGCAGGCCTCTATCCAAACCTTTACCTTCCCATCTATTGTTTGCCTAGCTTTGCACCTTAGGAAATGTAAGTCTTTTGCTAACAAAATAACTCACTATTATGTTGACTTAATGTTTAGCTCCCTCTTGTAGCAAGTTGAGAGGAGTTGTGACAATGCCATTGACTACTATGGATTAGAAGTGCTTTGGTTTCTCCCTTAGAGCATCAATAAAAATAACATTTTTCCAAGAATTGTTGGATTCATTTGGAGTTACCATATACTGCTTGCTATTTTCCCTCTAAAGTTTGAAATCCCTAGGCTTATGTAGTTTTAGTAATTGATTTTGATCTAGAACCTTATAAGTATATGAGAGAGTCATCTTATTGCCTCTTTTGGAGGCTTCCATAAGGCCTTCCCAGACTAGAAACTTACCCGTTGCCTCACCAGTATCCAACCCGAAGTAGAAAGTTTCTTATTTTAAAGAGTGGGATGACTAGAAATATTTTTTATCAAAATAGTCAACACATATCTAATTAAAGTACAGATTAAAAAACCTTAATGGAAAATGAAGCAAAAGATCTTAAATTAGAAAATGAGTTAGGGGGGGGGGGGTAAATGTAGAATAAAGAAGGTACTAACCATCCATCATGCCCACAAAAACAATTGCCTAGTTTTGTGGCAAGCTTTACATTTTGGGTAAATTGAAAAGAAAGGATTTTAGATATAAATGACTAACTCATTGAGGAAAAATATTTGGATATTAGATTAAAAAGAGTTTTCTTTAAATTTGAAAACAAACTAATGGGTGATAGGATTAGAGTTTTAAAATGATCGACCTATGGCTTTAGGAAAGAAAATTTGTTAAATTAAAGTTGATTTAATAACATGAATTAAATAATGAAGAAATTCGGATAATGAAAGTTGCTTTTTTAGCTGAAAGACTTCTAATTTAAAAATGGAACTTTTAATTTTAAAGAAGAGGTTAAATTTTGATTAAAAGCAAAGAATGGGCTTAGCAAAAGAAGTTAAATAATTTTTTTAAAAATATAATTTTTTTTATTTTTGAATAAATATATGTTTTAATTGAAAGAAAGAATTTAAAAAAATGAAGTTGATAAAGTGAAAATCTAATATGATTAAAAGAAGTGGTCTAAAAGAACATCAATCATAAATATAAATATAACAAATAAATATGAAGTGGAAAATTCATCTAACAGTGATTTTAGGGTTTAGGTTACTACATTTAACGTATTCACACAAAATACATGACCCATTTTATTTGAAAATTGTTATTTGGATTTGGACTTATTCAAACAAATTCCAAATAGGTTTTATCCTATGCATTCATCTAAAAGAGATACATGGTCTAAGTTAAATCTAAGCCTAAAATTATATTAAACAAGTTATACAAGTTATTACAAATTGATTCATATAAAAGATGGCTTGGTGCCTGAAATTATATCTTTTTCTTACTTGAGGATTTATCTACTTAGCTACTTAACTTTACTAGACTTTAATATGTATATTTATGAGTAATAATGGTCGTGACTCACTCACCTATAGAAAAACAAAAATAAAAACCAAGCAAAAGAAATGATAAGAATAACGACCCAATTGAAAGATAGAAAAATGTAAAAGGATGTTTCCCCTACTGTTTATCCTATTTGAGTTTTTATCACTTCTTATTGTTGATTTTTTCCTTATCCAATGAACACTAAGAAGAGATAGAATGGAGGTGCATTAAGAAGAATCTTAAAGAAAAGGATGAGAATTAAAACGAAAAAGTGATAGAAATAAACATTTATTTTTTAGGTAAGTAAATGAATTGAAACAAAGATACACATAAAGGTTCCAAAAAATCTAAAAAAATAAGACTAGTAAGTCGTAAGGAACATTAGGTAAACAAACCTTAAAACCATAAGAATAACCAACACAAGTAAATAAGAAATTAAAAGTCTAGGCTACCCTTGGATCAAAACTAAAGGAGGGGTGAAGAAAATTTAGTCACATCTTTGCCTCGTGCACTTGGGTTCTCTATCATTGCTTATCCTAATATGTTTGGGAGTGCTTTATGCTTCTTTTGCAAATTTGATGGTAGGATTTGGCTTGCTAAAAACTAGGGGAGTTATTAAGGAGATCTTATACTTTTATCTTTTGTGTGATCGTTTACTTGTCTTTGTAATAATATGGTCTTCTTATTTATTGTTCTAAGGATCAACGTAGTAATTAGCTTGCTTAAAGCTTGAATCATTACTAGGGGGGATATCATATGGTTGGAGACAGTAGGCTTTTCAACTTAAAGAATTGCTTTGATGATAAGAAGATTATGATAGCATTGTACCCTATTCGTATTAAGGAAGTGTCAAAAGTTGTCTATTAAATTAAGATCCTATATGATTTAATTCCTTCCTTTTACCTACAAGAGGGAAACTTGTAATGTGAAGGGAGAGGGAGGGAAGTTTTAAGAACTAGAAGTTCCAGATTTGGTGAAGATGGATGGAGAAGGGTCAATGCTAAGTGTTTAATTATTCATACTTTTAGGTTTATATATAGTGCACTTCTCATGTTTATTTGAGTATTTTTATTTGTTTTAGTCCACAATTTATTCAAATATTTTTATGTCATAATTCATTTTTTCGAAACAAAAGGAATGAATTCAAGTAAATTTCGACAATTTAGAATTGTTTTCATCATGTTATGAAGCTATAGGAAAGGAACAAAGCTAATTCCATTGTTGTGTACTTGCCTATGTTCTTTATAATTTAAATTTTCAAGCAATATGGCCATGTTTCACATGAAGAAAAGGGTGAAAGGCAAGCAAAAATGAAGCTCAAGAAATATAGTTAGATGACCTAAAATAGCAGAGAGAATGAAGAATAAGCAAGAGACATATTTAGAGTAGATTTCCATTAATCCAAAATACTGATGCAATATTTTCCATGAATTGATCTAGTGTAATAGAAAGGAGTCGCATGCAAACCTAGAGACAGTTCAACATAAATATTTTTTATTAGGGACAAATCTAATACAGGAATTCATAAATCAATTAATGCAATTCTAAGGTTTTAATTAGGAAGAAATTTTGATTAACTAACTTAGGATTATTTGTTCATAATCTTAAAAAATATATTAGTATAATTAAGGAATTTCTAAATTATAATTAACTTTAGATTAAATTAATGTGTGAGGTCTTAATTGCATGAGAAGTCCTAGGGTAATTTGAAATTTAGGTGCTACTATCTTCATTTATTTTTGCTTAGTTTAATATTCATTTTAGTTAATTAATTGTGTTGGTTTGTTCTTAGATTATTGTTTTAGTTTGGATTTTAGTCAATTGTTATCACTATAATTTATCAGAACAAATAATAGAAAAATGACTAGTATAAGTAATTCTAGGCCTAGTGGGATTAACCTAAACTTGTTAGTGTTAGTTATAGCTATACCGTGTACTTATGGTAAAAACAACAATCAGTAAGCATGCTAGAGTTTACATATAAAAATTTGCTCTTTGGAGAGAGAATACTTATATAAGGTATAGAGGAAGGGTAAATGCATTTATAAAGATTCTTGTTTTTCTTTTGTATCAGATTGAATAAACATAAACATTAAGATTTGTTTTAAAGAGGAAGGAGGAGGAGAAGGATTTAGTTTAGTAAAGTAGTGAAAAAAAGCAATTGTGTCGAAGAAGTATGAGGGAATCCATGTAAGGTTGCAGCTTTAGATACATGTTTCCTTATTTAGTAAGAGGGAGGAAAATAAAAAAAGTTGATCATGAGTTTAGATTGGGAGGAGCAGTAGGGGAAACAATTAGAGGTTTGTTGTTTAAGTGATGGAGATGATTCTACTTTCTTAGTTTATAAAGAATATCAATCCAAAGGATGGAGCATTGAGGATACAAGACTAGGTGGTACCACTAAATGTTAGTGAGGGAGGAATGAATATCTGAAGAGTATAAAAGTTAGTGAAATAAAGAGAGGGATGCCTAATTGAAAGGATTTTGTTAGGGATTGAGGTTGTATAGAAGTAAGAAGGGGGTTTTGAATGATATTAGATAATTTCCTAAAGTTAGGAAAGGTTCTTCCATATGTTACAGACTAATGCCAAAAGTTATCAAGGATGATTAAAATAAACTTCAATATGTATAAACAAGTTTGAATTATGGGTAATTATAGGAAAAAAGGTTCTTATAAGGGGACCTGGAGGATGCCATGGATCATTCCATAAGTCAGTAGAATTTCTATTACAATATTTTGTTAAAAAATAGTTGGTAATGATAGATTGTGAGGGATGATTTAGAAGCTTTTCCCTTTTAGGATAACACCATGAGTCCATTTTACCAAAAAATTTGTCAGAGAAAAGAATTGAAATTCTCTAAGCAAGCATTTCCCAGTTTATGAAAACAAAAACTTATCCAACTCGCTTTAGTTTTTGACAAGGAATTTACAACCCTTAACTAGAAGAAGTTTATAAGTTTATGTTTTATTTCTTTAATAAAATGATAGGACAATGGTAGGTTTGGTGGATACACAGGCTAATTAGAATATAATTTATTAGATAAGGTATCTTACTAATTAAGGAAGAAAATAGCAATGTTTGATTTCTTTCTAGGTTAAAAAACCTAAAATCTTCACAAGCCTAGGCCATTGAGCCCAAACTAACTTATTCTCTTTCAAATAAAAATTTTAGAGTTTAATTAGATAAAACTTTTAAAATAGATCTTATTTATTTTTTGTTTACTAACTTACTACTTGAATTATTCAAAATTTGGGTTTCTCTCTCTCTCTCAAAATCGTCTATTTGAAATATATCAATCAAGAAACACTACACTTTTATAGTACAAGCTTGGATTTTGAGTAAAGTTCTTTTAAATTGACCTTATTGCCTAATTAAGAATTGTAAACTATTATTTAGGTCATAATGCTCTTGCGCCAAGGTCTAAATGATAATTTCCACAATTAACTAGAAGGAATAAGTTAATAGAGTTTTTCAAGCCTATAATAATAATTATAACTTTAAATATATCACAAAAATGGGTTTTGGGCCTAGGCTCAAAGAGAAAGCTTTTAAACTCCTCCAATAATTGAATATTTGTCTTTTGGGCTTTTTCTAGATGTTAAATGTAAGATGACTCCCTAGCAACATGTAACAAAAAGAGACATAAGGTCATGTGTTAACCAAAAAAAAAGTTAATTTAATTAGTCACAATACATGTTAGACAATAAAGCTTTTAGTTGAGTTGGCCTGTGAGGTAAGAATCCTCTATTTTAGCAAAAATGAACTTAAATCCTTTCACAAACATTTAAACACAACCTAAAAATAAGATTATTTGGATAAGAGTAACTAAAGGGATCAAACTAAATCTTGCCTAATCTTTTATTTTTTGTAAAAGTAATAAAACCAAGAATAAGGGAACCCTAATTTATGAATGCTGATATTTTACAAACTTTGCCTCTCTTCCTTTTCAAACTAATAACTAATTCACAAGAATGAATACTTAATTATCCTGACAATACAAACCATTAGTATTTAGAAATTAGGTACATTTAGATCCTAATTTTCCATATAAAAACAATAAAAGGTCACACAAAATCTTGAGTATTTTTTTTTAAAATAAAATTTAAATTATATTATAACAAAAGTTATTACACGATCCTAAATAAGAACCATAAACCTAGAATCAAGAGAGACTATACTAAATAGGATGTACATCAAAGTACAATAAAATTACATCTAAACATCCAATTTACTCTAAGTTCTTGGCTAGTATGCATTGCTTCTCATTGGCAATAATAACTACTCTAATTAGGTTCACAATTTGCTCGGCAAGCTAATGTTTTTTTTGTTCCTTGTTTTTATATAACTGCCTATTCCTTTCTCTCCAAATGGAATAAATTACCATACGAAGTGAAATCTTCATAATAATGTTATTCCTCTAACCTACTTTGGTGTAACTTATGACTATATTTATTGTCCCAGACGATACAAAGTTGAAGTTAGAAAGCTGTAACATACTCCAAATTTGACTCCATATTGATTTTCTATAGCTACATTCAAAAAAATAGATGATCTCTGCTTTCATTCAATTGTTTACAAAGAATGCAAATAGGATCAAGCCTACCAAACCAGTTGCCTTTAGTTTTTTATCAGTTCTTTATCACTAGCCATGTGAATACTATAGCTTTAGGGCAAAGAACTTACTTCCAAGTGACATTAGCCCAAGGAAATAAATCTAAATGCTGCATTAGTAAGTTATAACCAAAACTATTAATGAAAATTCCACTAGTATAATGTGTCCAGATCATTCTCTCCATTCTCCTCTCTGCAAGTAATCAACAAGCAGCTAAAAGTCCCTAAAGCTACCAATGCATTCCCTATCTTGTGTTAGCTAAGACACTCTAACATCAATGGGAATTCTATTTCTCAATGTAGCTAATTCAGATCTTTGAATAAGAGCATCGAAATCAGTCCATTTATTGTACCAAAGCCATATCTTTTCACCATTCCCCAGCCTATACTTCAAATAAGGGTATATCTAATCTCTTAAATTGAGCATATAGTTAAAAATCCATAAGCATTCAAGAGATTGTTGTATCTATCAGAAATTTTGATTATTGAGGTGATAGGCCTTCACCCATTTACCTCATAAGGCTTCCTTTTCATCGATTAATCTTCAAATCCTCTTAAAGAGCAAAACCTTCTACGTTTGAGTACTAGGAATGGTCACTAGTCCCCCATGTTTCTTTGGAATAATGATATCTCTCCACTTCACCTTAGACTGTTTACTTTTATTAGCTTTTTCCAAACCATATAAAAGTTTTCAACAATCTATCCATTTCCTTGATCACCCTATTCCAAATAATGACATGAGTAGCCCAATGAACATGTATGCTATTCAATACTGATGTGTTGAGGGTCACTCTGACAGTTAAAGACAAGAATCTATTTTGGCTAGCTTGTTTTCTGGTTTTTATTTTTCAATCAGAAGGAGAAAATCTTAGAATTTTGGTTTTTTAGTAGTAATAGGGACTCATAAATGTCTTAAAGGAGTAGCCTGTAGATTAAAACTAACTATATTACTTATCCATTCAGGATTTTGAATTTCAGAGTAAACTTTACTTTTTTGCAAACTAATCTCCATGCTTAACCAGCCAGAAAAATTTTACATCATATTCATTAACATCCAAAATAAGTGTGGTTCAACTTTGCAAATAAGAATCACATCATTAGCATAAAGCAAATGTGACTCTACTTTATGGTGATATTGGAACAACCCATTGCATTCCATAAGTTTGGAAAAATATTCCATAGCTAATGTGAAAAGGTAATGGGAGAGTGGATCCCATGGCCTAATCCCTCTTATATTTTTGAAAGGCTGAGTAAGGATCCCGTTAACTAGAATACTCATAGAAGTAGATCAATTACATTGCATAATCCAATTTTGAAATCTAACGACTAGACCAATAGCTTCTAAGCAAGCATGCATGTAGGTCCAGCTGATGGTATCATAAGCTTTAAACAGGTCAATCTTCAATGCGCAACTATTAATACAATTTCCAAATTGATACTCACCCAATAAATTTTGAAGGATAAGGATGTTGTCACTAATATTTCACAAAGGTAAGAACGCACCTTATTCCATAATCACCACTTCAGACAAAACCATCTTCAATTTGGATGCTAGGAATTTAGTAATTATTTAATATACAATTGTATAGCAAGAGATAGTTCTAAAATTTGCAATCACAATAGGTCTAGCCTTCTTAGGAACCAAGCATATAAAGGTGTAGTTTACTTCCTTTAGCATTGAACTAGAAGAAGAAAAACTTAAACACAACATTAATTAAGAGAAGACCAGTAATGGACCATGTCTTTTGGAAACAATCTACTGAATATCCATCTAGTCTAGGGTCTTTAGAACTATTAAGATTGAATAGCATATCCTTTATCTGTTGAGAGTTGAAAAGGGAATTAAACATCTCTAAAAGATACTAATTAGGATTGAACTCTAGTATACTCTGTACACCAAATCCTCTTTACTATATTTCAGACCTCCCTATAAGATTCAAAAAATAGCCTCTGATAAAATTATATAGCTCCTAATGATTAGAAATAGCATTACCAAATTCATCCTTCAACTCAATAATAATATTGATGTTTCCCCTAGCAAGTAGAGAAGGATGGAAAAACTTTGTGATTGAATCACCATCCTTAAGCTAAGTTTGCCTCGCTTTTTGTCTCAGGATCAAATTCTGCAGTTTCAGCCTTTCCTAATGTTGCTTCATCCTTTTAACTTCTATACTTTTTAGGACAATATTATAGGGATTGTATCTGCCAGAGCTTTACTTAGGTTATTAAGATCCTGAGCATATGTCTTACTGAAGTGTTTAATAATAGATTTAACTAATCTCAATTTCTGCATGAGTTGAAATGTCTTATATCCCTGCACCTCTTGATCCAAAATTTTGAGAAAAAATTCCTTAAAATCCTTTATTTAAGTCCACTCATTGAAAAATTCAAAAGGGATTCCAATTCTAAACCTTTCATTCATCTACTGTATCAATATGAAGGCATGATATGAGAAAACAGAATCACCAAAATAAGAAGAAGCTCGAGGAAAACAATTTAACCACTTATGGTTCACCAAAGCTTTGTTTAGTTTTTTTCCTGATTAGAATGTACTCCTATTGTTTATTTATCTATGTTAACCATCTACTTGTTTGTCTAAGATCTAGAAGATCGACCTTTTGAAATAGCACTATAAGTCCTTTCCCTAACTAGAATTAAACCCAGCACCACCCTCAACTTCATCAGATTTAAGACAACAACTAATATCACCAATTACTAACCAAGGAAGTTGCATTCCAAGGTGAATATTTTGAAGCTCATTGATCATGTCATTGAAGTTTTAAAATTTATAAGCCCTTAAATACCACAAGTGCATGGGTCACGATTGTAGTATAAGAGGTGTAGATCTCATAAGGAGGGTATTAGCCTAATTCTAAGTCATCTAAGGCTCAAAGAAAAGAATGAAAAGAAATAATAACTACATAAGTGAACAAGAAAAGTAAATACAAGAAATTGATTCAAGAATTGTAAAGAGGAAATTTCAACAAATAAAATTAAACTGAGCAGTCACATAGGTCACAATGGAAATCTGTCAAGAGAGTTAATCAATTTATGAAAGGGGGGATTTTATCTATCATTAATGCTAATCTATCCATTTATGTGTTTATGGGTGTCAATTGTAGAGTTCATTTCTCTCTCTCGAGTTATGACCATTAAACCCTAAATTGTAAGCCCTAATTGAATTATAGAACTTGTAATCTCTCAATTCCTAAATTACCCAAAATTATAATTAGTTCTAAAGCTCTCTAATAAACAATCAGGCCTTGCACGAGATCTCTCCCTATGAAATTGCCGACTAGATTAATTAAGTAGTCAGTTAGATCACCTAACTGTCACTAATTCGATCTAATCATTTTTATCTTGCCCACCCTTTTAGTTGTTAATGAAATATGCAATTACATTAATCAATCACAACACCCAAAATAATAAACAAAAAAATAAATAAATCAACATTAACTCAAAGTAAATTCCTGAAAGAAAGTTTAGAGCATTATTAATAACCCAAAATCTATTTCCATACAATCCATCTCAACTTTATAAATTTAAATCTAAAAGAAAATGAAGAGAAAATGAAACTTAGGTTAAACAAATTGGGAAGGTAGTGGCGTCAGGATACCACCTGATCTGGGGACTAGTAGTGTCGGGATCCACTTCTTCTTCCTCCTTCTTCCTCTTCTTCTTCTCTCCCTCTCTTCTTTTTCTCTCTCTTTAGGGTTTCCAAGAGTGGATGAATGTAAAGTTCTCTTTTCTCTTCCTCTTTATGTTCTTTTACAATCTTTTATGTTTTAGGAAAGCCTAAGGTTTTTTTGGGATTTGAAAATTCCAAAAAAATCTCTCAAAACATGAAGTTTGTGAGTGTCTACGCATCTGCCGGACACAGGCCATATTCATTGCTCACATATGAGCCATCTGTTACAATCGTGGCATGCAGGTTATGATCTTATCCCATTCTTTGAGCTTCTTTTATGATCCTAGCCTACCTATACGATTATGGACCTATGTTGTGGCTCAAATTCCCTCTAAAGCTCCTTTTCTCTTTAACATTGATGCTGAAACATTTGTAAACACATCAAGGTACCTCAAAAACATAACATTTATGCTCAAAGACTTGTACTAACCCATCAAACACTTAAAACACAGATAAATCACAAACTAACACAATTTTAACCTAAATATATACCAAACGATCTAATTAAATGCTAAATACATATTTAACTATTCCTTAAAACACGATGCAATTTGCACTTATAACTCATCCCATAATTTTTCCCCCTGAAAGGAAAAATTCAATGCATAAATGATAATTACTTCAAAATAGAACTTGCCTATTAGTCAAAAGTGAAAATGTATAAACTATGATCACTCATCTTATTGATCTTAGCCTTAATAAAATCATAATTGTACAGGTAAATAATTCTACCATTTTAATGGTATGAATGATTAGAGATACATTTCAATTTAGCACCCAAAAAAGCCAATCCCCTCTAATTAGAAGTTGCCTTTATTTTATTCTCGATAAGACTTACCAAAATTGATTTCCTTTCAGCTACTAGTGTTAAGTCAAGAAGACTTCACTTCTTGTACTGATTTTGATGAAAGTAAAATAATAATAATAAAAGAAGCGTGTGAACTGTTTTGATGAGTTTATTATGTGCACAAATAAATGTAGGTAGCACAAGTCATCAAATCAAGATGATATTTAAGAGTTGACTAAGAAAAAGTGTAAGACGAACAAGACGAAGTCATATGAATAAGACGGAGTCATAAGACGAAGTGAATACATAAGTCCAAGTGAAGTCATAAGACAAAGCGAGGACATAAGACGAAGCATACAAATCAAATCAAGATGATATAATTGAAGAATAATCTACGATGTTAGTTAGTTAGTTAGTTGGAGTTGGTTACAAGACTTAACTAATAACAGATCTCTTAAGATTCTATAAGCAGTTTTCTCAAAAAGATCAATAGAGAATTAGACAAAAAAATATCAGTTGTAGTCGTAGACAAAATAACTTTTTACTTATTTTTCTTACACAAAATAATTCTGTGACCAAATGAGTGTACTGTAAAAATATATTGGGTGAAAAGAAGAAAGAAGATAGATCAAGAACACTTGTAATGTGTGTGTAGAAAGCTCAAACAATATCTGTTCAAGTGAAAGGAAGGCTAGAGCATGAAGAGGCTAAGATAGCAGATAAAGAATACTTTGTAAAAGAGACCTGAAAAGGCTCTGGAAGAGTAGAAATACTACTTGTCAAGTTGTAAGAGATAGTGAAATCTTATATAAATTATGAGGGTTGGACGTAGACCAAAGGTTAAAGGTGAACTGGTATAAATCGTAGTGTCATATTCCCTTATCTCTTTGATTTCTTGTTGTTAGAAGAATGGATGCTATTTTCGTTGTTGCAATACTTAAACGAATTAAGTGCGTTGTTTTGTAATTATCTGGGTTTTTCAAGAGAATTAAGAAGATTCTAAAGATTACTATCATAGACGATTTAATACAATTCAACCCCCCTGCTTGTGTATTTTACATATTATACGTGGTTTCTATATTAACAAGTGATTTACTTTAGTTGGTATCAAAGCGCAAGTTTCCAAGAAATATTGTTATAAAATGAGGAAAAAGATCCATGGCTGAATCATATGCTTGTATAGCTGAAGGTGCCTCCGTCTTAAGTCCCCCATCACTCAATGGTGAAGATTATCATTGTTGGATTGACAGAATGCGACTTCTTATAAAACCCACACACATTGATCTTTGGGATATTGTTGAAAATTATCCATATATTCCAACAAACTTTGAAGGGAAAAGCATCTCTCATGACCAATGGTCAGTTGATCAGAAAGCTCATGCTCAATTAAACTCAAAGGCCAAGTTCTTTTCAAGTTATGCTCTACGAAGAAATGAGTATAATAAGGTTCATAGATGCGAATCTACAAAGGAAATGTCGGACAAATTAGCCATTGCACATGAGGGCACAAACCAGGTGAAAGAATCCAAGATTGGTATTATTGTTCATCAATATGAGCTATTCAAATGTTTAGATGATTCCAAACAATTGTTAATGTACTTAAATCTCTAGGGAGAATCTACGATAATCAAGATCATGTCAGAAGATCTTCAAAAGTCTTCTAAAAAGATTGAGACCCAAAGTAACAGCAATATAAGAGGCCAAGGATTTAAGCAAGATAAAGCTAGATGAATTTCTTAGTTCACTAAAAATCAATGAAGTAGAGCTTAACGTTAAAGATAAACCCAGAAGGGATAAATCTATTGTATTAAAGGCTAGTCAAAAGAATCAGAAGATGCAAAAAAAAATAGATGTACGCCTTCCAAATCATTAAAGATTGAAGAAATCAAGAATGATTATGCCAGTGAATTTGATCAAGATTCAATTGAAGATGAAGATGAACTATCCTTCATTTCAAGAAAAATTAGAAGGATGTGGAAAAAGAAAAAAATAGAAATAAAGACTCATCTTTAAAAAAGATTAGCAAAGATGATTCGAAGAATGAGAAAAGCTTTATTGTCTGCTATAAGTGATAATAAACTAGGACATTACAAGTCTGAATGCCCCTTACTCAAAAGAAAACAAAAGAAGAGTCAAGAAAACAAGAAAAGCATGATGGCAATATGGTTCGTCTGAACCTGAATCTAACTCAGAATCATCAGAACAAGCAAGTATATGCTTGGTAGCTGAAGGTGAAAGCGATGTTGAAGTAATCTCTGAATTTAATAATCTTCAGCATTCCTATTTAGAATTGTTAGAAGATTCACTGCTATTCTAAAACAATATACATTGCTGAAAAACAAATTTGTTGAAAATTCTAAGAACACAAAACTCTTAGAAGAAGAAAAAGTTTACCTTAAGAAAAAAGTAAATGATATGAAAAAGAAAGTAAATGTAGATAGATCTGAGGATATAATTAGTTAAAACAAAGAATTAATATTCTTTCAGTAGATTTATCAAAATTTACAGAAAGTACAAAAAGGATGAATGATATGAATGGAAGTTATATTGATCTAGATGATAAAAGTGGTTTAGGCTTTTCTGGTAGAAATACTATTCATAATTGTAATGCTTTTCATAATAGGAATTTTTTTCCTAATAGAAAGAAAAAGAAATAGTATTCTTATTATTATTCTAAGAATAATTATAAGACTAACCCCAAGGACCCAAGAAAATATGGGTACCTAAGAAGGATGTAATATATACTGCAGATCTCCTTACTTAGAAGAAACAGCCACCATCAATGGTACTTAGACAGTGGCTACTTGTGACATATGACGGACCGAAAATCTAAGCTCTTAGACCTCCAACATAAGCAAGGAGGATCAGTAACTTTTGGAGACAACAAGAAGGGCAAAATAATTGGGATCAAAAAATTTGGTAAAGATTCCTTCTCGTCTATTGATAAACTAGATTGTGTTTATAAACTTCATAAAGCTTTCTCGTGCATGGTATGATCATCTTAGTTAATTTTTTATTAAAAATTACTTTATTAGAGGTCAAGTTGATAAAACTTTATTTAGGAAAAGTATTAAAATGATTTTATTATTGTGTAAATATATGTAGATGATATCATTTTTTGTGCAACTTCTAAAAAGTTATTTTCAAGTTTTGAGATTCCTATGAAAAGTGAATTTGATATGAGTATGATGGGTGAATTAAATTTCTTTCTTAGTTTACATATTAAACAAACTGGTGAAAAGATTTTTATTCGTTAACAAAAGTATGTCAAAGAACTTTTAGTCAAATATAAAGTGGAAAATGTTAAACCAATGTCAACTCCTTTGCATCCTTCAATTGTCTTATCTAAGGATGAAGCTGGTAATAAGATTGATCAAACTCTCTTTAGAAGAATTAATGGTTCTTTGCTTTGTCTAACTGTAACCAGACCTGATATAGTGTTTAGTGTTTGTTTGTGAGCAAGATTTCAAGCAAATCCTAGAGAATCTCCTTATATTGCTGTTAAAAGAATATTAAGATATTTGGCAGGTTCTACTGATCTTTGCTTAATGTATAAGAAAGGTAAAGATTTCAGGTTAATTGGCTATTGTGATGCTGATTATGCTAGAGATAGGACTGATAGAAAGAGTACAAGTGGAGGTTGTCACTTTCTTATCATAATATAATTTCTTGATCAAGCAAGAGGCAAAGTTCAATTTCTCTATCTACTGCAGAGGCTGAATATAAGTCAGCTGCAAGTTGTTGTTCACAAACATTATGGATAAAGTATAAGTTAGAAGATTATACTATCCTAGAAGATCAAATTCTAATCTTCTGTGGCTATAGAAAGGCTATCAATCTCTCAAAGAATCCAATATAGCACTCAAAGGCAAAGAATATTGAAGTTAGACATCATTTTATAAGAGACTATGTACAGAGAGGGATCATCATTCTACAATTTGTTGAGATGAATCAACAAATGACAGATATCTTCACCAATTTGTTGAGATGAATCAAGTGAAGATAGATTCAAGGAAATTAGACAAATCTTAACAAGGTAATGTTAAATGACCATTCGTCTAAAACTCCATGACCTAAACGATATGTCCCAATGAAACAGAAAAGTCATAAGTTTTCAGAAGGAATAGTAATGATAGCTTTCACTTGGTAGTATCAATTTTATGATTACCTATGGATCAGTCATAGAAGTTACAAATGGTAACCTTTCCAGAGTGTTTATAAAAAGAATTCATCTCAAAATCTCCAATACTCTACATTCTAGATTTTTGTTAGTAATCGACTTGCTTCAAAGTGCTCTCAACAAAGCCGATTCAATCCTTTATTCTCTACATCAAATTTTTCTCATTTTCATTTCATATCTTTCTATCAGTTGTTTCTATATAGTATCCTTGCTTCTTTAAGCAAAATACATTTATGTTTTTAGTGTTTATTCATTACAAATTTGAAAAATGTCAAAATCCTTTATCTATTGGAGACTCGTCGATTTCACTTCTCTGAAGGAAGATCAAATGGATATTGAACCTAAGGTCAAAGTAGCTAGATGGGAAAATTTCTTCAATATCCAAGAACCAGTGTATCCAAATGAAGTATATGAGTTCTGAAAGAATGCAAAGATGGTAGATAACACTTTGGAATTAATAGTAGATAGGTTGTTTCATGATTGTCACACAAGATTCTATTGTGAGGGATATTGAGTGTCTAAATGAAGGGGAAAAACTGTTCAACAATACAAAGTGGATTGCCCAAAGTCACTTAAATGAAGACAACATCAATCGACAACTATATAGATTGAGTAATCTAAGAGTTAAAAATTCTTTAAACCTAATTTTGAAGGCTAGGGTTCTTCATTCAATTCTTCTTTACTATATTCTACCAAAAGTGGGATAAAAGGATTTGGTGAAAATGAATGATGAACATTGTCTATTTCATCTACTCTCACACCATTATATTAATCTTCTCTTCTTAATTCTGAACTATATGATAAGGCTAAGGAGGATTATCATCTGAAGAGTGGTTCATTACCTTATGATATACTGTTAACAGGATTCTTCAAAGAATTTGGAATCCTACTTGATAGAGGAAACCGAGTAAAGTTGAATATTAAGAGTGTTATCAATGCCTCTACTATTCACAAAATGGGAATCAAGAATGAAGCCAAAGATGATAAAGATTTTACACCAAAAGCACAATCTAAGGGGGAGCTTTTAATCAGACAAAGCAAGAAAGAAGGTGTTTCATCTGGAATGCAAGGAAAACCTCAATTGTCTAGAAGAATCTCAGCAGAGGTAAAAGTTGAACAATAATCTTATAAGCCAATACAAGCTAAGACGATCCCTGAAAAGAAGGAAAGGGCAAAGGTTCAACAACCAACTCACAGAATGTCTTTAAAGAGGAAGGCTAAGACGCTCCAATTAGAAAGACCCAAGAAGTCAAGAAGGTCACCAAGATTGATGACCTCATGAGAACCAGAACAGAACAAGCAAAAAGCTCTAATTCTTTTTCAAGTTTCTGAAAGTGAAAAGGAGGAACAACAACAAAAATAGTAGCCTACCAAAGCAATTGTCTCTATCCTTCAGAGTCAATTAGAACAATGATCTGGAGAGACAGAAATAAAAAGGAAGTTAGTATTTGAGAAGAAGAAGTCTTAACAACAACTCTCTTCCAAGCCAGAAGAGGAACAAAAGAAGACGAAACCAATTTAGAAAAAGAAGGTTTCATCGTCTGATGTTCAATAAAATACACATACTGTTGGAAAGCAACAAGTAACTTACAATCCCCCTCAACCAATGAAGAAAGAAGATTTGAAGATGAAGATTATAGAAGAATCAATACCTAATCAAAACAAAGGTTTAGTTATCATTATAAAACCTCTTAAATAGAAAGTTAAGGTTCAAGTTGAACCTATAATAATAAACGATCACACAATACATGTCCTAAGCCCTGAAGAAAGAAGATTGCATGGTATTCTCTGAGATGAAAAGGCAAAACCATATCTATTGAAGATGACAAAAAATCCTTACACCATCTATCTAGTGAAAAGTAGAACAACAATAAAGATTGTACCAAATGTACGAACTAGATGTCTAACCCTGGTAGACAACAAAGACAAAGGAAAGAAGAAGAAATTTCCTAAGAAACAAGAAGATGATCTCACGGAAGAAGAAATTCGAGTGGCGATGAAGAATATAAACGATGTATGTCGTACAACTCAACTTGTAGGTGTCTATATTTCACATCACATATCAAGGACATTAGGATGTAACTTTGGCGTGTCAACCATAGTTGATAGTTTCAAGGTCGTTGGGACAATAACAGAAGGAAGGTACAAAAGTATTACAATTAAAGGTATCAATTTCTACTTAGAAACCTTTGTGAATTTACTTATTCATTTTAAACTCTTAGGTTTCATTCCTTCAGTCAAAAAAATCCTACACCTTCTAGGGAAACCAATTTTCAAACTACCCAAACCTGATGATCTTGACATCTCTCATCAAACACAGCCTTTCCAATTGCCCTCCGTCAAAATAATTGAGTTAGACTATTCAATTAGAAAACTGTCCGTCTCTGAGTATCTTCATCCACCAAGTGAAAAGCCACAAGATTTTACCGTTAATTCAGAGCTCTTAAAGAATTTCATTGAATGGACTGAAGCTAGTCAAAAACAGAAGGAAGTTTGAGAAGCCTTAGCTAAACCTATTAAAGAAATTGATACTAAGGTTGATGAACTAAGTGACTCAGTGGGTGATTTTAATGAGGAAGTAGCACTTCTACGTGTGACTATAGAAGAAGACCTTAAGATGATCTGCACTGGTATTTAACATATGTTCTCTGAAATTTTGAAGCGTCTTAAATGACAAATTTTTTTATTAATAACAAATAGTAGGAGAATAGTAGAATGGAAGAGGATAATTAGTATTAGAATTTTTTATATACACATTGTATATCTTACATTATTCGTCTAAATAAATATATTATTTGATTTATCTGAAAATTATTTGTCTAAATATTATCATTAATCATTTGAATATCTTTTTTATCTTCTAATTTTATGATTATTTGTTATCATCAAAAAGGGGAGATTGTTAAGTCGAGGAGACTTTACTTCTTTTGTTAATTTTGATGAAAGCCAAATAATAATAATAAAAGAAGTGTGTGAATTATTTTGATGAGTTTATTAAGTGCACAGATAAATTTAAGTAGCACAAGTCATCAATGTTGGACCAATGGTGGTTGACAAATTAAATCCCTTTATGTTTTGATAATAATAAAATGTATAGAATTGATTAAG
>JAOSBO010000008.1:30302692-30314945 GCA_027563915.1 Erythroxylum rotundifolium
TATGACATGTGAAAGTGACTGATTGATCATATAAGAATGTGAAGCATTCCATTACATGAATGCATGAAAGATAAAGGTAGTTGTAACCGAAGTAGTCACCGAAAAAGAGCTTAAAGCTCATAAAGTGATTAAGAGCCAAAGGCTCACTATGTAAAATGAGCCCGGTATCCGCAACAGATACGGGATAGTTGTTAATGAGCCTAGTATCTATAACGGATACAGGATAGTTATAGGCACTCAGTCACAACAAAGTAATAAATGAAAGTAAGTCACAAATGCATTGCATATTCATTTAATATGTATGTTCGAATGATTGCAATATCCTATTAACTTGTAATTGAATAAAAATGTGAATGTTGTGAACAAAGTGATATGTGATTATATGAACTATATGTGTATGTGATTGAGTGAGCCAAGAGGACGGTCACTTACTGAGTTTGCAAAAACTCATCCAAATTTTGCAATATTTTGCAGGTTCAGACAAATTACCCCATTAGGCTAACAGGAGTATAACCACTACATTCAAGAAAGAGATAGAGATCGGGATTAGTTGAAATTTGAATTTTTTTTCTTATTTTTGTACCAAATTGTATATTCCACAATTTCTGTACAATGTATATTTGAATATTTTTGTATGTAATAACTTTCCAAAGTGGAAAGGCTTGTAAATGAGAATAATAATAAGTGTGATTTTGATGTTACAAAAGAAAAGAATGGGCCCAATTTGATTATTGATTTTCTCATACACGTGCATTGATTTGAAAAAAAATTGTAATGAGTTTGATTGTTGACTGTTCTAGCATGCCGCCCTCTCAGGGTACATACTCGGATATCACTCAAGATGTCGGGTACGTGTCTTGCGAGAGTGGGGTACTACAATTTGGTATCAGAGCCCAGATTTAGCATCTTATATGGGCGTTTTTCAAAATATGAGTCGAGTTACATGCATTTTAGACATGTCTTAGCATGCAGCAGCAACTAATCCTTAGTCTGAGTCGCATTTACAAAAGTCACACGAATGAGCATTCCTTAAGAGTTTGAGCTGTTAGAAGCACTAAGGTGAATGATGATATGTCAGAATGTGAGGAAATGAAGGTTTATGGATATTTGGAAATGAGAAATAGTATCTAGTTCTATATGATAGATAAAGATTTACTACATATATATGTGTGATTGTATCATTGAAGATGATATCAATATTGTACTGTGATCGTATACCCTTGAATGTGATATAGATGTGAATATTTTGTCATGGATTGATTAAGGAAAGAAGTGATATAAATATGAAGGACGAGACTTAAAGTGTACAAGTCAAGTTGAAAGAAAATAAAAAAAAATTATGACCTAGAGAGGTTAAACTTGGATATAAAATGAATGTCAAATAAATGTGATAAGAGTTATGATTTAGCATAAAAATATGTCTGTGAAATTGAGATCAGAATTTCAGGATGATTATGTATCTATAATTATAAATTGATTACGAACATATGTATGCATGACAATATAATGGTAATTGGAAGGTGAGATAATGACAACGATATATGTAAAAGTTATCAAGGATAAGTTGATCTATTATTGTTGGTACATATTTGATAATGGGATCACCATGGAAAGTGAGAATATTTATCACATATGTATTATGCGTGGAAATGATATAGGAAGAATTTTATGTCTTGTTGAATATTTTTAGTCATAGTTACCATAGTTCAAAGTTTAAGATGAATTAGAGTAACACATGAAAGTGCCTTACAGTGATCAATCAGGGATAGATTGAGATTGTTAATGATGTTACTATGTGTGATGAATTTGAGGAAAAAGAAGAAGGGTACGATCGTGGCATAGTCCCCACGATCAAGGACAAGCGCAAAAGGAGAACGTAAGAAATGTATATAAGATAGGATTTTATGTATGCATAAGATTAAGAAAAAAGATGATGAATCAAATGGGAAGAGTGACTGCAATCAATAAGGTGGTTGAATTAAACAGCATTAGAATAGGTAAATTCTGGAAAAATTGGAGTGGAAATTGATGTTAGTATATGTGTTATTGCGAGGAAGAAAGTGCAGGGCATGATGGTGGCCTAAAAAAAATAGGTTTCTTTCACGATTTTAACAGGGATACCCTGATTGTGGGCATGAATAAAGAGAGAAATATTGTCTAGGATCAATTGAAATCAAGTATCATTAGTGTAATATATATAAGCTGGAGAATTGTCGGAAATAAATCTTAGGATAAAATGGGATGACCTTGATGATACACACCTAAGCACATGCAATCATGTCTATTACATCATTGAGTTTTGATGAATAAAAGATTATGACCCTGTAAGAAATTATAGAAATTGATTTTCTTGAGGTACTAAGAATGATTGATAAGCGATGATAAAGACAATTGCTTGATAAGGATTATATGAACAATATTGATGAGAGTACCAAGAAATCTTCTTTCAAAGAAGAATTTCACTGAATTAGGATAAGTAGACTAGATAGTTTATTTTAAGAACGATCAATGAAAGAACAAATCATAGATGAATAGGTAATGAATCAAAAGTGAATATTAGAGTCATATCCCTAACGAAGACTCGAGCATAAGAGGTGGAATATGCTACTGAGAGTGTATATGCATTTTAGTTGATGTAAAGTATCCAAATATGTTATTGGATTCTTGGATTTGAGGTGACATTCTTGTTAGTGTGAGGAGAATATAGGCCCAAGTTATATTCTGTGTAAATATGTTTGGGAGATACAAATTAGATCTGATAATTGTGTTACCAACACAGGAAGTTAAGATTTCAAATAAATTGAAATGTATGGAGAAAATAATATGAATGGATAGACATTAGAATAAGTCAATGTGAAATCTGAGGAAACCAAATGAATGGAGAAAATCATTCAAGAAAAGAAGTCAATTGGGAAACTAAAAATAACATGAGATAATATTACCTCATTGAGGAATTAGTCACTTAAAGGATTACGAGAACCAATCATGGGCATATAGAGTTTTGGCTATATTTGTTTAAGTTAACAAATGCCCCTAACAGTAACATGGCATTGAAGATTAAAGTGATCCAAGAAAAAGTAGATCAATTAGTGATTATGATTAAAAATGATATATCGAATGTGTTCAAAAAGTTGAGAAGAATGTTTTGAATATTTGAGGTAGTTCTTACATATCATGAACATAGAAACTATTTTATGCCAAATTTAATAAGAGTGAATCTTAGCTTGATCACATAAATTGTTGGGTCGTATAGTATCTGAACAGGGCATATTGGGAGATCCAAATAGAAAGTAAAGGTAATGATGAAGTGAGAAACTTCAAGGAATTTATAAGAGATTTGGAGTTTTCTAGAACAAGCTATATATTGGACACTACCAGACACTGTTAAGGAGTTTTTACTGATCTTAGCCCTTCTGACAAAAATATCTAAGGAAAAACGTGTAAATCATATGGGCTGATGAATGTAGAAAGAATCCTTGATGAATTATAACACCGATGCAATTATATCGTTTGGTTTTGGAGATTATGTCGTATGTAATGATATTTTGCACCAGAGATTAGGATGAAATCTAATGCATCATAATAAGATGATTTCATATGCATAGAGATAATTAAAGCCTCATGAGTTGATTATTTCATATATAATTTAGAACTTGCTGCAATAGTAATTGTTTTGAAAGCTTCAAGACATTATATGTACAGTGAAACATTTCAGATCTATATATAATTATACAGATCATTAAAGTTTGAGGTAATTATTGAGTTTGAAAGATTTGAATACGAGACTAAGACAATGGATAGAGTTAATTGAAAGATTATGATTGTGCAAATAAGTATTTCCCAGTAAAGCTAGCGTCATAATCAATGCATTAAACAAAAAAATCAATAGTGTTGTATCACGAATTTGGATATTGAGGTTACCAAACCTAGTGTAATAAAGAGAATAGAATGTCGAGTTGAATTTAAGGCAAAATGAAGCATTATTAGCTACATTGAAAATTTAAGATCAGTTTCAAATGAACAAAGCCCAAATTGAGGATTCAGAAATTGTGAATCAAAAATGAATATGAATTTTGAATTTGAATAGGATAAATGATACCTTGTGATTGAAGTAAAAAATATTTGTACCTGAAAGAGATGATTAAGTAAAGAGATTGTTAGAGAGCATTATTAATAACCTAAGCTATACATCCGAGTAGGAATGCACTGAAACAACATTTAATGGCTAAGAATGTAAAATCAAGTGACTGAATGTTTGAGTTGCCCACATTCTTAACTGTTGGAGATATACTTAAAGCTTATATTTTAGAGTTCATAGGAACATGAGATTAAAGTATAGTTCTAATTGATTTAAAGCATAACAATCATTATCATACTGACATTATTAGTATAGTTCTAATTGACTTCAAGCATAACAATCATTATCATACTGATATTATTAGGATATTGTATGAGTTGTTATACAACAAAATGGGTCGTTCGCCCTTACATTGAAATGAAGAGGGTCTAAAAATAGTTGAAGACTAGAAGTGATTCGAAATACTGTTGATGAGTGCAATTGATATGTATTAGAAATCAAGTGACTCAATAAAGATAAACGAGTTGGGTGGATCAACACTGAAGGTATGGAAAATAGTGAGATAGATATAAGAGTTAACTATATTAACACCAAAGAGATGTGAAATATCAAGTGAAAGATGAATTGTTTCTTAAAGTATCACCTTGCTAAAGTGTGCTCAGGTTAGGAAAATGAACAAGCTAAGCTCGAATTGTATTGGTCTATATGAAGTTATTAAGAATAGGACCATTGATTTATGAGTTAGTATTATCAATAAAAGATGTTTCAGATTCACACAGTATTACATCGATATGTTTAGGAAATATCGTTATGATCCGATATATGTGTTATTAAGATTGGAAGTAAAATTGTGAGTAGTCTGAAATAATTGAAGAAATCGTTAAGATAGTGTGATATCTAAATAAGCGACTGGAAATTCGAGTGATTCCATTGACTATAGTCAAGTGGAAGAAATTTTTGAGTGATGACATTTAAATGGGAAATGGAGCTGTATATGAGGAAACAAAACCCTACCTTTTTTATCAATTAGATAAGAATTTCGAGGAAGAAATTTATTAAAGTGGAGAAAATTGTAATATCTCGCTTACATACTAAGGGTTAGAACCCTAGATTTGTGTAATTGAGAAAATAGCAATGAGAGATTAGAAAATGCATTTCATGCTCATGCATAATATAGTATGCATACACATGAATTTGATCATTGCACACATTATAATAATTTGTTCATACACTCATTTGGCATTTTTAGATTATAAATGATTGAATTAATGTGATTATAAGGTGGATAGAAAAAATTGATTTAGGGAATTAAATTATCAATTTAGAATTTTTAGAGAAATTTGAGAATTTTTTAGAATTATAAGTAATTTTGGACTAGAAAAATCCCAAGTGATAAGAAAGTTATTAAATGACAGTAGAAATAAGTGTCAAATGACAACATAAATTATTGATAAGTGACAGTAAGATTTGATGACAAGTGTCATAGAAAATCGGGAGACAATTGGATTAGAAATTAGAGGGCAAATGGACTAGTTAATTAAAAGAGAAATTGGAGACCACAAGCAAGTGACAAGTGTCACTTGCCTTGCCACTCTTTTTTTTGACTCACGATGCTTAAGGTGAAAGACTATCTTTTACCTTGTCTTTCATTTTAATTCCTACTCTCATCTTTTTTGTCGCTCTCTTCTCTTCTTCTTCATATTCTCTTCTTTCTTTTTCTCCACCATCTACGACACTCTCTTCTCTTCAACCATCAATGTTAAACTTTTTTGTTTTCTTCACCTTGCAACTCCATATACTTGTGCCTTCACTTTGTTGATGAAAGCCTAACCTTTCCTCCATAAAATGGTAATGAACGAATGGTGCATGGAAAAGCTAGGGTTAGATGATTTTTGAAGATCTTGAAGTAAGCAAGTAAGTACTATGTTATTACTCTTCTTGGTTTGTTAAATGAAACTTATTGATGATAGATTGGGGTTAAATGAGCATACAATGGTATATGTATATCTGTTTGACGTGAATGAGAGGCATGTTCATGTCTTGCTTTTACGTGTATATTGATTAATGATTTAATTTGATGTAGAGATAATTTAAAGTTAGAATGAGTCCTAAGATGGGATTGAAAGAAGTGCAGAAAACTAGAGTTTTGCAAATGTATGCACATGTTCTATTTTGAGTTAATGATTAAATATAGATCATGAATTGTTTTGTGAATGATATTGAGTTGAAATAGAGTTGAGAATGAAGAGTAAATGAAGTAGAAAGGGTGATCTCTGTATAAGATGTGTTAGGTGCAAGAGGTTGGATGTTGTAATATCTGGAAGATATAGCAATAACTTCTTCACTAATTGTGCTTTTGTGAAAGTTCACCGCGGCCAACTTGTAGGATATCACGATGAATTTTCCTCTCTGGAAAAGTTAGCCTCGGCCAACTCCTGGCTTTGCTGCGGTCAACTTTCTTGCACAACTTAAACATGCTTTGGTATTTTGACAATATCTTATTTTGTAGTTATCCAAATGCAATGATTTTTAATTTGGAGTCAACTAGAGACATGGAGCTATAAATTGTCTGAAGAAATCTAATTTTAATTCAGTCTCTAAGAATTTCAATTTCTGGATGGAAATTAAGTTTAGGGCACTATTCCAGTATAAGAATAGTCCAAAAATGTTTGGGGTATAACTTTCAGATTACTGAACCTAATTGAATGATCTTGGTGTCATTAGAAACATAAGAGATAGAAGAACAATGTTTTAGAAGAAAGTATTGCCAAATTACTTCAGTTGCATTGTGTGAATGATCAAGAACAGTAGACCCGAAAGTATGTTTTTGGAAAAATCTGAAATGAACAATTAAGTTATGAAATTTGATTCTAACGGTTTTATTGAGGTATAAACCCTAGGTACAAATTATACTTAGGTGAGTTTTGATATATGATTGGCAATGTGATGAGAATAATGGAAAGATACATGGGATTATCATTGAGCATGCATTGTACACATTCCATATACACATTTGTGCATTAAGGAATACTTATAATTGTGCAATTATTAATGTGTGTGCAACGAGTGTATTTCATAATTTGGATGTGCAGGATAAATGTCTACATTTAGACGTTTCTTGATCTTGGAAACAATTGCTAATCTGAAGCGTATTGTGAGTTGAACTAGATGGTCTTACTTATTGATTGCTCTGTTCATATTATGATTTAAATTATCTTATGAATGTGACTTTGATTGTGTTGATTCCAGAAACTAAAGGTCCAATGATTTTGATGCATGAATGTGATATTGAAGTGCTCCTTGTATATGAATTTGTTGAAATATGTGATATCTAACTTGATTGTTAAATTCTAAAGAAACATGCGAATATGCATATGATTGAAAAAGTGTTTCTCAACATTTATGTTGAATGCCTAACCATGATTCATTTATAAATGCATTATAAATGTGAATATGACATGTGAAAGTGACTGATTGATCATATAAGAATGTGAAGCATTACGTTACATGAATGCATGAAAGATAAAGGCAGTTGTGACCAGAGTAGCCACCGAAAAAAAGCTTAAAGCTCAAAAACTGATTAAAAGCCAAAGGCTCACTATGTAAAATGAGCTCGGTATCCACAACAGATATAGGACAGTTATTAATTAACCCAGTGTTCACAATGGATACGAGATAGTTATAGGCACTCAGTTACAACAAAGTAATAAATAAAAGTGAGTCACAAGTGCATTGCATATTCATTTAATATGTATGTTCAAATGATTGCAATATCCTGTTAACTTGTCATCGAATGAGAATGTGAATGTTGTGGATAAAGTGATATGTGATTGTATGAACTGTATGTGTATGTGATTGAGTGAGCCATCGAGGATGGTCATTCACTGAGTTTGCAAAAATTCACCCTAATTCTGTAACATTTTTCGTGCTCAAACAAGTTACCCCCGTTAGGCTAACAGGAGTATAACCACTACATTCAAGTAAGATATAGAGTTTGGGATCAGTTGGTGTCTACTTTTGTTTTCTTATTTTTTTATCAATTGTATATTCCGCAATTTCTGTACAATGTATATTTGAATATTTCCGTAAGTAATAACTTTCCAAAGTGGAAAGGTTTGTAAATGAGAATAATAATAAGTGTGATTTTAATGTTACAAAAGAAAAGAATGGGCTTAATTTGATTATTGATTTCCGCATACACGTGCATTGATTTGAAAAAAAATTTGTAATGAGTTTGATTGTTGATTGTTCTAGCATACCACCTTCGCAGGGTGCATACTCGGATATCACTCAAGATGTTAAGTACATATCTTGCGAGAGTGGGGTGCTACAATACATCCTGGGGTTAGCAAGATGTACTAGGACTTTAAGCAACATTATTGGTGGCTAGGTTTGAAGCATGATGTAGTAGACTATGTGTCCAAGTGCTTGACTTGTCAACAAGTGAAAGCTAAACATCAAGTCCCATCTGGCCTATTAAATGCCATTCCAATTCTATATTGGAAATGGGATAATATCACCATAGACTTTGCTACAGGCCTACCCCTTACACAGAGAAAGCAGGATGCAGTATGGATCATAGTGGACAGGCTCACTAAATTAACTCACTTAATACATATCTGAATTGACTATTCTATAGATTGATTAGCTGAATTGTATATGAATGAGATTGGTTGGCTACATGGAGTGCCATTGTCAATTGTTTATGATTGAGACCTATAATTTACAACAAGATCTTGGAAAAGTCTGTAAGAAGCTTTGGGTACTTGGTTGAGCTTCAGCACAACCTTTCACCCACAAACGAATGGACAATCCGAGAGAGTTATATAGGTGTTAGAAGACATATTTGGAGCATGTATTATGGAATTTTTAGACAGATGGGATAGGTACATTCCTTTGATAAAATTTGGCTATAACAATAGTTATCAATCCAGTATGGGCATTGTGCCATATGAATCATTATATGGTAGAAAATGTAGAACCCCAATTTATTGGACAGAATTGGCTAAGAACAAGATGATTGGGCCTTATATAGTCAAAGACGCAAAACAGAAAGTGAGGGTTATTCGACAAAGATTGAAGGTTGCAAGTGATAGAAAGAAATCATATGTTGACTTAAAGGGGAAAGATATTAAATATACGATAGGCGATAAAGTTTTCTTAAAAGTTTTGCCCTAGAAAAAGGTGTTAAGATTTGGGAAAAAGGAAAACTTAGTCCAAGATTTATAGGTCTGTATGAAATCCTTAAGAGCATTGGACCATTGGCATATAGGTTGGCTCTTCCTATGGAACTATCCAAGTTGCACGAAGTATTCCAAGTCTTACTGCTACCGATTGGATGACTCACATATGTTATCGATACAAGAAATAAAAGTCCAACTAGACTTCTTATATGATGAAGAGCTGAAGGAAATCTTAGCTGGAGAAGTGAGACAATTACGAAATAAGCAAATTTCTCTTATAAAGGTGCTCTAGCAATATTACGCATTGAAGAGGCAACTTGGAAACTCAAATCGATACCTAGTACACGCAACTATTCAATACAAGTATGAATTTTGAGGACGAAATTCTTTTTAAGGGGGAAAGAAATGTAAGACCCCAATCCACACCCTAGAAGCATTTAGTATGTCTAAGATGTACTAAGAAGTGAACACAAAGAATTACGTGTATCTAAGCATAGTAAGGGATATAATGGTAATTAATTTAAAAGATACTAGTAAATTGGTAGTTTCTTCATTTAGGCATGGGCATAAATAATTATATGTGAAAGATGAACTAGAATGAAATCAATTGATGATTTTATATGCCAACGTGGGAACTAAAGGAAAAATGTGCAATTTTGCTAAAAATCAACATATGGTCCAATGCAAATGATACATGGATCTATAGACTAGAAACTTAATGAAAAGGGGAGTAGAATAGAGGGGAGAAGGACGTGTATGTAGTTTAAATCTAGAAATTTCTCTTCTCATCTTATTTCCCCTCCATTCCATCTTGTTAATCACATCATTTTGCATAAGGAACCAAGCTAATCCTAGGTAATCAAGGTAAAAGTTTGTGGTTTTTCTTCTCATCTTGATCTTTCTTTCTTTGCTCATGAAGAGCTGGAATTATAAGATTGGATATGAGATTGAGATATCTATTTGTGGTGTTCTAGTTGGTGAATTAAACAAAGGGGAAGAGAAGGAAGAGCACTAGAAGTAAAGATAATTGACAAATTTCAAGATTTGGGACTACACTTAGTTAATTTTTGTATATGTGCATATTGCATGTTTACAAAGATTGATTTGTACATGTAATGGTTGATGGAATGATTTATCAGTGTTACTTTCATAAAATTGGTTGAATATGACAAGAAAGGGTAATGTTTAGTGAAATTCTATCTTAGATTCTCGATTCACTTGAACCAGCATGATTATTTTGGCTATGAATCGGCCTATAGACCTCAAATTTGGGTGATTTTAATTAGAGGTGAAACTTAATACATAGACCTAAAAATCTATAGAAGAGACTTAGACTTAATTCTAGCTTTATGGCATTGGATTGAGATCAAAAATGGTGACCTAATGTTGCCCCTGTATTGGAGTAGCTTGTGATGTTTAATATATATCTCATAGTTTAGAACTCCAAATGGTTTGATTTTTAGTGATATGGAAACTAAAGATATAGGGAGGAAAATGTTTAGACGACCTCAATGCCTAAATTGAATGTTTGCTATGTGAAAATTATGGAACAAGTGGAGACCGTCGTGTAATTTGTTTTTGGACTAATTTGTTTGCCTATTTTTATACCCACCCTAGGCTTAGTCCAAATTGCATTATTTGAGTTTTTCACTTTTTTTTAATAGAATCATATCGGAACCTTTTTGAATGTTTATAAAACTTTTCATACACCTAGAAATAAATGAAATATGACTTATCATATGTGAATTGGGTGATTAAATGTTAGAATGTAAGATTGAGCATAATGCATGCTAAAGAAAATTTGCATGTACATAGATGATTTATATGCATATTTATTGCTTATATATGTGTAGTATGACTATACAAGTTCACATAGAAAATTTGTGAAGATAATTAAGTACAATTTAACTTGTTTTATATTTAAATAAGGTATAGGAATTTATATACTGTAATTATGTTAATTTATATGAAGAAACACAACTGAACAAAACTCATACAAAATAAATTATACGAGTACTTGTGATTTGAATACTATCCTAATGGTGATAAGTTATAAATTGCATGTATGAACCTAAAAAATATTTTATGTTTTCAAATGAATATTATGTGATTTGTCAATATATTAATTATGAAATTGGCAAATAATTAAAGGAAATGTTATAGTGCCCGCTTCATTGTCTTAGTGATGGATAGATAGGCATGCCTATAAGTTATAACGCAATTGTTATAGATTGAAACCACTAATGTCTTCATTTAGAGATGATAGTGTCTCCACAGTTTGATACCTTCAGGTATCCATAATTTGATAACTCCGGGTATCCATAGCTCGATACCATTGGGTATTTATAGTTCAATGCCTTCAGGTATCTACAGTTTTATATCTTCGAATATCCATAGCTCCCATTATCCACACCCACAGGAATGGGCATGCCTAACACAGAAAGGAAATTAAATAGTTATAAATAAGAGATATAATATGATAACATGAATAATTTGTATTGATGGGCTTTAGAAACCAATATTTGGCTTATAAATGTAAGTATATTTGCATTATATACTTTGCTTGATTATGTCATCATTGTTTACAAGAGTTTATGATATTCATGAATGTATGTGTGATTGGTGGATGATTACTATGAGTGGTCATTCAAACTAAGTGTTTCCCCATTAAGCTTTCAAGCTTAGCACAAATGTTAATCCATATAGGTCCAAGTAATAGGAATAAGACCCAAGGATCATTTGCAGGGACCAAGGTTGTCGAACCCCGTTTTCGAAGCCCGACTATCGCATTCAGATATCCAAACATGTTACACCAACCTTGCATTCAAAACTGACCCCTTTTTTGGGTTCATCCCATTCAAGCCTAAATATGTCAAAAGATAGCGTTGGTGGGTCCAAAATTTGCATATGTACATGCTTCGGGTCAATTAGCATGACTTCTTAACTTCTCCATCTGTGTTTGGCCCATCGTCTGTAATTGGCCCATCGTCTG
>JAOSBO010000008.1:30323434-30339084 GCA_027563915.1 Erythroxylum rotundifolium
AATTTTATCTAAGACCTTTATTCTTTCTGCATCTTTCTCTTCCCTACCTGTTCAATTTCTTCTAAAAATTATATTGTTTTACGATACATATCAAAAAGATAACAGAAATTATAAAGTGCCAATTAGATTTAGCAAAATAGAATTCCCTACATTCGATGGGTTAGGGGTAAGGAGTTTGATCTATTAATGCGAACAATTTTTCGCAATCAACCACATACCCGAAGAATTGAAAATGAAAGTAGCATCCCTGCACCTGGAATGAGTAGCACAGGAGTGGTACCAACTGATGATAAGGAATAGAAATAGAGGAGAAGTGTTAAGGTGGGAAGAATTTCTAACAATTTTGAGGCAGGGATTTGACGAAGACATCTTTGAAGAGCCAACAAGTTATTTGAAAGAACTAAAACGTGAAGGGTTACTGCTAGAGTACTGCGCTCAGTTTGAAAGATATTTGAACAAATTGTCATGACAGGAAATCTACCTGATACGTTTCTTCCTGAAGGGTCTCAAACTGGAGTTGGAGTTCACCATCGAGATGATGGATCCCCAAACACTCCAACAAGCTTACATACTCGCCAGGCGACAACAAGCGATAATAGCAGCTAGCGTGCTTGTATACTTTGGAAAAGAAGTGAAACCGTTAGGGCCAATTGGGGGAGGAGCGCTTTCTATATACAAAAGTGTGAATCAGTCAGTCACTCCAACCAACAGCAATCCAGAGGTAGGATTACTTCCGACACCAAGAAACCAAGAAAGCATTAATAAACCCAGCTACAATAGGAATTTGTAGGGAATAAAAGCAATAAACGGTAGAAAATTCGATGAAAAGAGGGCAAGAGGACTGTGCTTTTGGTGTGACAAGAAGTACACTCCGAGGAATAAATGTAAGAAAAGACATTTCCAACTGTATATGGTGTAGGATGAAGAAATGACCGAAAGGGAAGAAATGAATGAGGAGCAGGAGGTACCATTGAGTCCCAATGTATCCTTAGAAGGGATATGGCATCTAAAGGAACAAAGGGAGTTTAAATAGATGAGGCTCGTGGGAAGTCACCAAAAGAAACCCTTGCACATTACCATTGATAGCGGAAGTACTCGTATCTTTTTAGAAGAAAAACTGATTAGGAAAGAAAATGTAGAAGATGTGGAAATATCACCTTTGAACATTACGATAGGAGGTGGCTTGAAATTGAGTTGTAGACAGACTTGCAAGAATTTTACTTGGAAAATGCAAAGACTACAATTCACCACTGATGCGCTAATCCTTAACCTGGGAGGATGTGACATTGCAGTCCAATGGTTGGTGGCCCTTGACTACATATGATGCAATTTCAAGGATCGCACAATAGAGTTTCAATGGGAGCGTAGAACCGTGAAGCTGACAAGCAACCTAGAGGAATGAGCTAGAGAAATATCAGGTAAAGGCTTCCATAAACTAATAACAAATTCAAGTAATTGTACACTATTTATTTTACATTTAACATACCCAGTTGAGTTCCATATGCAATAACTTATGTTGGAAGATAAAATTAATACTAGAGAAGAATCAGACCCAAAAAGAGCCCATGATCACAGTATCCCTCTCAAACGAGGGGCAGAAACCATAAACATACGACTTTATTGGTATTCCAGATAATAGAAAGATGTTATTGAGAGATCAATACAAGAGTTAATGGAACAAGGATTTGTTAGGAAGAGTGTTAACCGTTATGCTTCACCAATGATTCTAGTTGAGAAGAAAGACAGCATGTGGAGGATGTGTATAAAATATAGAGAATTGAACAAACACACTATTAAAAGAAAATTCCCTATCTCACTGATTAAAGATTTGTTAGAAGTGTAAAGGGGGCCAGGTTGGTACTCTATCTAAGATCCGAGTATTACCAAATTAGAATAAGGGAAGAAGACATACTACAAATAGCATTCAAAACTCATGAGGAACATTTTGAGTTTTTTGTGATGCCTTTTGGGCTCATAAACACACTCTCTACCTTCCAAAGTCTTATGAGTGAAATCTTCAAACCTTATTTGTGAATGTTCCTATTAGATTTCTCTGATGATCTTCTTGTTTTTATAGCAACAATTTTTAGTAACACAAAACATTTGCAGCAGATTCTATATATCTTATAGCAGGAACAACTTTTCATCATTGGAAGCAAGTGTATTTTTAGGGCCAAATAATTTCAATATTTGGGGCATTTTATCTCCAAGAAAGGAATATCTACGAATGTCCAAAAGATCAACACTATCCAGCATTGGCCACATTCGCAAATGTTAAAGGAGTTTAGGGTTTTTTTTATGGTTGACAGGGTATTACAGGCACTTCATAAAGCACTATGGGATTATAGTCAGACCTCTCAATACATTCTTAAAGAAACAGGTAGCAAAAAAGTGGGAATGGAAGGATGAGCAATAATAAGCATTCGAAAACTTAAAGAGATGTAGATATCAACTCCAATCCAAGCTCTACCAATCTTCTCACAGTCCTTCACAATGGAAGTAGATGCATGTGAGAAAGGAATTGGGGCGGTGCTCCAATAAGACAGGCATCTAATAGCTTTTATAAGTAAGGCATTGGCACCCAAACACCAAGGACTCTCAACCTATTAAAATTTTTTTAACCATTATCAAAGCTATAAAGCAATGACGCCATTACCTCAATGGGCATTTTTTTATAATATAAACTGACCGCAAGGGCTTGAAATACCAAATAGAGCAAAGAATTTCTACACCACTCCAACATAATTGGTTACTGAAGCTAGCAAGGTATGATTTTGACGTTGCATACAAGAGTGGGAAGAAGAATGCTACGACAAATACAATATGCAGGCTCTCAAGTCAAAATTTGTTAATGATGACATTACCTTATATTCAAACAACCTTGGAGGAGAATAAAGAAGGATGGAAGAGGGATACCACCATTCGAGACCTTATAAGGAAATTGGAGCACCAATAAGTACGATATGGGAACGATGAATGGAAAAATGGCTTACTAAGATGGAACTAGAGGATTTTCATAAGTTGCAATGATGGACTCCAAAAGAAAATCATATCTTTTGCACACGATAGCCTGTAAGGAGGTCATTCAGGTATGATTGCCACTATCAAGAGGGTGTATAATTTATTCCATTGGAAGCAATTGGCCAAGGATGTATGAAATCATGTAAAGGATTGTGTTACTTGCTAGCAAAGTAAACATGACCATACATCATATCCTAGACTACTCCAACCTCTTTCGACACCAGAAGGTTGCTGGCAAGAGATAAGCATGGACTTCATCGAAGGCTTATCCCTATCTAAAGGTAAATACTCCATTTATGAAGTAGTGGATTGAATGATTAAATATTCATACTTTATGGTAATAGGACACCCCTATAAATCCTAAAATATTGCTCAAGTATTTATAGATCACATCTTCAGGTTAACAGACAATCAGAAGCTATCATCAAAATACTAGAAACTTATCTCAGGTGTGCTTTTCTAGTGACGCTGTGCAGAAATGAGTGAATTGGTTATCGATAACTGAGTGGTGGTATAACAAGACCCATCACATTGTCATTAACACCACTTCTTTCGAAGTTCTTTACGGTTACCTGCCAACTAATTATATACCTTACCTAGCCGGAGACTATCATAATGTTTTGATAGACCAAGCATTTCTAGACATAGAGGCAGTGCTTCAAATAGAAAAATTCCATTTAACCAGAGCACAATAGAGGACGAAACAACATTAAGATAAGAAAAGATCGAAAAGAGAATTAGAAATAGGACAATCAGTTTTTGTAAAGCTGCAATAGTACAAACAGTGCTCCTTTTAAAGAGCTAGCTCCACTATATTACGACCCATATCAATTCACTATTAAGATCAACAAGGTGGCATATATTTTAGAACTTCCTAAGAATCAACAATTTACCTTAAGTTTCACGTCTCCCAATTAAAGAAATTCATCTATAAGAAAACACCTACTTCTTCTCAACTATCATTGATGTTAACCAACATCGAAAAGGTACCCGAGGCTATATGGGGAAGAGGAATGATCAAACGTCATAACTGAGCAATAACACCAGTGCTTGTGGAATGGGAAAGGGAGACAAAAGAAAATGTCACGTGGGAAATTGTGTCAGAGTTGTAACAGAGATTTATTGAATTTAATCGAATAGATAAAGAGGAGAATGGGATGTTGCAAATAATAATCATTTTATATAATATTAGGAAATCAGCATAGGATTTGATCACAGAATAATTACAAAGCTTTTTCGTATTTTGATTTTTTGAAAACCAAGATTACTTTAATTCTATAAAATAATTAACAATTAAATAACAATAAAGCATTAATTTTAATTTTCACTTAATTCCGATCTTTGATTATGTTCTTGTTGTATCTTTCGAATTATTTTTGAAATTGATCCATCTCAACCATTGAAGCAACACTTGTCTAACTTCTAACAGTATCCATATAACAGGTTGAAAGAATTTTGTAACTCTTACAAAGAAGGTTAAGCAAAAAATGCTAACTCTATTAGAACTTAAACCTATTTATAATAAGTTTTGTATATTTTTTTCAGTGTACTTAACATTTAAGCTTTTAGTTTGCTATTAAATTTTAATTAGAATTACAAATAATTCTAATTAAATAACAATTTTGCTCAAATAAGATCTCATCATATCTCATATTGATCCTTATAATATCTCATATTTAATTATAAAGTTTCTCAAACTTTACAATCAAGTCCAACTTGATTAAAATATCTTTACTTTCTTCAACCTGTTCTTTTGAGAGACCCATTAGGTTCTCAAATATGTTGGCAATGATTATAAATTATAATTGGAATTCATAATTAGAATTAGATAAATTAAAAATGCTTTTAGTTTATCATTAATTATCTAATTAAATAATTTATAATCATATACCAAGATTGAAGTCTAATAACACATCCTGACCACCAAAAATATTTAGGAGTTTCAAAGTGGTTTTGACTAACCTTTTTGTGCATCATTTTTTTGTATAATTAACTCCTTTCATCATACAATGTTTTGATTAGGCATAGAGCATAAAATTAATGTCTACTTTATTTAGGTTATCCCAGTATGGCTTATATGCTTGCCATTTAGGAATCTTACACTCCCAATCTTTCCCCATTTAACAATGACCTCAAACAAGACCTATGGTCTAAGACTTTTTGATACATAGGATCCTCATAAAGAAGCAAGTGTAGAGCACACTTGTCTTTCTATATGACTATGACAGTATTACTCAAGAATCAAGCTTTCTAAGAGAAAGAGAAACTTATAAAGAAGCTGACCAACACATTGTAACGCTATTCAAAATAAAATAACTAGACTACTATTGTAGCAATGGTGAGTCTAGGTCGATCCCACAAGGAGTGTTTGGTTAGCTTATGAAATGCAATTAATTGATGTTTAGATAATTGGGGGGAGGGGGTTGATTTAATAAGAAAATAAAATAAAATAAAATAAATCTAATGAAAACAAATTAAAGAAAACATGAAAAAAATGATAAAATTGGGGAATTTGGTAGGGATTCAATTCTTTAGTTTAATCTCGATCTAGACCCTAATTAAGCATAATTCATTGATTTGTTATTTTTTTAATCTTTCTTAGCAATTATCGGTCATTGATTAACAACAAGTTCTGTTAATCCCAAATTTTCCTTAGATCCTAATTAATCACGAAGCACTCCCTAGCTATCAGGAAACCTAGAATACGCTCTCTAAGTTTATTCAGACAACCGTAATATGAATCAGAAAAATAACCAATCTAGGCAATAATCATACAAGTTCAGATCATTTAACCTATGTTATGTTATCTCTAATGATTCGGATCCGTTAGTCACGATACATGAATTGGGAATACAATGATTACGTATAACATTCAATTCTAGCAATGGGTTTTCATGAAAAACGATTCAATAGAGCATTAAAATCATCATCATTCAAATACTTGATCAATTCACACAAGATAATAGAACCGTTTTCTAATGAGAGAAAGAAACAACAAAATAATAAAAAATGTTTAACTTGGGTTATCGGCGTTGATGTCACCTCTAAATTGGTGTCGAGAGATTACTCCTCTATAGGTCTCTTCTGGAAGAATGTTTCAATCCCCATTAATACCCCAACCAAAACCCCCTTTAAACCTCACTATTGCAAGCTTTTGCTCTCTTCTGTTTCACTCACTATTCATGACACTATTGCATGATGTGAAAAATAAAGATAGTTGGACCACCTACCATTTATGCCTTCACTACTCACACCATTTCTCTTCTACCACAACTAAGCTAGCTGTCTTCACTCCTCTCTCTATTTCTACTCTCGCCCCTTACTATGTATTGATGGGAAGATTTTATTACCTAGTTTTCGATCCACGCATCCTGTAGCTTCTTCACAATATGATAAATGCTGGTGTTTAACACATGCATTAACATTAGTGCAATGTTAGCATTTAACGTATGCCGCAATGCTGGCATTAAACGCAAGCGATGCTAGCATTAAATGATAGCTTCCTTCTGCTTTGTCCTTTGCACTGCCTTTTTGCTCATTAGATGCTCCTTAATATGCTATCGTTTCACTCTTTACTTGCTATTGCTTTTTTTTTCATTTTTCCAGCAAACATTCTTCTTCTTTGTATTTTGATTTTTTTCTTCTTGTCTTTTAATTTTCTTCTTTATATTAATTTAACATAAATAATTAATAGCGTGGAAGGTCATCCGCATTTTCTCCAAAATCAAAATTTTGGCTAAAGTCACTAAATGAGCCAACTCTTCCTTCAGGTTCTCCTTCTTGAGCTCTTTTTGTATAAATTTTTATCTGTTTATTTTTAAAAGCCTTAAGCATCACTAGATCTTTGATGGAATCCAAATCTTTATATAAAATTTTATTATCTTTCCGTCTTTGTCGTAGCTCTAATTTTTTTGTCTCATTTTGAGTTCGTAACAACTGAAGGTTATAATTTTTTTCAAGAAGAGATTAATTTCATGAAACATTCCTTTTATTTCTTTATTCATGGATATAAAAAGTTTTTTTTCATTTTTTCATTTTATTCTTTTTCCATTTTTTCTTTCTTCCTCCCAATAGGACGATCAGCTTCATCATTTCTTTCAATAAATGGATCTTCAACTTCAAAATCATTATTTAAATCAATACAAAATAATGATGATCATATTGACTTATCTAATGTTTGGGATTCGAATGGTGACATTTTATTGCACTTAAATCGTTTTCGATACCCCGAAGCTTTTTATTTGCTAGTATCAACATATTTCTCCATATTTTTAGGATTGGTCATACATGAACAAATTTGAAACCTTTGTGAAATTTTGGGTCTTGAATGTGTAAATCTTTTGCTTTCTCGAACTATAAGACAACAATGAAACTTAAGTTAGATTTTAGGGTATAAATCAAACGTATTTCAATTCATACAAATAAAAAAACAAATAAATAAGACACTTACCATATCTAGTTCAGAAGCACCACTTGGATTCAAGTTTTCAATTTGTCGAACACATCATCTGAATTTTCCAATAGCTGTCATTATAGTTTGTCATCGATCTTGTAAAGATCTCTAAGGTCAAACAGTGGTAATATGATTCGACAGCATTTGATGGTACTCAGTTGTGATACGAGACCAAAATTGAGTCATAGATTGATCTCTATTAGTGACTGGATCCTGTGAAACATTAAGATATATATGGCATAGGACTCGATCCTTTTCAACTGAATATGATGCACTTCGAGAGGTATTTGAAGACTTTACACCAAAATTTTAGCTTGTCATTTTTCGGATAGGTTTGAAAGAGTGATATAGTTTAGGATTTCAAATAGTGTTATATGAAATGAGGGTTTCAGTTTAGTAGAATAAAATAAACTATTTATAAAAATGTTGTGGAAAAGATAAGAATATCAATGAACAGTTGAGATGAATGCAATCTAATCCAATGACTAGGAAGTTATAGAGATAGATTTTTCCAGAGATTCCTTATCTTGTCTTGAATATTGTGTGAATAGGATATGAATACTAATGAACGGTTGAGATGAATGCAATTTAATCCAACGGTTGAGAAGATACAAGGTTAGATTTTTTGTAGAGATTCCTTATCTTGTCTTGAATATTGTGTGGACAAGATATGAATACTAATAAATGGTTGATATAAATGTAATCTAATCCAACGGTTGGGAAGAGATAAAGTAAGATTTTTGCAGAGATTCCTTATCTTGTTTTGGATATTATGTGGGTAGGATAAGAATACCAATTAACAGTTGAGATAAATGCAATATTATCCAACAATTGGGTAGGATAAGACAAGATTTTTGCAGAACTTCCTTATCTTGTCTTGAATTATTTACTATATAAGGGAATAAATCACTAGCAGATTCTTCTTTGAACCCTTCATCATATTTGTCTACAATCATGAGTACTAATGCTCATACTTCTTATATATCATCCTCATCTTCAACCTCATCATTGGAGGATGAATTCGATCTCACTTCTGCAATATTAATACAAAATGAAGCGTTACTATCTATATACACCAATAACAACCTTGCAATGGATTAATATATGAACAATATAGTGAACCAACCAAAGCACAAAAGCTCAATCTATGGTCATAAAGTAATTTATCGAGATTGTGCTACAACAGATCAAAGACTATAGGATGATTATTTTGTAGAAAATCCAAAATGTAATACAACAATGTTTCACAAGCGATTTCGAATGAGTCAGAATTTATTCCTATTACTTGTTGCTGCTGTTGAAGGTCATGATGACTATTTTATGCAACAGAGAGAAGGATGTGGTAAACTAGGATTGTCTAATTTACAAAAAGTAACAACAACATTTCGAATGTTAGTGTACGGTGTATCAACTGATTCAATTGATGAATACATTAAAATTGAAGAATCAACTGCAATTGAAAGTACAAAAATGTTTTGTTGAGCCATCATGGAGGTCTTTGGACAAATTTACATAAGAGCATCGAATACTAATGATGTTGCAAGACTGCTTAAAATTAGTGAAGAACGTGATTTTCTAGGAATACTAGGGAGCTTAGATTGCATGCACTAGACACGAAAAAATTGTCCAACGGCTTGGGCAGGACAATATAGTGGAATTAGTCGATTCCTAACTATTAATTTTGAAGTTGTAGCTGATTATGATTTATAGATGTGGTATGCACATTTTGGTTTGCCAGGGTCAAATAATGACATTAATGTGTTAGAGACATTTCACTTGTTCGCAAAACTTGCCAAAGGTATAGCACCGTCTGCTTGTTATGTTATTTGAGAAAAAGTGTACGATACTGGATATTATTTAGTTGATAGTATTTATCCAAAATAGTCTACCTTGGTATAAACCATTCATGATCCCCGAGGCCCAAAAAAGAAGTTATTTGTGAACATACAAGAAGCATGTAGGAAGGATGTCGAGCGTTCATTTGGAGTTCTCCAGTCATGATTTGCAATTATCAAAGGACTGTCACGTATTTAGAAAAAACCCATATTATAGGATATTAGATCAGCATGCATTATAATGCATAATATGATCATTGAGGACAAATGTGATACTCAAATAGCCATACAAGATTGGAGCGAAACGCTAGCCCCTAAAATTAATATTAGTAAAGATGATAAAATTATATTTCAAGAATTCCTTGCTAGACAGAAGTAAATTAAAGATAAATAAGCTCATTATGAACTTTGTTATACACAGATTGAACATTTGTGGGAACGATATGGTAATTCAAAGGATTAGAGGTTAAATATGCAATAAAAATATTATATTTGTGTATGTTATTAATTTATTATTGTAATCTTAATTGTGTTTGTTAAATAATATTAATTTAATATAAAGTATATATTAATTAATTAAAATGATTTTGTTTTAATTTTTAGATAAATGAATAAATATAAATAAATCATTGTATAAATATAAATTAATTTAGTTAATAACTACATTATCATGGCATATTCTTTAAAAATAATTTAGTGTAAAAATTTGGTGTAGAGTAGTTGGAGTAATACAAAATTTGGTGTAAAAAGATTCTTGAAATTTTCTCTTTTACACCAAATTTGGTGTAACATTTTAGTAGAATGGTTGAGATGTCCTTAGCCAACGCATAAAAGTGGATGTAACCTTAAGCAAGACTACGTTTTTAAGTTTAGTTGTTGGTTGGAGGATCACTGGATCAGATTCTTGCTTACATATTTTTGTATTGCGTATTTTAAGAATCGAGTGTTTAGTTTAGACCTTATAGTTGGATTGATTTTAGTCTTACTAATGGGATTTGTTTAATGCATTGGCCTCGCTTTGCTTAACAAATTGATTCATGTTAATCATTATGTTTATTTCCAAACAAATTGATTTGTCTCATGTTGACTAATCCTATAAATTGATTTTGAATTGTTAATAGACTGACTTTGTATAATTCATTGTGTTATATTACCTGATGCATTATTGTGGGCAAACCTATCTATTGAATTTGAAGATGTACTTTTTATATTTCGTGATCTAGTTTCTTGGAAATTCTTACCACACACTTGTCTAATCCAAAACATCCTTTCTTTTCAGCTAAACTTATTTAACATCTTTCCATGGACATAAGATGTGTGAGTTTTCATCTTGATTTCATTTTCTTCAGCAATAGTTTGTAGCTGTGTTCTAATGTTCTTGACAACTGATTGGTTTGTGTTTATCAAGTGAACAGAAGTCATATTGTAGCAAAAACAAGAAATGATCATTTACTCGAAAGAAAAATAGGACTAAAAACGAGACTAATAGTTACTAAGAATGGTGAATACATAATAGGGGAAGTATTTTGTAATAAGAGACTAAATTTTAATTATTTACAATTACGAGATTATCTTATAATTTTAAAAATTACTTGATGATGATGACGATGATGATAATAAAAATATTTTGATCTTTTTGTTAGTTATTTTTTTGTCATTCTAAGTTTATATTTTCAAATTAAACATTGGCATAAAAATTCTTTAACAGTAAAATCAAACAAAGTAATACTCATTTTATTCTATTCCTCAGAATAATCATTCTATTTCTTATTTATTCTAGTAGTTGAACCAAACAGGTTGTAAGTCTGAAATCTTTACGAAACAAGCCTTTTTTTTCCCCCTTCTTGCTTTAAATAATATATTAATAATTAATTATTTTTCTTCCAATTTCCATTATGTATGATTTAAATGATACATTAATAATTAATCATTTTATTATCAATTATGTAGAAATTTAAAGTAAACGTTAGGTAATTTAATATTTTATATATTAAAGTGAAAATAATTTGATTTTTCATAACTAAAGTAAAAAAATTCAAAAAACTTATCTTGACTTATGAAAGTTTACTCATTGTTTAATATAACGTAAAATTGTAAACATTTAAGTAATATTTTTATTTTTGACAATTTGTTTTTGTAATGTGCATTATTAATTGTCAAAGAAATAATATAACTAAGATAGAACTTGATTTTGTTTATATATATATATATATATATTTGTATAATTTTTTCAAGTTCAATGTAAATATGTTCAAATTTGAATTGTATCCTTATATTAATAAAAATTATATATAAACATTATATTTAATAATAGAAATTATATTTATATTTATATATAGACACACATATATCGTGTATGCGGAATATAATTAAGAGTATTACCGTATTCATAGCATATTCAAATAAAGTTTTTATTAATATACGGATACAATTCAAATTTGAACATATTTACATATATATAGACACACATATATCGTGTATACGGAATATAATTAAGAGTATTACCATATTCATAGCATATTCAAATAAATTTTTTATTAATATAAGGATGCAATTCAAATTTGAACATATTTACATTTCAATTATATATATAGCATTTTATAATTTTAAAAAATTTAGGACTATAATTTTTAAAAATGATCTAAAAAGGTATGGTATTAACTAATATCGGTATTATATTATATCAGAACCAATTTTCAAATCAATAATTGTAAAGCCTATAAAAGAAAAAACAAAGAACAACAACTAATCTAGCCCATAAAACAATTAAACAGAGGGGCACATGTAAGAAGACATCTGGTAGACACTAAATACACCAACGAAAAAAGGTTCTTCTTATTCCTCTCCATTTTTTTAGCGAACAAGTGTTTAAATACACTATCTTTTTCCGTGAGGAAATCATAAAGGTTAATAACCAAAAAATTCCTTGTTTATAGTTAGAATGTATATTATGATTGTTTAGGATAATAAATTGAAGTCATGGGAAAAATAAAAATGAAGAAAAGATGGCTTAAAAATGAGTGAAAAAAAGAGGAAAGGGTAAAAAAGAAGGCAATTTAGAAAAATTTGAGTCGTATTAAGGAGCACACACACACACACACACACACACATACACACACACACAGATATATATATATAATTTTAAAAAATTTAGGACCAATTTTTGAAAATGATCTAAAAAGGTATCACACTATAAGAAAATAACAAATTACTGACGGAAATTAGTGATGGAATACATTAGCGACGAAAATTGACTTTCTGTCGGTAAAGTTGACGGATTTACCGACGGCCAAAACATTTGTCGGTAAATTTAGAGGGAAAATATCCCCACACATTTTTCGTCGTATTATAGCGACAGAAAATGAGAGTTTGTCGCAAAATTAGGCGGCATCAGTTGGCGGGAAAAATAAGCTACTTGTATACCAATGGGACAATATGTCCGTCGGTAATTCTGTCGGTAATTTACCTATGGAAATGTTGTCCCATCGCAAAATTAGACGACATCAGCTAGTGGGAAAAATAAGCAACTTGAATACCAATGGGATAATATTTTCATCGGTAAGTTACCAACGAAAATACGTTTCTTTAAGTAAATTACCAATGGAAATGCGTTTCCATCGGTAACTATCGAATTGTCATAAAATAAAACGACATCGTTTGGTTTTAATCCAAACTACATCGTTTTATCACCAGCATTTATGAGACCCAAAGCTCCCCTTGTTCTCCCTCCCCTCTTCTATTTTTCTCTCCTTCCACCATTAATGCAGTCAGTTCTCTTCTTGGAGTGCTTCCACCTTCGATTTTTGCTTCGTTTTTGGTCCATCGTGCATTATTTTTAGGTAACAACTCTATTGGATTTATTTTGTCTCCAAAAAACGAAGGTGTTAGATGCTTATATATATGACTATCAGTGGGTTGGTGGGTCGATTTTGTTTGAATTGTTGGTTTATGCGTTTTTTATTTGAATTGTTGGTTTATTATTTTTTTAAATGTGTTGGATGAAAAAATGCAGTTGTTTTGTTATTAGTTAGAGATAATATAGATTGCCTATGAATTGATTGATGAAATGTCTATTAGAACAAACATTTCTTTTTATATTATTTGGCCATACATTCAAATATTACTCTAAGGAATTTATTCATTATAGCCAAATTTTTATTCCCATAATAAAGTGAATGAATTACTTATGTGTTGTGAGCAATGGTATAAAGTGAAAGTATTACATATTTGTTATGAGTGACGTTATTTTTATTCATAGGAGTTGTATTGAATGTTTAGAGTTGTCGTATTATATATATTAAGATATGGTATTTGAAACCTACAAATAGCGCTTTCTTAAAGATACATAAAACAAATGATAGAAGTTGGTATATGATTATCATGTCTTTCAAAATTAGCTTAGATAACATACTTGCCAAAAATTGACATCAAACAATATTAACTCCTACTTTTATTAAATCAAGGTAATATTCAAATGTGTAGTTTTTGAAAGCAATGTTTAGCAATGTTTTCCTTCCTATAGCGTTGAAAATTTTATTATTATCGAATTAAAATTATTGTTGGATTTAAATTGCAAATATTTTAATTACCTTTTTATTATTACACTGGAGATGTGAATTTCACACCTAGTTTACTTACTGTTACGAAAGATTTAGTAATACATCTCATCTTTCAAAGATTGTAGACTTTAGCATCTTAAAATGTCATCTCTAGTAAGAAACCATCACTGTGGGCTTTCATTTGTAGAAAAGATGAAGATATAACACGCCCATAAGTTTAGTGGATTTACAACATATTTATTATATCCACCAAGCGTTAACTACTTATAAGATAAGACATTAAACAATTGAGATAATTACAAGTGGTTTAGATAGTTTAAATGGAACTGTCCAATAATTAAATGACATAATACTTAGCCTTTAGGTATGACTAACTCATGTATGAGTATGATTCAAATCGTAAGGTGATGAATAAAGCTTTTCCATTAAATATCAGTAATTTTGATTAGCTTTTATTCTAATGGTACGTGTATTTTCCTTATATTAAGGTCACAGGAGATGATCAAGGTCACTGTGCTGCACGAAAAAGTAATTAAAATTTAGGTCAACCATCTTGCGCGAGTCGTTTAGCGTTTCCGTGTTGTAGACCCTTGGAAGGAGACTTCAGTCCTGCAAAATACACTCATTTTTTGGCCTTTTATTGTATCTAGTTGTCGCAGATTCTGACTATCCCACAAATCCTTTTTCTAATCTATATTAACCCACCACCAGCTCTTTGCTTTGGCATTGCCTAAGTTGTCGTCTAGACTTTTGGTTGCTTGTAGCTACCTATTTGTTTTCTCCATTTCACATCTTTTTGTTGTTATTTCACAAACAACTCTTGTCAGTTTGTACATATGTAACTGTGAGAGATATCAACGCGACAGTTAAATACAAGTAAAACAAAGCTAATGGTACCTCAACTCGGATATAAAAACTTCCAATTAAATATAACATTATCAAATAAAATTTATTGACGGTATATATTTTTTTAAAAAAATTTTGGTTGATTTACCGATGAAAATTTGCAGTTTCGTCAATAAAATCAATCTATTTACCGACGGAAGAGGCAAAATCATCGGTAATTTTACCGACAGAATATAATTTTCGTTAGTAATTTTACCGACGAAAATTTTATGTAACATCCCATCACCAATGTGAAGGGTAAAATAGTAATTTGGAATAGTTTATGAGTGCTTAGAATTGTCTTGATATGTTCATGCATACACATACAAGTGAATAGTGAATTTTGCACATGTAAATGACTGTACATGCATTCATGACATTTACCGGTATATTTGTTAATAAATGTAATTGATATGAAAAATGTTATTTGTGTGTATGAAAAATTGTGTTGGAGAGAAAGTCATTTTGGTTTTCCGATTTTTGGAGAATTTTAGAAATTGTTTTCTGAAATTTCGGGGTAATTTTTGGACTATGAAAAATGCCAAGTGGCGGAATAATGGTTTGCCGCTAGTAAAAAGTACTGTCCAATGGCACTGGAAATTTAGATACATGAATTTAGGAATTATTGATTTGAGCCATTGGAAATTTGGGGAAAAAATTGGAGTAGAAATTGAATTGTTTTTGGACAGGGAATAAAAGAGGGCCTAAGCATGTGAAATGTGGCAAGTGACACTTGTCGCTTGCCTAACATGCCACCATGTATATTTGTTTAATAAAAACCCACCCATCTTTTAGTCATTCTCGATGCTTCTTCTTGTCAAAGGTGATTGGTGATTTTTGTGAGATTTTCCTCCACCACTTTCGTAGTCTACTTACTTCCTTGCTCCTTTTGAAATT
>JAOSBO010000008.1:30344071-30359240 GCA_027563915.1 Erythroxylum rotundifolium
TGCCAACCAAATTTGCTTTGTTTTCTATTGTAATTAAAATTTTGCTCAGGTGAGAATTTAACGATAATTGATTGGGGAAACTTTTTGCACTCCTATTCATTATTTGCAAGAGTTTAAATACAAAACAAGAGAATCAAATTCCTAAGTAATTGCAAAACTAATTGCTAACTACAGAAATATAGTCAGATTTTTTAAAACAGTAGAGCAACTAAGTAATAGCATCTAGCAAACCATGACCAATTCTATAAGCCACATACATAGGATTCATAATACGTTTCCTTTACTTAGTCCAGATACTTAAGATTCACGACAAGTTTCCTTTGAGACCTCCTCATTGCATCAATTGCTTGCCCATATACTCTTTTAACATCTAAAGATATACTCATATGTATATAATATTTGCATTGTTAAGGTATATATCAAAGTGAAGCATTGATTGAAATGTCCGGAGAGATTGGGCTGGTTCTTTTAGTCGCAAAGCCCGATTTAACGCTTAAATTAAAGGGAACACAATGTGATTTATAGAACTGGGCCTCCCAAAGAAGAGTCATTTGCCTTTATTGAGATTGTCTTTAGGACATAAGGATAAAAGTTTTGTTGAATAGTTTTATCATCTTTTTCAATTACAGAGATAATTACGATATAAAGGTGACAAAATCTAAAGAATGTAAGAAAATACAAACTCAACTAATTATATTACATAAGTTGGAGTCAAAAACTACCATATTCAAATTCATATTAATTTTCAACCATTCAGCAAATCCCGTGAATAATGTACAATAATATCTCTTATTATCTTAATCATTCCTCAACTACCATTAATCTTATCCAGTTTACATAAATCAACAATGGTTGCATAAAATAATCAGCTAATAGAAAGTTTCTAGTCTTTGTTTTAAAAAGTAAAAGTTTAATTGCCTAAATTAGTGGTGGATGTTACCATGAGTTATAATGTTAATGTTGCTAGTAAGTGACCACATACCCCATAATACTGATACTATTTATAGATAAGAAAACTATAGAAAGCATGTTCTGCTCCAATATGTGGATTCTTGATCCCTATGTGTTGTTGGCGTGAGCAATCTATAGGAGAAAAATCTATTGTCAACTTTGACAGATTGTGTAAATGATTTGTTTACTTATTTGTAATTAATTGTCTTATTTTAAGGCTAGAAAATAGGATCTTTTTGGATAACAATTAACATAAATATGTAGGTTGTAATTGCTTGAAAATATACAAAGAATTATTCTCTATTATCCTTTTAATATGGTATCAGGGCCATACCTAACGTAGAAACTGAAGTTTTTCTTTTAACTTTGCAATGATGACTTGAAAATACCCCTTTTCTTCTATCATCCCTCATGAAATCTCAAATCATTTTTCAAGACAATACCCCTTTTCCATCTGGAATCATCTTAGATGATATGAATTATCTGTTATGGTCACAACTTAAGATGTGTATTAGAGCTCGAAATAAGTCTGGATTCCTTACAGGTACAACCCTGAAACCACCTACAGATGACAAGCAATTGGAAACATGGCTTATTGATAATAACTGGGTTAACAGTTGGCTTATTGATTCCATGAGTCTGCTCTTGATGCAACAATTCATCTACCTTCAAACAACCAAAGAAATATGGGAAGCTGTTGCAAAGACATTTTATGACAACCCGGATGAAACACAATTTTTTGAACTGAATAGGAGATCATTTACCACTCATCAAAATGGTAGACCCTTATCTTTATATTACAATGAAGTGATTGGCATATTTTAGGAAATTGATGTTCGTGTTCAAACACAAGAAGATAATGTTATTGTAATCATATCGCTGCATAAGTATATGTCTTAACTTCAAGTTCATATTTTCCTGGCTGGCCTTGACCTAGAATTCAATCAAGCTCGAAGTGAAATTTTGAGAAAAGATTCACCTCTTGATCTTGAGTTATGTTATGCATATGTTCGCAAGGATCACAACCAGAGGCAAACTATGGAGGAACCTAAAGTTCAGTAAGATGGTATGGTTCACTTGACTGCCCACATACGCCCTACAAAATCCCAACAAGGTAAAGGAAAAAAATATGGCACTAAAGGAAATAACTATGTTTGCACTCATTATGTTGAGGAGGGACATTCCAAAAAATGTTGCTATGAAATTATTGGGTATCTAGAATGGTGAGATTTTACAAGAAACCCTGAAAGAAAATTAGACAAGTTGTTGTTACTACTACAATAGATGAGGAAGTGATTACATCTACTTCAAATACAGTTGTAGCACATATTGCCAAGGTTGATAATCCTAGTCTGTCTAACACTTATCTTGTTATGAATGATACATGGATTATTGATACAAGTGTTATTGATCATATGACGAACGATTCTACCCATCTTCCATCTATTCGTTCTTCAACTCAACCTTACATACTCATTGCTAAAGGAGGAGTTGCACCCGTTATTGGCAAAGCATTAGTACATGTGTCAAATTCCTTTAATCTTGATACTATGCTTGTCATTCCTTCTCTTTCTTCCAATCTTTTATCTATTAGCAAAATCACAAAATCTTTAAATTGTACAGCAACTTTTTGACCTGATAAATGTGTTTTTCAGGATATTGCAACACAAAGGACTCTTGGCTATGGTATTAGATGTGGAAACTTATACTATCTTGATTTGACTACTTTAAACAATCAAATACCTGTTTAAGCAAATAATACTGGAGGGAGTTAAGGAAACAAGGATATGGCATGGTTACGACATCGTTACCTTGGTCATCTATCGTTTAATTATCTTCACAATTTAAAACTAAGTTTGTTTTTACATACAAATTCTAAGTTCAACTGTGACATTTGTGAAATGGCCAAGTGCCATAGAATTTCTTATCTACCTAGTTATAATACGAGTACTACACCTTTTATGACTATCCACTCTGATGTTTGGGGACCTGCCCAAATCCCTATATTATTTGGTGCTCATTATTCTGTGATGTTTATTGATGAGTGTACTCGTATGATTTGGATCTCTCTCCTGCAAAACAAGGGAGATGTTTGTTCTGTTTTTCATGATCTATATAGAATGGTGACTTCTCAGTATCAATGCCGAATTAAAGTTCTTCAATTTGACAATGGTAGGGAGTCTATAAATTCTGACCTATATAGTTTTTGTTAAGAAAATGGTATTCGACACCAAACTTCATGTATTGGTGTACATCGGAACAAAACAGTTTGGCTAAACAAAAGAATTGCCAAATACTTGAGGTTGTTCGAGCTTCCTTATTTGGAATGAAAGTGCCTCGAGAGTATTGGGGTGAAGTTGTTCACTCTGCTACATATCTTATTAATCGAACGCCATCGCTAGTCACTGATTTTCAAACAACACATCAAAAACTCCACGAACTTGTCTCAGCACCAATTGGTCCGAACCTTGAACGACGTGTGTTTGGTTATACTGCATATGTACACCGGGTTACAAGCAAACTAGATCCACGAGCTATCCGTTGCATATTTTTTGCATACACAGATTTCAAAAAGGGATATCAGTGCTATAATCCAACTGAAAACAAAATGTATGTAACCCGAGATGTTACATTCCATGAAGATATTCCTTTTTCCGATGATCATGAGTGCTCTCTTCAGGAGGAGACAACACTTAATTTAGGTGAAGACAAAACTCATAAAATTTTTCAGGAACAAGAAAAAATTGATATACAACAAGATGTTGAACTTTCAAATGTTGATACACATCCTGATTTTGTACATCCTGAGAATGTTGATGGCGCTCATGAGAATCAAGATAGTATAATTTCTCAAGTCACACCAACAGCTATAGAATTCCAAATATGTCTCCTCAGGTAACATCATTACCTTCATCTCCATTAATACATGATTTAACTCCTCTTAAAGCTGAACCAAGATATCTGATTAGGATAAATAGAGGAATTCCAAAAATTCAATATGATCTTGATTTTAAAGCTAAGACTAACTACCCCATTAACAATTATAACTCCTCTCATCGTTTGCCAAAGTCTCATGCACTTATTGTAAATCAATTATCTCCTGTATCTATTCCAAGTAATGCGCAGGAAGCATTGATGGATTCAAAATGGAAGAAAGCTGTGAATGATGAAATGGAAGCCTTACAGAAGAATCATACATGGGAACTTGTATCGCTCCACCTAGGGAAGAAAACAATAAGGTGCAGGTGGATTTTTACAATCAAACTCATTCAAAATGGAACTATAAATCACCACAAGGCTAGACTTGTTGATAAAGGGTATACACAAAAGTACAGAATTGATTATAGGGATACCTTCGCTCCTGTAGCAAAAATAAATACCATGTAAGTTCTTATTTCTATAGCAACAAATCAAGATTGGCCGGTACGACAGTTTGATGTTAAAAATGCATTTCTTAATGGAACTTTAGAAGAAGAAGTATACATGGATCCTCCTTCGGGCATAAACTGTGATGGCAAAGTGTGCAAACTAAAAAGGGTCTTATACGGATTGAAACAATCCCCTCGAGCATGGTTTGGAAGGCTCTCAACTTTCATGAAGAAGATCAGGTATAAACAAAGTGATGCTGATCTTACTCTCTTCGTCAAACAAGAGTTAGAAAAGATGACTACTCTTATTATGTAGGTTGACAATATGGTTGTTACAGGAAATGACTCAAATGAGATAGATACCCTCCGAGAAAGCCTTGCAACTGAGTTTGAACTTAAAGATCTTGGGCACTTGAAATATTTCTTAGGCATTGAAGTTACAAGATCGAGCAACGGAATCTCTCTTTGCCAACGAAAGTATGTGCTAGATTTACTAGCAGAAACTGGAATGCTTAACTGTAAACCCGTTGAAACTCCCATTGAGATGAATCATAAGTTATTCATTCAACAAGACCAAACTTCAACCAACAAGGAGAGGTATCAAAGATTAGTTGGGAGGCTAATATACTTATCACATACGCATCCTAACATTGCATATGCAGCAAGTATTGTAAGCCAATTCATGCATACACCAAGTGAAGATCATATGGAGGTTGTTTATCGGATCCTGTGATACCTAAAATCTTCTCCAAGAAAAGGATTATTTTTTGTTAAAAATGGAGATATAAAAATCAAGGGATATACAGATGCGGATTGGGCTGGAAGTCAAACTGATCGAAAGTCTACATCAAGGTATTTTATATTTGTTGGAAGTAACTTGGTTATATGGCGAAGTAAGAAGCAAGATCAAGTACAGAGGCAAAATTTCGTGGAATGGCACAAGGTAACTATGAATTGCTATAGATAAAACGAATTTTACATGATCTTGGTATATGTCTGTCAAAACCTTTGAAGTTATTATGTGATAACAAGGCAGCCATAGCAATTGAAAATAATCTTGTTCAACATGATAGAACCAAACATGTGGAAGTTGATTGGCACTTCATCAAAGACCATCTCGACAAAGGTACAATTAGTCTTCCATTTGTCACATCAAAAGATCAACTAGTAGATGTCCTAACAAAGGCGGTATCCGGAAAAGATTTTCAAAGCTCACTTAACAAGTTGGGAATGATTGACATATATTCACTAACTTGAGGGGGAGTGTTGGCGTGAGCAATCTAAGAGAGAAAAATCTGTTGTCAACTTTGACAGATTGTGTAAACGATTTGTTTACTTATTTGTAATTAATCGTCTTATTTTTAGGCTAGAAAATAGGATCTCATTGTATAACAATTAGTATAAATATGTAGGCTGTAATTGCTTGAAAATATACAAAGAATTATTCTCTATTATCTTTTCGATATGTGCATCTATAATCATAAGAGATATTTGATATGATTTGTTGTATCTATGAGGATATTACATTTATTGTATATGATCTTGTATATCTCTTAGCTTAGGCACCAAGTAATACCAAACTATTAGTCAATGAGAAATATATATACAAAATTACACAATTTTTTAATTATAGTATGCGGTTTTACTTGAAGCGGTTGCATTTGTCTTCTTTCCTGTCTTTTGCTAGGCTGGCGAATACATTGACACTAGAGTGGGCCTGGACTTTCAAGACACGAAGGATTTGATCACAATTTTTTAACTATGGTATGCGGTTTTACTTGAAGCAGTTGCATTTGCCTTCTTTCCTGTTTTCTGTTAGGCAGGCGAATACATTGAACATTGCAATTTCCACTAGAGTGGGCGGGACTTTCAAACCATGAAGGATTTGATCACATTGACTATGTAAACACTCACATGGCTAAGTTATCAAACAAACAATTTCTTTGCTATTAGCTTTGGGCTATGTTTTCCTCCGCCCCCCACTTCCTATAAAAAGCCTACTAAACTACTTCACAGATGGAAACCTGTTAGAATCGGCTTTAGTTACTGGGAATTTATGATGGTTACTGAAGTGAAGCTATTTGGCACTTTACCAAGTCCCTTTAGTCAGAGAATAGAACTAGCCTTGAAACTGAAAGGGGTAGAGTATGAATATGTTGAAGAAGACCTTTCCAACAAGAGTTCTTTGCTACTGGAGTATAATCCAGTTCACAGGAAAATTCCTGCGCTTGTTCACAATGGAAAACCAATTGCAGAATCGCTCGTCATATTAGAGTACATCGAGGACAAATGGAACAATAATCCCATTTTGCCTAAAGATCCTTATGATCGAGCCACTGCACGCTTTTGGGCAAAGTTTGTCGATGAAACAGTAAGTTAAAATTGTTCATATCAACAATTATTGTTGTTTAACATTTTGTGTCCACATGTGAACCTGATATAATTCATAATCAATTTATGCAGATCCTTCAATTGGTGATTAAGTCTCGCGATGCTACATGGGAGGAGAAGAAGCATATATTTGAAGAGGTCGTTCAGCAACTGAAGTTGCTCGATAAAGAGCTAGAAGGAAAGGAGTTCTTTGGAGGTCAGTCCATTGGATACCTGGACATTGTTGTTTTCTACATGATCTACTGGTTTCAACTGCGCCAAGAAGTCACGGAACTGGCAATCATAACAGAAGAGAATTTGCCAATCTTATGGAATTGGAGTCAAAAACTAATCGAAATAACTATGGTCAAAGGATGCTTGCCCTCGAGAGACATACACCTTGCTTACCTGAGAGCTCGCATCGGAGATGCAAAATCTACTTCGAAATAGACAAACATTTCATAATTTTCCTGCATCATAAGCAGACCTTTTTCATTGGTTCCTTGTTCTTTTCTAGTTCTATGTGTTTTTTCGGTCCCTGTGGTTTGCAGTAGATGAGGTTTCCCTCTCATGCGTAAAGGCTTGTTTTGATTCCTGGAGGATATATGGCAACATGAATGTATTGAACACATTGAAGACTCATTCACAGTGAAGACGTTAAACTCTGCATATAAAGCCTAAAGGATAACTTGAGTTTTTCGAAGATAAATAATTAGATTAAAACAAAAGCTGCCAGCTACGGGCTATAGAAGAGAAAAAAGTCCAGGTTTGAACAACCTACGCAACAAGGAGCAGGGTAGGAAAACAATCTGGGGCGAAAACGAACTACAGCAGAAAAAGAAACAGAATAAGAAACCAAAAGAACATGTTACAGAAAAGAAGTAGCTGGAGAGAGACGCTCGGAGCCACCAAGAAGAAGAAAGAAACTACATCAAGAGTGGTTTAAGTAAACAGGGCTGGCAATTGAGCCCAGGCTTGACCTGACTGACCTAGCCTGGCTTGAAGTCAATGGACAATGCCCAGTTTGACCGAGCCTTAGACTGGGCCGGGCATAGGAACAATTTTAGCCTAAAATGATGTCATCTTGAACCGTTATTTTTTAAATAAATTTGGCCAGGTTGAGTTGTGGAGGGCTTAGGTATAAGTCGCCTCTACCCTAGTCAAGTTAGGGCCTACTGTCTCAAACCTAATCGGGCCTCAACTACCTAGACTTGGCCTGACTCAAGCCATTGTTATCCCTATAAGTAAATAATTAATACATATTGTTTACTGTAATGATTATAACAACCTTATGTCGTTACACCTTTCTTACAAGTTATAACTTACCTGAAAAGGAATTTTACTAATGTTTTAAAAACTAAATCGGACATAAAACCAGTCAAAGCAAAGGTTTACAATTTAAAAGTTCAACTAGTGCTAAACAGCTATACAACCGATATATAATAAATAAGAGTAAAATTTATAAGAGTAAGTAAAAATAAAATATTTTATTGAAATAAAAAGTATACCAATGTTTATTATTATATAATGAATTAATAATAAATCAAGTCTAATAATTCAAGCTAAATTTGAGTCTAATATAAAATTTCAAATAACAATAAAAATCAAAATTGCTTTTTTAAAGGAGATCGTGTCTCATCATCGTCAAAAGTTCCAATTCTCCAACAATATTAAAAGACTTGTAAAGTACGCTTTATCAAAAGTATTTAGGTCATCTTCTTCTACTGCATTCAAATAATTTTTATTTTTTTAGAGTAATCCCTTCTTTTAGATTATATTCAAAAAAAATGTTAAAATACATTTGACATGAACATTATATATAAACTAATAAAATACTACTTATATAATGATCTAACTCAATTTTTAAATTCATATCAAACTAATAAAATTCGATACAAATTAATAATTTATAATAATTATTTTAAATTATTAATTAATTAAATTAAATTAATTCAAGTCAAATTTAAGAATTAAATTAAATTGTGATTTTAGTTATATTTTATTAGTCTATTAATCTTTATATGATGCGTAATTGAAGTTTTTATCATTATTTTGTAATTAAAATTTAAAAGGAACAATCTTTTGATTAAAATTAAAAATTTTAATCAACAAATTTATATTTTTTACTTCAAGTATAGAACACAAATATTTGCAAAAAAGAAAAAATATAAGAAAAGGATTAAAAAAGGAAAACTATTTCTCACCTCCATGATGTAATGTAAAGATGGTGGTTACTGGGTGGATCTCTCTCTATTCCTCACATCAAATGTCCTGTCAACTTTTTCACTGATTAATCACTGTTTTTTAGTCTATAAATCAAATCTTTGATAGCCATTAAAACCTCCTTCCCTTTTCCTCTCCTATAGTTGCTACTCTTTAGCATCTTTTTGTTCTTTTGCTTCCAAATATTTTGATATATAGTTCATTTGAGCTCTAGCTTTGACTTGAACCCATATTTTATTGATTTGCGTGTTTCTAGCTTTTGTTCTAGTTTTTGGTGCCAAACTCAATTACCTATTTGCTCAATCTTAGTTCCAGATCAATTTTCACTACAGTATGTTGATTTCTCAAGTGCCAATCACACAAAGCTCTCATCTTTCTATACTTATATGATGTTTGGGCATTGAAGAAGATGAAGACACATCCGGTTCTTCATGGTTTAGAGGAAACTGACCAATTTTCAGTCACACAGGTCAAAAGCAAAAGTGAACCAAAAACTAGTCTAATTTGTGCTTAACTTGATCGAACTGGCCGGTCCAGTTTTAGTTTTTACAACATTGTTCGTTACCTTAGAACTGGTATATTTATGGTTTTTGTTCATCAGGGCTTTGGTTAGCATCTTCCTTATTATCATGTCACTAACTTCTTTGACCTTCCAACCTTGGGTAAGCATCAACCCTCATACATGGTCTTACGACTTTGTAAAGACCTAAGTATGATCCATTCCTTTAGTCAATTTAGCTTTTAATACATGATCATTCAAGTTAGTATCTTATCATTAACTTCTTTGCATTGTCAGGCATAAGTAGTTTTTTTAACTGAATTGATAGTCCCTTTTGGAATAATTATTAACCAAAAATTTCTTTAAATATTTTTAACCATGTACATATGTCATACTTTAGTAGGTGTGGGCACTATTTTATAGCTATTGTAATAGCCATATCCTATAGTTAATGGAAAAATAAAATTATATATTCTCTTCTCTATTATAAGATTTGTGTCTTCTATAATTCTCAACCATTTTGTTAGTAAAATATTGGTAGCAAAGTAGTAGAACCTCAATGCGAAGCTATGACTAATAGAGGAAAGTATAAAGAAACTATTAGAGGCTCATATATGAAATGAAAGACTATTAATGGAAAGCCAAAATAGAATGAATAAGCAAGAGAAAGAGATTAATGATTTGAAATCCATATTTCATCAATTATTGTAAAAGATGGGAAAAGAGAATGTTAGGGCAATGACTAAAACTTGAAATGAAAATTACTATATTATGATCAAATTTAACGATATAAAGTTTTTCATCTTTAATAGAGTTTGCGTAAAAGGTTCTGCTGATAAGTGTCAACAATTTTTAAAAATGAACCACACTCTTGTCAACTTGAAAGTTGGGATAGACTCCATAAATTTGAAAGGACAATCTCAAGAACGGTACTAATTGACTATAAGAAATAAGAATATGCAGGAGATCATGGAGTGGATAAAGCTTGTGATGCTTTTTAATCAAAAGTTCGATGTACATTTTTTTAAGGATCTAGGTAAAGATCTAAAAGAGTTAAAACAAGAAGGTTATATGTTAGAATACTATGCTCAATTTGAAAAAAACTTGAATAAGCATTCACTCCCAAAAAAATTATATAATAAGATTCTTCTTAAAAAGGATAAAACCTGAGATGATTCAATCTTCTACTCTTTTCAAAGGATATGTGCTCATCAGGAAGCAATAGGTTATTGTAGCTACTAGTGCACCATTTTACTAGAACAAAAAAGAGATTAAGTTATAACCTTATCCAAAAGAAGGAAGTATAGTGATGAATAAGACATCAACTTAAATGACTCGTATGGCTAATACCAATATTAAGGGTGAAATATTAACAACCACTAAAAATAAAGGGAGTATTAGTAAAACTCCTTGCTTAGAAATAATAAGGGATAGAGAGCTGTTAGTAATCGATAGGTTGATGAAAGGCAAATAAAATGATTGTCTGTTTTGGTGTGATGAGTGTTATATGCCAAGGAATAGGTGTAAGAAAAAACAATTTCAAATGTACTTAGTGAAAGAAGAAGAGAAGGTAAACTTGGAAACTAAAGAATCAATCACCAAGGAAGAACAGGAGCAGTTGAGTCCTGATATCTCTTTATAAGCTATGTTGAGATTGAAGGATTAAAAAGTGTACAAGAAAATGAGGATCATAGGAATTCACCAGATAAAGCCTTTATATATCTTAATAGATAATGGGAGCACCCACATTTGCCTAGATAAGTTAGTGGTGAAGAAGTTAAGAATAAACATTATAGAAGTGCAATCTATGTAAATTATAGTGGAAGGAGGCTTAAAGTTGAATTTCCATTAAGTATGTAAAAGCTTCACCTAGAGTATGCAAGGCTTCAGGTTCATTAGTAATGTATTAATCATCATATTAAGGGTGCAATATAGTCCTGAGAATTCAACAGATGGTGAGCCTCAATAATGTAATGTACAAATTCAGGGATCATGCTTTGAAATTTAAATGGCAAGGCAAAATGATGACATTGACTAAGAATCCAGTATACAAGATTCAGGGATCATACTTTGAAATAATGTAATGTCCTAGGGTGATTTTAGGTAAAGGTTTAAACAAGATCTCTGGAAATTTAGTAAAAGAACTATATATATATATTGCATCCCTCATACCATATTGAATTGCAGATGCAATAAGTTATCTTGGAGGATTAGCCCAATACATTAGAGGAATTAAATAGGCTACTAACTGAATTTAGTGGACAATTTGAAGAACCTAATGAATTGTCACCAACAAGAATGCATGACCATGGTTTCATACTTAAAGAGGGAGTGGAGACTGTCAACATCATGTCATATAGGTATTTAGAGAAATGAAAGGATGCCATTGAGAAAGTTCTTTAGTAACTAATGGAATAAGGATTCATAATACACAATTTTAACCCATATGCTTCATCTATTGTATTAGTAAAGAAGAAGGTTAATACTAAGAGGAGGTGTATAGATTATACAGAGCTAATAAACATACCATCATGAGAAAATTTATTATAACTTTGATTACATAATTATCATGAGCAAATTTATTATAACTTTGATTACATAGTTACTAGATGAATTATAAGGATATAGTTGGTATTTAAGATCCAAGTGTCATCAAATTTGAATTTGTGATGAAGATATCCCTAAAATAGCTTTTAGAACATATGAGGGTCATTATAAATTTTTTGTGATGCCTTTTGAACTAACTAATACTACCTTAACTTTTCAAAGGCTAGTGAATGAGATTTTTAAGCCCTATATTAAGAAGTTCCTCATGGTCCTTTCCAATGATATTTTAGTTTATAGTAGCACTTTACTATAATATTTGGAGCAATTACAAAAAGTCTTGCAAACACTCAACACTTATTAATTCTTCATTAAAGGAAGTAAGTGTACTTTTGTGGTAAGAAAGACTGATTATTTGGACCATTTTGTTTCTGCTATAGGAGTATCCATAGACTCTAACAAGGTAACAATAATTCAACAATAGCCAAGACCTCAAAATTTAAAAGAACTAAGAGGATCCATAGGGCTAACATGTTACTATAGAAGGTTTATTAAGCCTTATGGTATCTTGGGTAAGCCTTCAATTGAGATGTTAAAGAAGTAAGAATTAAGAATATGGGAGTGGAAGGAGACACAATATGAGGCACTTGACTGGCTTAAGAATGTTTTAGTATCAGCTCTAATACTAGCATTGCCCAACTTCTAACAACATTTTATTATAAAGTAGATGCTTGTTGGATAGATATAGGTATTGTGCTTTAAAAAAATAATCACCTAATCAAGTTTGTAAGCAAAGCTATGAAACCTAATCATATAGGACTCTTAACATATGAAAAAGAATTCCTCTAGTCATTAAGGCTACCAAGTAATGACATCATTACTTAAGTGAGAAGTCATTTAAGGTGCAAATAGACTATCAAATTATTAAGCACTTTTTTAGGAATCACAATAACATTTCAAATGACATGGCTTCTAAAATTGATAAGATATAATTTTTAAGGTCATCTATGATAGTGAAAAGAAACTAAAGCAGATAATACATTATCCTTGTGTTAAGAAAGGACATGTTAACATTGACAATAGCTCATGTTCACTTATATTTGATAAAAGACCTCAAACAAGGAAGAGAGAAGGAAGCAAACATTTAGGACCTTATAAAGAAGCTTGAAGTTAAAGAAGTATACTCTAAAACATATTAGTGGAAGAATGGACTACAAGAGTGCAAATTTTGTTCCAATAGAAGAATTTAGTGAAGGAAATGATAAATTATGTTAAGAGGTATCTAGTTTGATAAAGCAATAATATGATAATGATGTCTTCCCATACTAGGGGGATGCTAAAGGGAAGTTAGTATGGATTTTATTAAATTATTGCCCTTATAGAGAAGCAAACTATTATTTTTGTGAATGTGTACAGGTTTAATAAATACTTCTACTTTATAGTAACCAGATATCCTTATACAACTCAAAAAATAACTCAAGTTTTCATTAACCATATCTTTGTAATCTATAAAATGCTGAAGGTAATTGTTAGTGACAGAGACTCACTCTTCTTGAGTACCTTTTATTAGGAAGTATTTAAACTATAAGGAGTAAGTTTAAGATTCTCTATATCGTATCACCCTTTATTTGACAGACAACTTGACGTTGAGAATAAGATCCTAGAGACCTATCTTATATCTATGCAAATTCTCCTAACAAATGGTTAGAGCAGATATCCTTGATGAACTGATATTATAACACAACGTATCATTTAACCACAATTCCATTCCCTTTGAAATTCTTTATGGACACACTCCTTCTATATATGTTATAATACAACTTATCATTTAGCACAATTCCACTCTTTTTTAAATTCTTTATAGATATGCTCCTTCTATATATGTTTTATGATTTGTAAGAGACTCGTAAAATCTTATGGTAGACTAATTAGTATAGGATTAAGAGATAACTTTCTATATTGCTAAATCTCACTCAGGTAAGGAACAACATCAAATGAAGTAATTAATAGGTAGATAAAAAAGAGTTCATATTAGAGACTTCAAGGTAGGACAATGTGTATTTTTGAAACTTTAGCCTTATAAGCAATATTATTTATGAAAAAGGTGCATCAGAACATATCTTCTACATAATATAGTCCCTATCTGATTATTAACAAAATTAGTAAGGTTGCATACAAACTTCAATCACTAAAGGAGTCCCCCGTTAATCTTAGATTTCATATCTAACAACTTAAGTATCTCGTAAGGTGCCAACATCTTCCCAATTACCCTTATCATTCATCAGCGGAAACAAAAGGTCTATGGCTGTTGTAATTCAAAGAATGATTAAATGACATAATGAAGCAATAACATAAATGTTGGTGTAATGTTCTAGAGGGATAAGTGAAAATGAAATATGAGAGGCATTCTTTAACTTGTATAAGAGATTTCCAAGAATTAATCTTATGGAAGAAATTTTTAAAAAAGGAGGTACTGTTGCATACAAAGAATAGGCAGAGAGAAATGCTAAAACCTAGCTAAGAAAAGGATGAAAAAAATGACATTAGATAAGAGTTGTTCACTTAATTGAATAATCATTACATATTGATTACTTAATAATGATTGTAACATCCTTTTAACAGTCATGTAGTTTAAGAGGTGTGAGTATTGTATTATAGTGATTTTAATAATCATATCTTACAGTTATTGAAAAACATGCAATTCTGTATTCTCTTCCTTCTCCATTTTGAAGTTCTAATCCTTTTTCTGTCCTTTCTTCACCTTTCCTTGAAGCAAGTTTATGTCTTTTACAATTTGTTTTTTTTTCTCAATAACAGAATACGAGGAAATCCTAAACTATTAAAACTTATCAGAGGTTCCAGTTGTGTTGGACCCCACACCCCACCCGTAGGTGTTTAGGGGGTACACCCCGGCATGTGTTTGCGGGTGATACCGCAGCATCCAACCTTAATCAATATTGTCCTCTTTGGGAATCGAACTCACGACCCCTCAAGGTTTTGTTGTTTCTAAGAACACGCTCTTTTAATGTTGGACCCCACACCCCACCCGTAGGTGTTTGGGGGGTACACCCCGGCATGTGTTTGCAGGTGATACCTTGGCTCAATGGTGAGAGGCGTGTTCTTAGAAACAACAAAACCTTGAGGGGTCGCGAGTTCGATTCTCAAAGAGGACAATACTGATTAAGGTTGGATGCCGCGGTATCACCCGCAAACA
>JAOSBO010000008.1:30367547-30395209 GCA_027563915.1 Erythroxylum rotundifolium
TTATGTGACTTTGAGCAATCCACTTTGTATTGTTGAACAATTTTGCCCCTTCATTTGGACACTCAATAGCCCTCACAGTAGAATCTTGTGTGACAATCACCGATAACCTGTCTACCACTGATAGCAAGGTGTTGTCTACTACCTTTGCATTCTTGTAGAACTCAAATACTTCATTTGGATATACTGGTTCTCGGATATTGAAGAAATTTTCCCATCTAGCTACTTTGATCTTAGGTTTGATATCCGTTCGATCTTCCTTCAGAGCAGTGAAATCGATGAGTCTCCTACAGATAAGAGATTTTGACATTTTTCTAATCTATAATGAATAAACACTAAACACAGAAATGTATTTCGCTTATAGAAGCGAGGTTAGTATATAGAAACAATTGAGAGAAAGATATGAAATGAAAGTGAGAAAGATTTGATGTAGAGAACAGAGGATTGAATCATCTTTGTTGAGAGCACTTTTAAGCAAGTCGATTACTAAGAAAATTCTAGAATGTAAAGTGTTGTAGATTTTGAGAGATTTCTTTTTATAAACACTCTTGAAAAGTTACCATTTGTAACGTCTGTGACTGATCCATAGGTAATCATAAAATTGATATTACCGAGTGAAAGTTACCGTTACCATTCCTTCTGAAAACTTACGACTTTTTTGCTTCATTAGGACATATCGTCTAAGTCATGAAGTTTCAGACAAATGGTCATTTAACATTACCATATTCAGATTTCGTCTGATTTCCTTGAACCTATCTTCACTTAAGGGTTTGGTGAAGATATCTGCCCATTGTTGATTCGTCTCAACAAATTGTAGATTGATGATCCCTCTCTGTACATAGTCTCTTATAAAATGATGTCTAACTTCAATATGCTTTGCCCTTGAGTGTTGTATTAGATTCTTTGAGAGATTGATAGCACTTGTGTTGTCACAGAAGATTGGAATTTGATCTTCTTGGATAGAATAATCTTCTAACTGATACTTTATCCGTAACATTTGTGAACAACAACTTGCAACTGACATATATTCAGCCTTTGCAGTAGATAGAGCAATTAAACTTTGCCTCTTACTTGACTAAGAAATTAAACTATGACCAAGAAAGTGACAACCTCCACTTGTACTCTTTCTATCAATCCTATATCTAACATAATCAGCATCACAGTAGCCAATTGACCTGAAATCTTTACCTTTCTCATACATTAAACAAAGATCAGTAGAACCTATCAAGTATCGCAATATTCTTTTAACAACGATATAATGAGATTCTCTAGAATCTACTTGAAATCTTGCACACAAACAAACACTAAACATTATATCAAGTCTGCTTGCAATTAGGTAAAACAAAGAACTAATAATTCATCTAACGAGAGATTGATCAATCTTCTTACTAGCTTCATCCTTAGATAAGATGATTGAAGGATGCATAGGAGTTGACATTGGTTTAACATTTTCCATCTTATATTTGACTAAAAGTTTTTTGATATACTTTTGTTGATGAATAAAATCTTTTCATCAATTTGTTTAACATGTAAACTAAGAAAGAAATTTAGTTCACCCATCATACTCATTTCAAATTCGCTTTTCATAAGAATCTCAAAACTTAAACATAAATTTTTAGAAGTTGCACAAAAAATGATATCGTCTACATATATTTTCACAATAATAAAATCATTTTAAATACCTTTTCTAAATAAAGTTTTATCAATTTGACCTCTAATAAAGTCATTTTTAATCAAAATTGAACTAAGACGATCATACCATGCACGAGGTGCTTGTTTCAATCCATACAAAGCTCTTTATGTCAAATCAGTTTTTTATCCTCTTTTGATATAAGAAATGAAATATTTTGACTTTTGAAAACGTCTAAGTTAATTCTATAGACATTGTTTCGTCTCTTGGAAAAAAAGAATATGGACCCGTCTTTGTTTTTAACTAAACAAGAATTTTGATTAAAGGATACTTCAAAACTAGAATCACATAATTGACTTATACTGATTAGATTATGCTTTAAACCATCAACTAGCAGAACATTATCAATAGGCGAAAAGAAATCTTTACTAATTTTGCCGATCCTAATTATTTTTCCATGTTGGTTGTCTCCAAAAGTTACTGATCCTCCTAGCTTATGTTGGAGGTCTAGGAACATAGACTTTCTGCCCATCATATGTCGCGAGCAGCCACTGTCTAAGAACCATTAATGGTGGTTTCTTCTTCCAAGTAAGGAGATCTGCAGTATATATTATATCCTTCTTAGGTACCCATATTTTCTTTGGTCCTTTGGGGTTAGTCTTATAATTATTCTTAAAATAATAATAAGAATACTGTTTCTTTTTCTTTCTATAGGAAAAAAATTCCTATTATAAAGAACATTACTATTATGAATAGTATTTCTGCCAGAAAAGCCTAAACTACTTTTATCATCTAGATGTCTATAACTTCCAATCATATCATTCATCCTTTTTGTACTTTCTCTAAATTTCGATAAATCTACTGAAAGAATATTAATCCTTTGTTTTAACTAATTAATCTCCTCAGATCTATCTACAGTTACTTTCTTTTTCATATCATCTACTTGTTTCTTAAAGGCATAAATTTTCTTCTTCTAAGAGTTTTGTGCTCTTAGATTTTTCAACAAATTTCTTTTTCAACAATCTATATTGTTTTAGAATAGCATGTGAATCTTTTAACAGTTTTAAATAGGCATGCTAAAGATCATTAAAGTCAGAGATTACCTCATCATCGCTTTCACCTTCAACTACCAAGCATATATTTGCTTGTTCTGATGATTCTGAGTTGGATTTAGATTCAGACGATTCCAGATCTTCCCATATTGCCACCATGTCTTTTTTGTTTCCTTGACTCTTCTTTTGCTTTCTTTTGAGCAAGGGCATTCAGACTTGTAATGTCCTAATTTATTAAACTTATAGCAGGCGATAGAGTTTTTCTCATTCTTCGAATCGTCTTTGCTAATCTTTTTGAAAGAGGAGTCTTTATTTCCATTTGTTTTCTTTTTTCACATCCTTCTAATTTTTCTTGAAATGAATGATAGTTCATCTTCATCTTCCCTTGAATCTTGATCAGATTCACCGGCATCATCATTCTTGATTTCTTCAATCTTTAATGTTTTTGAAGACATACTTGTGTTTTTCTACATTTTCTGATTCATCTGAACAGCCTTCAATGCAATTGATTTATCCCTTCTGGGTTTATCTTCTGTATCAAGCTCTACTTCATGGATTTTCAGTGAACCAAGCAATTCGTCTAGCTTTAGCTTGCTTAAATCGTTAGCCTCTTGTATTGGTGTTACTTTGGGTCTCTATCTTTTTGGAAGACTTTTGAGGATTTTTCTGACATGATCTTGACTATTGTAAATTCTCCCTAGAGCTTTAAGTCCATTAATAATTGTTTGGAACCGTCCAAACATTTGATCAATAGACTCATCATCTTTCATCTTGAACAGCTTATGCTGATGAACAAGAATACCAATCTTGGATTCTTTCACCTGGTTTGTGCCTTTATGTGCAATGGCTAATGTGTCCCACATTTCCTTTGCAGATTTGCATCCATGAACCTTATCATATTCACTTCTGCGTAGAGCAAAACTTAAAAAGAACTTGGTTTTTGAATTTAATTGAACACGAGCTTTCTGACCATTGGTCACCAAAGAGGCTTTTCCCTTCAAAGTCTGTTGGAATATATGCACCACTTTCAATGATATCTCAAAGATCAATGTGTGTGGATTCTATGAAGAGCTGCATCCTGTCCTCCAATAATGATAATCTTTACCATTGAATGCAAGGGGTCTTGAGACCGAGGTACCTCCAATTATAAAAACATGTGATTCAGTGATGGATCTTTGTCCTCACTTTATAACAGTGTTTCTTGAAAACTTACACTTTGATACCAACTAAAGTAAATCACTTGTTAATATAAGAATCACATATAATATGTAACATACACAAGAAGGGGGGTTAAATTGTGTTAAATCATCTAAGATAGTAATCTTTAGAATCTTCTTGATTTTCTTGAAAAACTCAGACGATTACAAAACAATGCACTCAATTCGTTTAAGTAATGCAACAACGGAAATAGTATCTATTCTTCTAACAACAAGAAAATAAAGAGATAAGAGTTAGAGAATATGACACCATAATTTATACTGGTTCACTCTTAACCTTTGGGCTACGTCCATTCCTAAGAGTTTATCTGAGATTTTAGTATCTCTTTCAACTTTACAAGTATTCTTTTTACTCTTCCGGAAACTCTTTAGGTCTCTTTTACAAAGTATTCTTTATTTAGTATTTTAGCCTCTTCAGGATCTAGCCTTCCTTTCACTTGAAAAGATATTGTTTAAGCTTCCTACACACATGTTACAGGTGTTCTTGGTCTCTCTTCTTCTTTCTTTTCACTCTGGATATTTTTTACAGTATACTCACTTGATCACAGAATTGTTTCGTGTAAGTAAAAGTAAGAAAAAAGTTGTTTTTATCTATGACTACACTTGATATTTATAGCATAATTCTCCAACGGTCTTCTTGAGAAAATTGCTTGTAGAATCTTCAGAGATTTGTTATTAGTTGAGTCCTGTAACCATCTCAAACTAACTAACTAATTGATGTTGTAGATTATTCTTCAGTTATACCGTATTGATTTGATTTGTATGCTTCGTCTTATGTCTTCGCTTCGTCTTATGTCTTCGCCTTGGGCATGTGACTTCGTCTCAGACACTTCGTCTAGGCTATCTTATACTTTGTCTTAGTCAGCTCTTAAGTATCGTCTTGATTTGATGAGTTGTGCTACTTACATTTATCTGCACACTTAATAAACTCATCAAAACAGTTCACACACTTCTTTTATTAAGATTATTTGACTTTCATCAAAATCAATAAAAGAAGTGAAGTCTTCTTGACTTAACACCTCTTTTAAGAATTTGAATTGGAAATCAGAGATAAAAAACATAATGGAGGACCATTTCAGCTAACTGATTAAGGAAGAAGATGATATCCCCCGTGAGAAACCTTTCCGAATGAACAATTGTTTTCTATCGATGCAACACCACCATGGTATGCTGTCATTGTTAACTTTTTAGTTACTAACAAATTACCTGTTAGTTTGTTAAAGGCTCAGAGGGATAAGCTACGGAGTGAAGCGAATCATTATCTATGGGATGACTCGTATTTTTGGAGGCATTGCGCAGATCAAGTTATCAGAAGGTGTGTAACGGAAAATGAAACATCCTCAATCTTAACCTTATGTCATATGCATACGAAAGACATTTTGGAGTGAAAAGAACAACTCGTACAGTTCTGGAGAGTGGCTTCTGCTGGCCAATGTTGTTCAAAGATGCATATACCTTCTGCACTGTGATAAATGCCAATGGTCAAACAACCTATCCCGTAAGTATCAATTGCCATAATCTCCTTTGCTTTTCTATGAAATTTTTGACGTTTGGGGTATTGGCTTTATGGGACCTTTCCCTTCTTCTTTCGGCTTTGCTTATATATTTCTTGCAGTAGATTATGCTTCTAAATAGGTGGAAGCTAAAGCCACCAGGACTAACATCGCAAAGGTTGTTGCAGATTTTGTTAGGCTAACATTCTGTCTAGGTTCGGGATACCAAAAGCAATTGTTAGCGATGGAGGGACCACTTCTACAATAAAGTGATGGAAGCAATGTTTAGAAAATATCACATCATGCACAAAGTTTCTACTACTTACCATCCCCAAACCAAAGGGCAAGCTGAAGTCTCAAATAGAATAACCAAGTTAATCCTAGAGAAAATCATGTAGCTTAATATGAAGGATTGGAATATAAGACTTGAAGACATAATATGGGCCTATAGGAAGACTTACAAAACACCAATTAGGATGTCACCATATAGGCTAATATTTAGGAAGCCATATCATCTTCCAGTGGAATTACAAGATACAACATATTGGGTTATTAGAAGATGCAACATGAATTTAGATGATCAGAAGAGCATAGGAAGTTTCAGCTTCAAGAGTTGAAAGAGATAAGGAGTGAGTCATATCAAAATGTTGTGATATATAAGGAGAGGACAAAAGCTTTTCACAATAAGATGATTTCAAGAAAGAGCTTCTCAATGGGCCAGAAAATGTTACTATATCAATCCAAACTCAAACTCTTTCCAAGTAATTTTCCTTCTCATTGGATTGTCTATTTGTCATCACTCATGTCTTTCCTTTTAGTTCAATAGAGATACAGAGTCTCAAAACTGACAAGACATTCAGAGTGAATGGCCATCGATTAAAGTTGTATTATGAGGGCTTCCAAATCTTGGGGGGTCAAGCCAATGACGTTAAACTAAGGCACTGCTTAGGAGGCAACCCAAGGAGAGTTAATTTCTATCTTTTACAATTTTGTTTTTATTATTTTCGTGAACTGCTCCATTTCTTGTATTTGATTTTATATTGAGGAAAATGTAAGTTTTAAGTGTAGGGGTCGGGTACATTAGTTTTTAAGCATTTTTTTGAGCTTAATTGTAGTTTATGTGACTTCTTAGGCAATTTTAAAAATGAAATGAACAAAATCAAAAATTTTCTTATTTTCTATTGCTTTTAAGATTATTTAGTCATAATTAGAATGTGAATTTATTAGTAAAATCCACAGTAAAATTTGGCATGTCTTTTTTACTCTTGTGATTGGTTAATATGCATTATTTTTAAAAGAGCGATGACTAGTGGTAGATAAAAAACCAGTGAGGTTATGAGCCATATTAGACTAACACATTCGTATCACTCTCATTGTCTTTTGTTATGTGTGACCTTCTTGACATGTACATCTTTACTTTGGGTTGATTTTTTATTCGAGGCCATATTTTTATCACATTCATCTTCAAGAAAATGATTAGGCAATCTTTGTTGATTACGAGCTACATTAGCTAAATACCCCACCCATTTATGTGAATTTTCCTTTGCTAACCCCCTTTGAGCTTTACTAGCCTTTTCTTTTATATAAACCACATTACATGCACCTAACCAAATGCCCTACCCAAGTATTAAAGCTAGTAAAGCATTTGTTAATTAATTATTAATGTGATTATACTAAAGCCTAAGTGTGGGGGTATACATACATATGGTTTAGTTATATTTATTAAAATTCCATATTATGAATCCTATGTTGATGTAGCTTCCATTGAAACACCTCACTTCCACCGAGCACATGCCTGAACATCTCGAGGACATTCACACACATGCCCTATGAAAACGATATTTTAAAGCAGTCACATTCACTTATATGACATCATATTATAAAGCTCGAATACTCTAAAATATCAAAACGTTCCCATTTCATTTATAAAACATAATACATTGTAACTTTTCATACACAATCCTTATATACACAGTATCAAAAGCTTATAAGAGTCTACTACTCTTTTACAACATTTTACATGAAATGAGACCTATACAAAAGAATCTAACTAAGACTTCTCAGTATCAGCTAACCAACCTTTGAGCCATTTCTTCACTTCCAAAATGGAGGGAATTGGACTTCTTTTAGAACTTCCTATAAGCTAAGTCTCCTCTCTTATAACTAAAAAGTCACATTACAATTTTGATAAGTTTTGTGAACTCAGTAAGCGAATCATCATCGATGTTCTCACTCATATCAAACATAATGGCAATTCACATTTCATTTAACAGATAGTTCACATAATCAACCATTGCATATCATTTCATATTTCAATTTTAAAATAGATCAAACAATTTACTTCAAGCAATCATTCATTTCAAACATATCAAATTATATATGCAATGTATATGAGACTCCACTTTTGTTGTTACTTTGTTATGATCGGGCTCATTGATAACTGTCCCGTATTCGTATCTGTTGTGGATACTGTTCTTATTTTACTAGTCTTTACACACATTGCTGAGCTTTAAGTTCTTTTTCACTAGCCACTCTGATAAGAACTTCCTTTATCTCATCATGCATATCATGTAATGAAATGCATCAAATCATTTATATGCATTCAATAATTTTCATTCAGTATGCACATTCACTTTTCACATTTTCATCAGACCTAAGTCTAGCATTTAACATTTCTATTGAGAACACCTATTGCTATTAGATTCACATTCAATTATGAACACTTCCAATACATTCCTAATTATCAAACTCCTTAAACCATAAATGTCCAGAATTATCATATTCACATAATTATCAATTCAATAACTGAAATTTAAGCAAATATGATCAATTATAGTGAGAAACATTTAGGTTACTTACAGTAAGCTCCAGAAAGATATTGCCTTGATGTCTTGGCAATGTCTAGATGCGATCATTCCATTTGTGCTTCTACATCATGCAATACACACTTATACACAATAGTAAAATTCTCAATCATAATAGTACTCAATCATACACATATATATATGTTTTATGTATGATGCATGCTCAATGCCATTCTTAAGTATATCTCCTTAATTCACATCTTATGATCATTTAAACAACATCATTTGTATATGTTTAGCTTGCACTTAGGTTTATAACTTAAAAACACTTTATTATTCTAAGCTGATCAATCATATATTCATCAATGTTATTTTAGCATTATATGATCACAAAATCCCTAAAATTTCCTTCAATCTTACTTAATACACCTCTCTCATTTCTTTTGGATCACAATTGCATTCCTAAGAATGCTTTATCAACGAATTCATTATCAAACTAGGTTCATTTCAATCCTTATTCAAGCCTAAATTCGTCATAAGAAAGTACTTTAGCATTAGTTGGTTCAAATATCACGTAAAAAATAACAGTTTGCATTTAAGCCTTGCCAAGGATCGTGACAAAAGCTTGTGCAACTAGCCATGGTCGTGGGATGGGTGCCACAATTATGAAAGAACCCAATTGTCCAAGCCTTTCTCCCTTCCTTTCTCCCTTCATGTTTTCCAAGAATTCAACATATATAAAACATCATTAACACTCCAACTTTTCTAGAATTTATGTTCATTTATGCAACCTTATTTCATGCAAATCTAACTATCATATTGGTTATATTAAAATCCACAAACTCTACTCAATTGATTCATTATCATTCACTTACTCTGATCATGTATGCATTCCTAACTTTTCCAGATTTTACTCTTTCATAATACATCGATATATCTTCTCCATAGCTCGTCATTTAGACTTTATAACCTCGTCATTTTTACCTTAATTCGAACTTAATGACATTCATAAAACCATACAAAAACAGAATATATCATCATCTTTCTTTATCATTCACTATCATCTTAGTTCTTCTCATTTCAAGAACACTATATTAGTCTTTTCTTTAACAAAATTTCACCTTTGTTAGACCTTAATTCTTCATCTATTTCATCCACATAATAGTTTATAATCTATGGTTTTCATACTCTTAAAAACAGAGCACAAACACTTACATTTATTCATCAAAATTTCTGCACTCATCATGGACCATTTTCACTAATTAATCCATCTCAAAACATCTTTAACATAACTCATAATCTAGTTTTGATCATTTATACTCAAATAGAACATAAACCTATTCATTTCTACATCTACGTGACAACATACTTCAAAACAATTTTCATGATCATTTAATCTTAAAATAATCATTATATATGTTTCATTTACAATAACCCATGAAGTTTAATGTATAACTTACTTGTTTTAACTCCAAGATTCTTTAAAAATCACGTAACCTAGCTTTCTTCTCTTACACTATCAATAACTTTTCAAGAAGAATAAGTTAGGTTTTTATCAACAAAATAAAGAAGACATCAAGTTGTTGTAGTGATAAGATGAAAGATGGTGGCTAAGCTCAAGATTGTGTTTCAACCTAGCTTTAAAAAAAAACATGCATTCATCATCTTTCAAGAAGGAATAGGCTAGGTTTCATCAAGGAGAAGAGATAACAACGAATCTTGTAGTGGGTAAGTGAAAAATTATGGCAAGGTTCAACGTTGAGAGTGTTGGTAAGGGTGAGATGTTCGAGAGAGAAAAATAAGAAATGAAAAAGATGAGAAAGATAGCTTATAACGAAAATGAAAGACAAAAATAAAAGTTGGTCTTTCATATGAGTTAAGTCGTGGGTGAGTGGTAGTGACACTTGTCAATTACCACTTGTCACCTTCCTACGGTTTCACTTGGCTCTTTTAATAACTAGTCCATTTATCTCTAAATTTTCAGTCCATTTGTCACACAATTGTCTATGACACTTGTCATTAAATCCTAATGTCACTTGTCAATTATTTCTACTGCTATATGCTATATGTCACTTATTTTTACTACCACAAATCAATTTGTCTTGCCACTTGATATTTTTCCTAGTCCAAAAATACCCATAATTTCAGAAATCTCCCAAATTTAATAAATAATTTCTAAATTGTCAATTATAATTTATCAACCAATTTTCAAGACATAAAGTTCACAATTCATATAATAATCATTTAAAAATCATTCATACCCTGAAAATTGTCAAATGAGTGTATATATAGTATTTGCAATGTGTATAAAGTCAATATTCACGTGTGTGTATGCTTATGTTAGTGATATGCATGTAAATGCAATGCACCTCACATATTTTCTATTCTTTTTCTCATTTATCATGATTTAGAATTCTATGTCCTAACCCTTAGTATGGAAATGAGATATTACAATTCTCCCCAATTCTCCCCCTTAATAAATTTCATCCTCGAAATTCTTACTTGATTGTTCAAATAGGTAGGGATATTGTCTCCTCATGTTCTCCTCCGTTTCCCATGTAGCTTTTTTACTTGAATGATTCTTCCAAAGGACTTTCACTAATGGAATGGTTTCTCAATTGCTTTGTCTAATATCCCACCATTTTTACGGGTTCTTTAATATAGCTCAGATTACACAAAATTTCAATTTCTTGAGCAGACAATATATTTGTCGGATTAGACTGATATCTCCTAAACATACTTACTTGAAACACATTGTGAATCTAAGACATCTCAATCGGTAAGGCTAAATTATAAGCCAATGGTCCAACTCTCTCGATAATCTCATATGGACCAATGTATCTAGGGCTGAGCTTACCCTTTTTACCGAACCTTAGCACTCCTCGCCAAGGCGATACTCTTAGAAACACCTTATCTCCCACTCGATACTCCATATCTTTCTAATGCTAATCCACATAACTCTTAGGTTGGTTTTATGTTGTTTTAATTATATTTCAAATCAGTTTAACTTTATCAATTGTATCTTAAATCAGTTTTTGGCCTTATACAATTCTTAGACCCTCTTCATCCCAATACAAAGGCGAATGACATTTTATTCCATATACTACTGTAATAATGGTTATCATAAGAAAATTCAATTAGAGCCACCTACTGAACACATGCTCCTTAAAAATCTAATACACAAGCTCTAAGCATATCCTCAACAATCTAATTGTCCTCTCACTCTATCTGTCTATCTAAGGATGAAATGTAGTACTGAAGTTCAACTTCGTACCTATAAATATCTATAAGCTTCTCTAAAGTCTCAAAGTAAATCTAGGATCCTTGTCTAATACAATAGACCCTGGGACTCCATATAATCTTACTACTTCATTTACATACCTCTAGGCTAACTGATCCAATGTCAAATTCTCCCTCACAGATAAGAAATTGGCCGATTTTATCAATCGGTCAATAATAACCCATATAGCATCATATTGCCTTGGAGTCCTTGACAATCCCATGATAAAGTCCATAGTAATTCTCTCCCATTTCTACTCCAAAATAGGCAATGACTGTAACTTGCTAACTAGAGCCTGATGCTCTGCCTTAATATGTTGGCAACTTAAACATTTAGTGACATAATCAGCTACTCGCTTCTTCATCCCTAGCCACCAGAAATGTTGTTTCAATGTGTTATACATCTTAGTAGTACTAGGATGTATAGCATAGGCTACTATATGTGCTTCCTCCAAAATCTCCTTTCCTATATTATCCACACTGGATACATATAGTCTCTGTTTCAACCACAGTGTATCATTCCTCACTTCAAACTCAGAATTCTAATTCACTTCCAACTTCTCAATAAGTTTCACAATTCTGAATCTTTGCTTTGAGCTCTTCTAATTCTGTTAGTAACATTGGTCTAAGCTTCAATGTAACTACTAGTACCTTATTCTACCTCAATTTCAACTCAACATTCAATGCACTAAGTTGGGTAACCTTAATATCTACATTTGTACTACACTACTATCTAATTTTCTGCTTAATGCATTAGCTACTACATTAGCTTTACTATGATGATACTCAATCGTGCAATCGTAATCCTTTAGCAATTCTATCCATCTTCGTTGTCTCATATTCAACTCTTTCTGACTCAATAGATACCTCAAACTCTTATGATCGGTATATATCTAAAATGTCTCTCTATATAGATAGTGTCTCTATATTTTTAAAGCGAACACTACTGCAACAACTTCTAAATTATGTACCAGATAATTAAACTCATGAGACTTTAATTACCTAGATGCATATGCAATCACTCTGCCATGCTGCATTAGTACATATCCTAACCCCTGGTGTGAAGCATCACTATACACCATATAACCTCCCCATCCAAATGGAATAGTTAACATCGATGCTATATTTAACCAATGCTTTAGCTCTTTAAAACTTCTCTGACATTCATCAATCCATCTAAATGGTATATTTTTTCTTTGAAGTTTTGTCAAAGGGACTGAGATTAGTGAAAATCCCTCGACAAACCTTCTGTATTAACCGACTAATCCACGAAAACTCCAAATCTTAGACACATTCTAGGAGCTTCTCGCTTCATCATTGTTTTTACTTTCTTTGGATCAACTTGTTTGCCTTATCTAGTTACCAGATGACCTAAGAACACTGCTTGATCAAGCCAAATTTGACACTTACTAAAGTTGGCGTACAATTACTTTTCTCTCATTATCTGTAAAACTAGCCTCAAATGTTCATCATGTTCCTTTCTGCTTTTCGAATACACAAAAATGTCATTGATGAATACAATCACAAATCAATCTAGGTTAGGTGAAATACCTTATTCATCAAAGCCATAAAGGCAGTTGGGGCATTTGTCCACCTAAATGGCATCACTAAACACTTAAAATGCCTATATTTGGTTCTAAATGCACTCTTTGATACATCAGCCTCTGCTATCTTCAACTAATAGTACCCTGCTCTCAAGTCTAGCTTAGTGGATACCTGAGCTCCCTACAACTGATCAAGTAAGTCATCAATCCTCGATAACGAATACTTATTCTTAACTGTCACCTGATTCAACTACTGACAATTGATACATAACCTCAAGGTCCCATCCTTTTTCTTCACTAACAAAACCGGAGCTTGCCAAGGTGATACACTGGGTCTAATAAAACCCCTATCCAACAAATCCTATAACTAAGTCTTAAGTTCCTTTAGTTCCATAGGTGTCATCCTATATAAAGGAACAGATATAGGAGCAGTACCTAGAACAAGGTTAATAATGAGCTCTGCCTCCCTATTTAGGGGTAAATCAGATAACTCAGTGGGAAACAGATCCAAGAAATCCCTAACAATAGGATAGGAATATCCTGTATTGTCTACTCAATATAGGTATCCACCATATATGACATATAAGCTTCACATCCACTTTGGATCAACCTCAAGGCACTCATCGATGAAATCTAGCTAGCACTGTTTGACTAATACCTCGAAATATCACTTTTGGCTGATTAGGAGATCCTAGTATTACCTCCTTAGTATAAAAGTTCATTACTGTCCTATGAGCAATGAGCCAATCCATACCTAAGATAGGGTCTATCTCACTTAACTACAATACTATCAGGTCAACTTCTAAATCTGCCTGATCAACTCGAATTATACACCTTTTTACATACTTCTCCTCTCACTATAGTACTACTATTAGTGTACTCACCTTTAATCCATATTTCAACATTTCCCTATCACAATGTAATTTTGATGCCATATGCGGTGTGATAAAAGAATGTGAAGATCCTGGATCTACCAAAATAAATGCTTCAAAATTAAAGACATTTAGCACACCTGCTATGATATCTGGGGAGTTATGAGCCTCCTCTCTGGTGATAGCATAAATTTTGGCCTGAGACTGCGACTGATTACTTCGCACCTCAGTCCTGACAGTAGGACTCACTGAACTCTCTCTTCCTCTAGCTCTGCCTCTCTATCCAGATCCACTAGCTTGACTTTGTTAGATAGTTATCTCAGTTACTGATCCTCCCCTCATTCCAGACTGTGCTTCGTAAACTGTAAGACAGTCGCTGATCTGATGCTTGAAGGAGCCACATTAAAGGCATGCCCCCGATAACTTCCAACATTCACCACTATGCTTCTTATCACAGTGTTAACAGTTAGGCATCTGCCCAGATACTGAACCTCTTCCACTACCAAATTGTACAAAACTTCCCCTTTGTCTAAACCTTAACTGTCTTGATCTAGTCAGTGGTCGAAAAGATCTATTCTGATGCTTACTGTATCTTCTGTCAAAATCGACATGGGACTCACTAGGTCTCTCCATTCTAAACTCTTGTTTGTACTCTCCTTGTCCATCTTTTGACAACTGTTCTATATGGATCGAAGTTGCTCTCAACTCAGTGAAATTGCTCAGGTTCGCAATGGCTAGCCTCGTCCTTATCTCCATATTTAACCTATCCTTAAACCTTCTACACTTGTCTACCTCAATAGGAATCAATGCAATCGCATACCCCATTAACTCATTAAATATTATCTTATACTCAGACACTGTGAGACTGCTTTGCTTCAGATCTAGAAACTCTTTCATCTTCCTATCCAGGTAGATCTTCGGCATGTAATTTTTCTTAAAGACCTTCAGCAAGTCTTCCCACCTTAAACCACAAAGTCTAGTGGTATTGGCTAGAATAGTCTTCTACCACCAGTAAGCTGGACCTTATAGTAGTGAAACTGCGTAGTTGAACATCTCATCATACTCACATTCCATTTAATCGAATATTCTCTTGGTTCTCTCTAACCATCCTTCAACCTTAGCAATGTCTATACTTCTGTAGAAGTTCACATCCCTGCTTTCTCAATTTATCATACCTCCTTTCCTTTTTCTCAAGAATTCTTAAAGGCATTTGATCAGGTCAAGGTATAGAAGAGTCTTTACTGGCTCCTACAAATTCTAGGTTAGTTGATTCTCCAACTTGATTACTTATGGTGGATGACCTATAATAAACAATAATAGCAATTACTATATGAGTTTCTCACTATATATCATGTCTATATGTCTACATCTACTTATGGATGCCAAACCATGCTCTGATACGAAAACCTGAAACACGGCACTTCCATCGAGCACTTGCCTGAACATCTTAAGGATAATCACACACATGCCCTGTGAAAGTGGCATGTTAGAGCAATCACATTCACTTATATGACATCATATTATAATGCTTAAATACTCTAAAATATCAAAATGTTCCCATTTCATTTATAAAACATAATACACTATAGCTTTTCATACACAATCCTATATACACAGTATCAAAAGCTTATAAAGCCTACAGCTCTTTTATAACATTTTACTTGAAATGAGAACTATAAAAAAGAATCTAACTAAAACTCCTCAGTACCAACTGATCGATCTTCGAGCCATTTCTTGACTTCCAAAATGGAGGGAACAAGACTTCTTCTAGAACGTCTTATATTTAAGTCTCTTCTCTTGTACGTGAAAAGCCATATTGTAATTTTGATAAGTTTTGAGAACTCAGTAAGCGAACCATCATCGATGTACTCGCTCATATCAAACACAATGACAATTCACATTTCATTTAATAGATAGTTCACACAATCAACCATTATATATCATTTAACATTTCAATTTTAGAACAGATCAAACAATTCACTTCAAACAATCATTCATTCATTTCATACATATCAAATTATCTCTGCAATGTATGTGAGACTACACTTTCATTGTTACTTTGTTATAACCAAACGCCTTTTTAACTGTCTCGTATCCGTTGCAAATACCAAGCTTATTAATAACTGCCCCGTATCCGTTGTGGAAACTGGGCTCATTTTATTAGTGAGCCTGTGGCTCTTTACACACATTGTTGAGCTTTAAGCTCTTTTTCACTGGCCACTCTGGTCACAACTTCCTTTATTTAATCATTCATATCATGTAATGAAATGAATCAAATCACATGTATGCATTCAATCATTTTCATTCAGTTACACATTCACTTTTCACGTTTTCATCGAACCTAAGTCCAGCACTCAACATTTCTATTGAGAACACTTATTTTTGTCAGATTCATATTCAGTTATGAACACTTCCAATACATTCCTAATTATTGAACTCATCGGATAATCAATGTCTAGAATTATCACATTCACATAATTATTAGTTCAATAACTAAAATTTAAACAAATACAATCAATTATAGTGAGAAACATCTAGGTTACTCACAGTAAGCTCCAGATAGTTATTGCCTTGACGTACTAGCGATGTCTAGATGCGGTCATTCTATTTGCGCTTCTATATAATGCAATACATACATTTATACACATTAATAAAATTCTTAATCATATTAGTACCCAATCATACACATATGTCTATGTTTTATGTACAACGCATGCTCAATGACATTCCAGGGCATGTATCCTTAATTTACATCTTATGATCATTTAAACAACATAATTTTTATATGTCTTGATTGCACTTAGGTTTATACCTCAAAAACACTTGATTATTCTAAGTTCATCAATCATATATTCATCAATGTTACTTTAGAATTGTATGATCACAAAATCTCCAAAATCTCCTTCAATTTTACTTAATACACCTTTCTCATTTCTTTTGGATCATAATTGCTAAGAATGTTTTATCAACTGATTCATCATCAAACTAGTTTCACTTCAATCCTGATTCAAGCCTAAATTTATCATAGGAAAGTACCTTAGCATTAGTTGGTTCAAACATCAGTTAAAAGACAACATTTTGCATTCAAGCCTTGCCCACAATCGTGGTGGACCTTCCCACGATTATGATAGAAGCTTGTGCAACTGGCTGTAATCATGGGATGGGTTCCACGACCATGACAAAACCTAATTATCCAGGCAACAATCGTGCACTGAAGGCTACAATTATGCACTGCCTTTCTCCCTGTATGTTTTTCATGAATTCAACTTATATAAAAACATCATTAACTCTAATTTGTCCAAAATTTATGTTCATTTATGCAACCTCATTTCATGCAAATCTAACCATCACATTGGTTACATTAAAATTCACAGAACTCTACTTAGTTGATTCATTATCATTCACTTAGTCTTATTATACATGCATTCCTAAATTTTCCAGATTTTACTCTTTCATAATACATCTATATATCTTCTCCATAGTTCATCATTTAGACTTCATAGCCTCATCATTTTTACCTCAATTTCAACTCAGTAACATTCATAAAACCATCCATGAATCATTGTTCATCAACCATACAAAAATAGAACATATCATCATCTTTCTTTATCATTCACTATCGTCTTAGTTCTTCTCATTTCAAGAACACTGTATTAGTCTTTTCTTTAACAAAATTTCACATTTATTAGAACTTAATTCCTAATTTATTTCAACCACATAACAACTTATAATCTAAGGTTTTCATACTTTAAAAACAGAGCACAAACACTTACATTTATTAATTAAAATTTTTGCACTCATCATGTACCATTTTCACTACATTAATCCATCTTAAAACATCTTTAACACAACTCATAATCTAGTTTTGATCATTTATACTAAAATAGAACATAAACCCATTCATTTCTTCATCCACGTCATAACATACTTCAAAACCATTTTCATGATCATTTAATCTCAAAATAATCATCATATATGTTTCATTTACATCAACCCATAAAGTTTAATCTATAAATTACTTGCTTTAACTCCAAACTTCTTCAAAAATCACGTAACCTAGCTTTCTCCTCTTACACTATCATCAACTTTTCAAGAAGAATAAGCTGGGCTTTTATCAACAAAATTAAGAAGACAACAAGTTGCGGTGATAAGATGAAAGATGGTTGCAAAGCTCAAGATTGTGTTTCAACCTAGCTCTCCAAAAAAATTTACATGTTTATGATCTTTCAAGAAGGAATAGGCTAGGTTTCATTAAGCAGAAAAGATAATAATGAAATCTTGTAATACGTAAGTGAAAAATGATGGCAAGGTTCAACGTTGAGAGTGTTGGTGAGGGTGAGATGGTCGTGAGTGAAGAAGAAGATGAGAAAGATAACTTTTAATAAAAATGAAAGACAAAAATAAAAGTTAGTCTTTCATATGAGTTAAGTCGTGGGTGAGTGGTATTGGCACTTGTCAATTGCCACTTGTCACCTTCCTGTGGTTTCACTTGGCTCTTTTAATAACTAGTCCATTTATCTCTAAATTTTCAGTCCATTTGTCACCTAATTTTCTGTGACACTTGTCATTAAATCCTAGTGTCACTTGTTAATTATTTCCATTGCCATATGTTACTTATTTCTACTACCACAAATCAATTTGTCTTGCCACTTGGCATTTTCCTATTCCAAAAAATCCATAATTTCATAAATCTCCCAAATTTAACAAATAATTTTTAAATCACCAATTATAATTTATCAACCAATTTTCAAGAAATAAAATTCACAATTCACGTAACAATCATTTAAAAATCATTCATACCTCGAAAAATGTCAAATGAGTGCATATACAGTATTTACAATGTGTATGAAAATCAATATTCATGTGTGTATGCTTATGCTAGTGATATGCATACAAATGCAATGCACCTCACGTATTCTCTATGTTATTTCTCATGTATCATGATTTAGGATTCTACGTCCTAAACCTTAGTATTAAAACGGAATATTACATCTATCACTTTTGTTTTTGAAAAAAAGAAAAAAGGAAAAAAAAGTGAGTTTCAATAAAAGTATCAAAGAGGAAATACAATTGTTGTGAAACTTTGTTAATAGTTTATCCTCCTTAGGTTGTATTAATTGGGTGTTTGAATATATTAAATATGAGGCAGATGTAGTTTTGGATGGAACACTTTTTGTGTTATGTTCATGTGGATTAAGGTATGAGAGCTTAATTGAGTTATGAAATATAATTTTTGCATTCTTCATAGCTGATAATACCCAGTTTTGAATGAATGTTAAATTGTTCACTTGATATCTTATTGAGTATTATTTTTATTTCATTAGCTTGATGGCTTTTATTCTACATTAACCAAAATACATATCACCTTACCTTTGCCTACATTACAACCCTAGAAAATTCCTTTGATTCATGATTATACATGTGACTTTTAGTGGTGACAAAAATGAAATGAGGTTATGGATTGTTGTGATTATGAATGGTGCTTAAGTGCCCATAGAAATATCTTATTTAAACACCTTTGTCCAACTCTACCTCTAGATTACTCAGTTTCTAAGGGTAGTGAATATCGATTGATCATGAGTAGGAGCTTTGAATGTTGAGTTTTTGCTTTGGGTTTGGAACGTCATTCATCTTTACTTTTGGCTATCTATTTTTAGCAAACACAAAAAATAAATAAAAGTTTTGGTTTGTGATTTCGGTTTTGAAGATTTTCTCGAGGACAGTCAAAGGCTAAATGTAGGGAAACTTGATATGTGTTTAAATTTTGATTCATTTGATATGTTACACTTAGTGATTAATGCCTTCGAAATTCTTAAGATGCTCACTTTGACTCATATGTGATTTTAGGCACAATTCAAAAGCAAGAAGTTAAAGTGAGTTGAAAGCACCATATTTGGGCCATTTTTCAAAGATTAATATTCACTTGTCTTTATGAAACAAGAAGAAGAAAATTAAAAGACAAGAGGAAGATAAGAAAAATGGAACACAAAGAAGAACAATCATAGAAAGCAATGTAGGATGTGCATTTTTTGCCATGGAAAATGTCAATTTAATGGAGCAAAAAATTGCATCAAATTGAGCATGAACAACTGCAGCTGGTGAGGGGCTATGTTTAACATAGACATTTCCAGAGCATGCGAGGGGTTTTAACTAAAACGCACAATAATGAGGTATGGTGGACCGAAAATTAAATCCATAAATAGAGAGAGCGCAGACAATAGAAGGGGTGTATGGAGGCAATGCAGTTCTCTTTTCGTTCTTTCACCACCGAAGCAACTATGGAGAAGATGATTGATGCCTGGATCATACAAATTGAGATGAAAGGCTAGCTTCCATACACCGCTTCAATGGGGATGTCGATGCCGAGTCACAATTAAGCTATTTTATCATTTTAATGTTGTAATTTCTTTTCAGATTGTTATGTTGTTGGTACAATTGCTAAAACATTAAATGTAATTTGTAATCATTACTTCTGATGTTTTTTAGTAGCATCTAATGATCCCATATCGTTAGGAACAACATAAATTATATTAGATAACCCTAACTTGTGAGGTTACTACTTATATTGATTGTTTTCCACATCATAATGCGACTGCCAAATTAAATCTAAAGATCATATCCTAGGTTATTTGGTAGTTAGGTTTAATTAATTGTTATATTTTGATTAAACAAAACCTAAGGGAAAATCAAGATTAGTAGAGCATTCTATTAGTCTCAGATCAATATTCTGAAGAGAGTTATAAAGGCATTAGGATGATGAAATATGCTTAATCGTGTTTTGGGCGAAATTGAACTTAGAACCGGACCTTACATATATTTGACAGTTTAATCATTTTTATTACTTGTTTTAATTTGTTTTTGATAGTTTGCTTTTATTTTATTTTCTAAATTGATAAAAATCTAAAAACACCCCTTTTATATTTTCCTTGCATCAATTAATTTCGTTACAGAAATTAACCTAACATTCCCTATGGATTTGATCCCGACCACCATAACTACAAATTTTAATGTGAAAAGTCAGGCAAATTTTGCAGTGCACTCAACATGCGCTATCAGTTTGATGTTTTAATTTATAATGTATGGAAGAGGCGAGCTTGTACACGTTATAGAGTCTTTCTTGCTTTGATACACAAGAATGGTGTACGATTACCATATATATTTGAAGAAATATAGAGTCGTTGATAGCAGTATTGGGCATCACCCTAAGAAATATCAATTTTAGAGCTCAATTATGCCAACAAGCATGCAGGACCATACGGAGAGAGTCTACCCGTAAACATTGGAGGCTCTTTGACCCACTAGGAGCATGCACTTCAACTTGTACGTATTAAAACTTTACACTTATATTATGATTTTTGTACTTTGATGTATGAAATTTGATTTCAATGTAATTTGATGTATGATAGTTGTGCATTAGTATGTATTTTTCTAAAGTATTCGGCTTGTGTTTCTTGCATAATAGGTTATTATTGTCGTGTTTTAGGATTTATTTTGTAGGTTTTTGTTTAGTTTGATCTTCATTGTGTCCTTTTATGTTTGATGTTGATTTAGGGTAAGAATTAATCATTTTGATATAGGAATGGAGGTTGGCCACATTTACGATTGAGCTAGAGACCAAGAGAAGAGAACAGAAGAGGAAAAATTAACATAAGAACCCACGATCATGGGTTTCATGCCAATTCCCACGATTGTTGGATGTCTAACCAGAAGATGTACGCGAGATTCACTTATTTTTTAGGTTTTTTGGACTATATAAGGGGAAAAAAACCCTTATGGACAATAGAGCTTTGTGGGAGACTTGTCTCCTTGAGTAAAAATGTAGGTTTAGAGCTTCTGGAGAGGTAGACATTCAAGGTCTTTCATTCACAATTGGGAAAAGAGCATACCAATGCCAGATTCTCTGGATTTGAGCCAAAAAGAGGAGTTTGATTCATTTAGTTTTCTTTCATTTTTCTCTTCTAGCATTTGTATGATAGATTATTTGATTGTTGGAGATGTCATGGACACTATTAGTGGCTAATTTAATTATAGAGATTACTTTTGAACTTCTTGTTAAACTCCTATTTTGTTGATTTGAATAAATGAAGCTTTTGATGAATGGTGAAATTATACCTTGCAATATATTGAGAGATTGAGTTGGGTTATTTGTGTAGAGTTATACAATGAGAGTAGGCATTTTATAAACCTACATTCATCAAGTTAATTGATTAGTTAAAAAAGGGATCTTGACTAATTTAATTGATCACTTACAAGATAACTTCATAATTAGTTGAATTTGTGGATTGATTATGTAGATTGAGAGATTCCTTAATCATCTCCATTAAATTTGGCTAGGGACAATTAATTACACCTTGAGAGAGGGTAGTTCATACATTAGGACATCTTAGGTTAGTTACAAATTACAATTCAGTTAACAAAATAAAAGGGAGACAAGATAGGAAAAAAATGATTTCTAGTTGTGAAAATCTTGAATTCCAAGTTTCTGTATTTTTGAGTTGTCATTTATGTTTTGTTAGTTGTTTAATTAATTTAATTTTCATTTTTATTTCCATAAAAGATCTATTTCTTAAACAAATATTAACTTGAATTAAGTGGTGCCTAAGCACAATCCTTATTGGATCGATATCTACTTATTACTATAAGTCACAACCTGTATACTTGCTGTTTTGAGCATAAAACTAGGACTCTGTTTTCCAATCAACAATGTATGAAATTTAAAATGAAAATATTTGTGCATTATGGAGAATAATAATGTTATCAATGTATGGTGTCATTAATGATTGTATTGTTTAGTTAAATTGTTTTTCTAACATGTGATAAATATCATAAAAATAGAGAAAATTTTGCTGAAATCTTTGTAAATTGTAGTTCACTTATAACAATTTATTACTAATGTAGGAAAAGTATATAGGCAGGAAGCCTATACACTCTTTTTGCATACTCACATTAAGAAGCATGATGGTGCGACCTTCATCAACACCTGATGCAGACAACTTCATTTATGTAAAATCTATACTTTAATATTATTTTAAAAAAAGTATCATTTATTAACACAAACAATTATAATGATAGGATCAAATACAAGAAAGCATTGAACGACAGTCTCAGAACTCTAAAAATGTTGATGAAAGTCAGATATATTTTGATCCAGTGGGTGGTAGGGACTACTGTGGAAGGATTTTTGGCTTATGTTCATTTGCGAACATACGTTATTTGCAATCCTCTACAGCTACATCTAGTAGCTAGTCCGCATCAAATGAAAGAGTCATTCAACTAAAGAGCACAATAGAGAGACTTCAACTTATGAGCACAATAGAAAGGCCAACAACTCAGTTGCAACAGTTGATGGAGTATATAGCCTAACTTCGTAATGAGATGGATCAATTAAAGGGGAGGGACAAGACCTTGTCACATCAGTCAGAGCATCCGCCTTCACCACTCACACAACTTAGATGGATAAGTCAATGTATTTAACGTTTTGCTACACTTAAGTTTTTTGATAAATTCCTAATTTACAGTTATATTCTTATTCCTGTACATTTTAATTTTTTATTATATTAACAATCAGGATAATGCTTACTTTATATTTATCAATCAATGCCATATTATTAACAGAAATTAAATATAAAAAAATCATTAGATTATGAACAAAAAAATCAGATAAGAAGTGAGAAATAGTGGTAGAAATTTATCAAAGTTAAATTTCTTGACGGCACTACAATTATCTATCACTAATTAGCGATTACGGAACATACCATTTTATCGTTAATTAGCGACAAAATAAATGAATTTGTCTGTAAGTTACGAACGAAATATATAAGTCTATCGGTAAAAATTTAGTGACGATTCATGTTTATGTTAGTAATTTTAGCGATGGATTGTTATATATCTGTCGGTAACTTTAGCGATGGACCTAAGATTTACCTTCACCAAATTAATCAATGGAATTTTATGATTCCATTGGCAAAGAAGCGACATAATATTATAAATTTGTCGGTAATTTTTCTTTAACTTATCAACGGAGATCCATAATTCCATTACTAAAAGTATTGATGGATATACAAACTTTCATTGCTAAATTTACCAACAATCATTTCTTTGATGTTTCTTTCTATCGGTAATTTCTGTCACCAAATTTGTTTCATGACAGAAAAGCTTATTTTTCCTCCAGTAATTTCCATTGAAAAACCCTAGTTTCCTTGTATTACTTAAAGAATAATATTATATCATTCATAAAAATTAGGTTACATATTACCAATCTTTTAAATTTATAGTGGTATTTGAAATATTTATCTTGGTTTATCACTTTTCTTATAAGCCTTATAAACACCTCATTTCTACATGTAAAGAGATAGGGAGATAGGGGATCTCCTTGTCGTAAACCACTAGCTACCTCAATGATCCTTGTAGGCTTTCTATTAACCAAAATTCTATAAGAAAAATTGTTAAGAATTGTTTAATCTATCTCACGTATGTGTCAGAAAAACTAAAAGCTTTAAGAGTATGCAAGATAAAGTTCCAATCAATTGAATCAAAATCCTTTTGGAAGTTTATTTTCACATCATAATTCTTACTTAAATTTGTCTTGCAATAATTCTTGACTAGTTCTTGAATTAGCAAGATATTACGCCCAAGATTTTAAACCTATATAAAGGCCCATTGAGAAGATCAATGAGCGACAAGGGAACCTTTAAGTATGTCTCCTAGGAGCTTTGAAATAACTTTATATATAGTGTTGTAAGAGAAATGGGCTTGAAATTTTAAGAAAGTTATTGGCTTGTACCTTAGGTATGAAGAGTGTTAAAGTTTTATTAGGTTCATTTAATATTTTATTCTTATTGAAAGAATTTAAGAACAACTATCATAATCAATAGTTTGATGAGATGCCACACTATCTAGACCAAGAGCTTTGTAGGGGTTAAGGGAAAATAGGGCACCTTCTACATCATGCTCATCAAAAGGTTTGACCAAGTAAATTGCTTCTTATGCATATAATATGTCCTTAATTATAGAGTTTAATAACTAGATTAAAGACATGATCTATATATGGGATCTTTGAGAGTTGGAGAAGAATTTAATGACTTCTTTCTTAATTCCTTTATGGAAGGTTATCAAGGAACCATCCTCTAACCTTAAGGAAGCAATCATATTGGTGTTTCTCCTTGAGATGACAACTTTATGGGAAAAAAATGAAATTCCTATCTCCATTATTTATCCATAAGTTCTTGGATCTTTCTCTCAAGATATAATAACTGATTGAAGATTCTTAATTATTCCTAAGCAACGCTCACTTCTCTACTTATTAAAGATGCAGATCATAAGGAGAATGATAGAGGAAACTCTGAATGCTAGTAAGCTGATAAATGTCTTCAAAAATTACTTATGAAGTATTATTAAACTTCATCTTTCAGTGAGTTCAGGTCTATTACTTGCACCAATTTTCTATACAAAATCATATCCAAAATTCTTATAGCTCGATTGAAAAATGTAGTGACTCCATTTATTAGTGACAACCAAAGTACCATTATACGTAATAGACAAATTGGTGACAATATTTTCATTGTTCATCAATTATCTCTATTTTTCCCCTTCATACTAAACTCAGTCCATTCATTGACAGTAACTCTTGGAGACTTCCAGCTCCTCTTAGTCAGCTGCAACCAAAATATTCCCCACATTCATCAAATGCAGACACTTTTTATTAGAGAGACCGTCCAAGTTGCAAAATTTCTAACAAGATTACTATGGATATGTTTAGACTAAGAATACAAAGTAAATTGGAGCATAATTGCTTGGCATAATATTCTTCCTCCAAAGGTATCTTATCTTCTATGACTTATTGTTAGGAATCGACTTAATACCACTTTCTTACCTTGACATTATTGCACTCTGTGTTCTATACAAGATGAAAGTAGAGATAATATATTTTTCATGTGTCCTATTTCTAAGTTTATTTGGGAAGAGGTGAAGTTAAAATGTTTATAGAATGGTTTTGATAATTGTATTTCCATCATTATACATTGGCTAGCCACACAAGCCTTTATTCTTGTGATGAACAAATTGATTTCCTTATTGGATATGGGATTATGTGTGCAAACAATATGGACAGAAAGGATTGCAAGAAAGTTTGAATTCAAATGTAAAACTGTAGATGCACTTATAATTGAAGCTATAAATGGGACTTGAGAAATTATCTTACTGAAGAATCTTACATCAGATTATACTTCCACACTACAATGTTCATTGAATTCTAAGTCGTGTGCTACTTATATACTCAATGTTCTCTTTTGTGTTTTAGGTGTATCCACGATGCTACTTGGTGATGAGGGTTTATCTGATGAACCTCTTTGGAGGGTGTAAACTTCTTTATTTATTAATTCATCCCTTCTTTCCTTTCTTCCAAAAAAAAATCTAAAAGACTAATAAGATATAAAAATTAAGTAGAATTGACACTGAGTCTAGCAAGCCAACATAACACGGAAAAAGTTAAAAAAAAGTTAAGACTAAATATATGAGATAATATGATGGAGAAATTAAATATGTTATTAACTATTATATGAAAATAATAATATATTACTAAAAATGATAAATAATTTTTATTATTTATTTATTAAAATGACATATTAAATAATTATCTATTTAAAATAAGTAAAGATAAGTGAACATGATAATTTTTTATATGTCAAATACTAAAGTATAAATTAGTTAAATTAATATTGATTAATTGTATAAAATAAATTATAAAAATTGAAATTTTATTATCTTATTTATTAATTGAAGTACCTAATAAAATAAAATTTTAATAATAGAATTAATTTATTGTCATGTTAAATTGATTGATATATTAGTTGTTATTTATAAAATATTGATAACTATTATATTATTTATTGGATCCTGTTTTTTTTCTTTTTGTGCTAAATTACTTATTAATTGCTTAATTATTGATTTATGTTGTTTTTTGGGTTAATTATTTATTTTTAGAATTAAGTCATTAATTTAGTAGGCATGAATAAAGATTGATGATTTGATGGAAATATTGGAACTTAGTTAGAATTAATGTGGTGTTAAGTGAATTAAAGGAGTTAGAGTCATAAAAGACAAAAGAAGGAATAAGGGCAAATTTGGCATGTCACTATGTTTAAGAAAGTCAAGAAGCATTAAAGGAAGGATAAGTTGGACCTTTAACTCTCATCAAGGGGCAAAATGGGTAAAGGAAGTGTTGTCTTGTTTATTAGAAGAAGCAAAAAACGAAAATTTAAGGAAAGAAAGAAGGCAGAAACGAAATAAGAAGAGAGAAGTGAGAAAGAGTTGTGAGAGAAGCTAGGGAAAAGGAGGAAAATTGTGGGAAACTTGGAAGGACGAAGAAAAGAAGATGAAATCAACTTGTTAGAGGTAAGTTTTCGTCTTTCTTCTTGCTAGGTTTGAAAAGGGATTAAACAGATACTAGGGTTTGTGTTGGAAATGAAGGAAGAAAGAAGAGGAAGATGAAACTAATTTGATTTTGGATTTCTAAGCTAGGTTTTGGATTTTCTAACTTAGATGGACTATGGGTATGTTAAGTTTGAGCTTGATTTGTGTTAAATTCATTTTGTTGTGATTATGAAAATTTAGGGGATTTCCATTTGAATTGGAATTGAATGAGAATTTTTGGTTGTGTTAGAAAATCAAGAACAACCTACCCAAGAGAAAGAGGAAGGGCACAATTGAGTTTGGATTTTCAAGAGTTATAAGGTGGGTAAAATATTTATGGTTATTGTGTAAATGGGCAATGTGC
>JAOSBO010000008.1:30446670-30461864 GCA_027563915.1 Erythroxylum rotundifolium
GATTGGACGGAAGGTATGCTCCGAAACAAGCCTTTGCGATGGCTGTCCTTGCTTTCAGATGTCTTCACGTGGAGCCTCAATACCGGCCATCCATGGTTGAAATTGCTGACACATTACAGAAGTTCGAAAGTAAATCCCATAATTAACGATTAAGCAGTACTGTGTCAGATGGCTGCAAATTTCTAAACCTGATTTTTATATGGTCTTCATTTCTTTCACGGAGTTGGTATCCTGATAATTGTCTCCTGGCTGTCCCTCGGATCAAGTATACTGTTGTTATGGTTCAAGTAAACTGAAACACTTGGAACTAAAGAATAAAATTGAGATTATCTGATCATTAAAAAAAATCACTCTTCTTTCTTCTTCTTTTTTTTTTCACTTAAGCTTATTCAAGATATTCAATGCTGGACTTATAGGCATCACAAAATATAAATGTTTAAATAGAGATAACCAAAAAACATTAAAACGTTTAGAAAATTAAATTTTAAATCTTATGAAAAGCGCTGTTATAAGAATAAACAGAAATAAGTTTTCAAAGAATACTCTAGTCATTAGTTGGATAATCATATTTAAGAGATTTCTTTTAACAAAACTTATATTTATAAATTTTTTGTATAAAATATAAAATATTAAGATCGAAAGATAAGCTAAGAAAATAGACAATAGAAATAAATATTGAATATGTAAATATGTAAACAGAATTCAAGACAAGTAGTTACTACTGAAAATAAAGAAAAATTTTGAACTATAATCCAAATTATGAATAAATAAAATGAAATATAACAAACAATATTAAAGAAATCACACAGGAAAGTGTACTTATAATTTTTTTTACGGTATAGTCTAGGTGAGTCCAATGTTAATTCCATAAACTCTGTGACTACTAGTGTTGACTATTCTTCAATTATGTAATCTAAATAAGTGAATGACTAATTCAAATGTATGATGAAATAAACAGAAATATCAATTTGGAAAACTAAATCAAATCGACAATAACAATAATAATCAATTCAATAACTAGATCTAGATAAGAAATCCTCCAACCATTATTTACAGTTGAATTTTTTCCAATTTAATGATTAATTCTAGTTTCTTGGACCGATAAGAATCTTAAAGTTGTAACTATATACTCACCATCAAGATATATACAATGCCTATTCTTACGTACTTTCAATCGAAAGTTCCTTCACATAATTTTTTTTAAAAGAATACATTAAAATCATATATAGACTCCCCTTATAGGTTACACCCTAACTCGGAAAGATTGTGTATCCTAATAGCTAGGATTCATGAAACCACCATTATTGACATTGTGACTTATGTTATATAGAATACCTTCTATGCTACTTCAATCCCATTTATGAATATGTTAAATCTTTTATTTTCATTACTGTAATTCAATATAATATAAAAACTTTAATAAATCTCAAGGAATGATAATTTTTTTATAAAAATAAAGAAATCATTTCAAACTATAAATTCTAGGGCTCATAGTATCTAGTTACTTATCCCAACTAGTTTACAGTAAAATTAACAAAAGAATCAAGAACAAAGAAAGAATATAGAGTTCTCATGGCTTTTTTTCTTGAAAGTCCTAGATGAATTCTAATTGATCTTCTTGTTTTGTTCTAAGATTGTTTTCTTTCTAATACCAACAACTTTTCCTAAACTCCTAATTTCATCTAGGACTATTCTAAGATGTCCCGATCGTGATAGAAGGTTTAGAATAGGGTCACGATTGTAACAGAAGGTTCAGACTTCAAAATTGAGTCACGATCATGACACTGGGAATTTTACACTCCTTTCCCTTTTTGATTCTTTTCCTTATGTCACTCCCAAATTTCTTCCTTACCTTATATTTGCGTCATCACCGTATTGTTTTTCCTTCCATACCCTTCCAATCCATATTGTGAAAAAAGAAAGAGACAAAGAAAACCCAGCTCGATTTTCCCAAGATATTGACTTGTAAAGAAAAACACGCAAAAACAAAATTGAAATCCTAATCTAAAGCAAAAGATAAAACATCAAAAATTTAAAATTATGGGTATTTTGAATATGATACAACTTCCAAGCATCAAATTGTATGGCATGAGACATTGAATACTATCATTAGATGCACCAAAAATAGGTCAGAGGAATAGGATCGTCATCAATACTTCATTTCAGATGCTAATCTATTACATTTGGATAGAGAGGAATAGGAAACTCTATAAGAATGAGAAGCAATATAAGTATGAACTTGTCAAGCAAATTGTCAACATGATTAGTATAATAGCCAACGAAAAGCTATAACATCCCATTTTCCCATGTTGAGGGTTAGAACCCTAGAGTATTGTACATGAGAGACATTATTGAGAAGTTAGAAAGTGCATTTCATGCTCATGCATAATATAGCATACACATACATGTGAATATTAATTTTTGGACACATTATAATGATTGTGCATGCATTCATTTGACATTTTCCGGGTATAATTGATTTTAATGTGATTATGATATAAATTGTGGATTATATGTCTTGAAAATTAATTTGGTGAGTATAAATGTTGATTTAAAATTTTTGGTGAAGATCTAGAAATTTTATGAAAACTTGAGTAGTTATAGACTAGAAAAATACCAAGTGGCAAAACAATTGATTTATGGTGGTAGAAATAAGTGATTAATGACAATAGAAATAATTGATATGCGGTATTAGGATTTAATGACAAATGTCATAGAAAATTGGGAGACAATTGGTTTAGAAATTAGAGACAAATTGATTAGTTATTAAAGAGGACTAAGTGGAGATCCATAGAAAATAGACATGTGGAAAATGACAAGTGTCACTTGCTATGCCATTTAGTCACCACGATATTTCTACCAAATCAAAGCCCATTTTAATTTTTTTCATTCTTGCTTTCTTCACCTCTTCATTAATCTCTCTTCTTCATCTTCTCCATTTCTTCTTCACATATATCATGACATTTATTGTAACACCCCACTCTCATAGGGCATATTCTCAAATACACCGACGGTATTCGAGAACATACTCTGCGAGGGTGACATGCTAGAACAGTCAAACTCACTGCAAATTTTTCATGCATATTTAGAAAATCAGTAAACTTTTCTAGCCCATTTTATTCAAAAACAATTTCAGCTGGAAGTATGACAATCAATTAAGACATCTCAATTATATTCCTATAATCATCTGGGGCCAATACAAAACATTTCCAGTAATGTAGTCATTACACTTTTCAATTTGTATAAATGTTGTACAATATTTGCGAAATACATTCTTTAAGACAAAATTAACAAAAAACATATACAGATGACAGCTGATCCTAATCTCTAATTCTCACTCAAGAGTAGTGACTAAAGTCCAGTTGGTTTAACTAGGTGTCTCATCTAAGCCTAAAATATATGTTACAAATTGGGGTGAGTTTTGTGAACTCAATGAGTGAACCATCATTGATGATCTCACCCTAGTCAAATACACAAATATCACACAACCAAAAAATTTCACAAAATTTTCCATCGCAATAAGATGTAATGAATGTCACACACACTTCACATACATTCTTTCAGAACATGTATAACCCAATTAATCACATTATGATGGCATATCAATTTTACATCACAATTTTATAAAAGTTTTCTTAAGCATATATTTCATAATCATAAATATTCAAATGCAGATGCATATTAGACTCCAAGTTTGTTATTATTTGTTGTGACCAAGTGCCTTTCAGATACAGATATAGATACAGATACAAATACAAATACTAGCCCATTAGGCTCAGTCAGATACAGAAATTACGAAGCAAAACTTTACGTGTAGAATTCTAAGTGTAAAGCTCGTTTATACTGGCTACTCTGATCACAATGCCTTTATCTGATCATGTATTTTATGAAATGCATCAAATAGTAGAATATGCCATGAATAAAATTCATTTATGATTGATAGATAGAATCTTATATTCATCAGACCTTAGTCCGGCATTCAACTTTCATTGAGTATTCAAAAACTATCAGAGTTCAGTTGCAAACAAATATCATTCCAATTTTAGATGCAAATAAACACTTCCAATACATTCCCAAATATCAAACTCTTTGGACCTTTAAAGTTCGGAATTCACATACAGATCACAAACATTTCAATAATTGGAAGTTAAACATAATCAATCATTCCTAGGAAGATCATCTAGGTTGACTCACAAATGCTACCTTTAGCTTATTGCCTTGAAGTCCCGGCAATTTCTGGAAGCAGTCGCTCAACGTGCTCCTCTATATGCAATCATATACATTTATATGTCACTCATGTGCATTTTTTATATGAATAATCAGTCATAAATACATTTATCAATGTATCATGTATCATGCATCTTTAATGACAAATGCCCAGGTATGTTTCTTTAATACACTTTATAAACAATATACAACACTTCCAAGCATTCTTAACTCCAAAATTACACTTTACTCACTTTAATCCTTTCATTCAACATCAACTAAATTCATTTAAGCTCATTAAAACCTTAATGCCTCATATGGAAATACCCCAGATTTGTTTTGTTCAACTATTGCATAATCAAAACATTTCTATGAAAAACAAATCGTAGCCCATAATCCTTTTCCTGCATTTTTCGCCAGATTTTCTCAAGTAGATTTTGGGTCAGATTTGTATGGCTATTTTGACCCAAAAATTGAAGTTTTTAAACAATAAATTTTCTAATGAAACGTTACTTTATGTCTTAAATTTCAAACGCAAAAAAAATCATTCAATTTGGTTCAGTATTTCATGAGTTATACTCAAAATACTACAGATTATGCACATTCAAAATCTTGGCTAGTGCATGATTGTACGTGCACTACCATGCTTGTGCATGATCGTGCACACCCTTGTTTGAAAAGTTAGTGCAGGATCGTTTACCCCTGATGTGCACTCTAACTTGTAAAACCCATAGATCATAGTACCGATATCTAAAAATCAAAAACTATATACCAATAGAAATCTAAGAGAATAATATACAGTGTTTATGAAGAGAACTTTTTTTGATTTAGCCTACATCAATACAGTTTATTCAATAAAAGCAAGATATGATTTCTGTCAGGGGTAGTGCTGATGCCTATGGCAGAGCTCAACTTCAAGCTAAATTTTAAAACCTTTAGTGACATAATTCAAATTCGAACTCTTTATGAAAATTGTAGCCATATATTTATAGTTTAATCTAGATCAAAAGTCCATCCAATTTGGATGTTTACAAATCAAGTTATGTCCAAAATGCAAATGTAAGTTCAGTAAAACATTGCATATAACATACTCCAGCACACTTCATTACCAAAATCCTATCATTTTTCTATCCTTTCAAGTTGATGATTCAATTAAACCTAAATTTCTAGTTCAGAATTCTCTAGTCGCAATTCACAAATTCATGAATTATCCTCACTCAAAACTAGAACTTAATACCATATTTTTCCATATTACATTTTCTGTATTTCACTACTCTTCATTTAACTCCAATTACCACAATCCTTCATCTTGTTAATCATATCACTGAATTTGCTTCTTCCTTCACAACCTACACATGCATCCACACCATTCACACATGCATCAATCTACAAGTATGGAAATATACAATATTCATGCATGCATGCATTTATAAACATTAAAACCTTAACAGAAAGTCATTTTCCCTACCATATAACTTAAAGCATAACTCACTTGTCTTAAACTTCTATCTCTTCTGTAGAATTTCAGAAGTTAGGAGAGGATTAGAATGATAACCAAAAGCCCTAAATAGGTGAAGTGATTATTTTGCAAGGTATATCGTTGATGAATTAATCTAAAGCTAAACATAAGAGTGAACATGCATGGTATTTAAGTGATGGATGGATAAGGAGGGAGCTTTGGTGGTGAATGATTATCGGTGATGAACAACAAGGAGAGGGTTTTGGTGAAGATGATTTCGGTGAAGACATTTTTCCTGGTCTAAAATACCCCAAATTTTTTATAAAATTTCAAAATATTCAAAATGTCTCCAAAAATGGGAAAATAATTCTAATACACACCAATTTAATTTTCAACACAAATAATCCATAATTCACATTTTAATCACATTAAAAAATCACTTATACCTAGAAAATGTCAATGAATGCTTGTACAATCATTTTAAAAGAGTGTCAACATAATTCACATGTATGAGTATGCCATATGATGCATAAATGCACTTCCAGATTCTCAATAACTCACATATACTATATCCTAGGGTTCTAACCCTGATCATGGGGTAATGGGATGTTACATTTACCCACCTTCATCAACGTTGAACCTTGATCTCACCCTTCACTTGCTACTTCCATCTTATTGTCATCATCATCTTGCCACAAGAAAACCTAACCTACCCCACCTCCATGTTGATGTATATGTGATACATGGAAAGCAAGGGTTCACATGATTTTGAAGAGCTTCGAGTTTTATTAAGTAAGTTATACTTTGATCTTTATGGGTAGTTGCAAATGAATCAAATATGATGAATGGTTTGAGATTTGATGATCATGGTCATGGATTTATATATAGATATGCTTTAACATGGGTGTTAAACTAAAGAGATTTATGCTCTAAATTTTAGTGCGTTAATGTTGTTCACGAGTTGCTTAATAAAAAGCATTTTTAGTAATAGATTAAGAGATGAATGATTATGAAAAAGAAGCAGAAATATAATGATATATGGATAAAGAATTAAGTAAGGTTATGTCTTGCTTTTGTGTTATGATGAGTGATAATACATGAGTTGTGCTCGAGATGCTTTTGAGATGTTTAATAATAAAGGTGGTGGTAGAATGAGAGTTGAAAGTTGATAAATGAAGAGAAGTGTCTATGTCCTATTTTGTGTTGATAATGAAGGTAAGGGAATTGGTGACTGAATATATATGTTGTGTTTTTATTTTGAGAATATGAAAATCATGAGTAGAGACTATATTGTGGATGAATTTAGACTGCAAATTAAGGGCATAATGAAAGAGGAAAAACTTATGTTTGAGAAAGGTGTTTAATAATACTCTTGGAAAGGGAAGGAGTAAGGATTTAGTAAACTAGAAAATGATGGTGATATGTTTTGTTATATATATGATTGATGAACCATAGGTTACAAATTGCTTTATGCTTAATATTGAGATAGAAATGGGGAGAGAATAAAAAGGGGAATGAAGTCAAGAATAAAAGAAGTTAAGTAAAATATATTGAATCAAATGTGTAGAGTTTTGTCGATTCTAATGCAACTAATATGGTAGTTGAATTAATATGTAATGAAATAATATAAATTGATGTGAATACTGGAAATTTTGGTATAGAATTGATGTTAGTGCATATGTGGAATTCGTGAGAATGGAGGAAGAAAATGTAGGGCACGATTGTGGCCTTCGACCCACAACTGTGTCCTGGTAAGAATAAGTTTATGTCATGATTGTGCCAGGATCAACACGATCGTGACAAGTTCCATAAGGTTCTGCCATGATCGTAGGAGGGACACCGGATTGTGGGCATACATAAGGAGTAAAAAGGTTGTCTTTTGAGTGATGTTTGAACCAACTAATGATAAGGTGCTTCCTTATGATGTATTAGGTTTGAATGATGGTTTGAATGAACTTAGTTGATGATGAATTAAATGATTAAAGTGAGTAAAGTGTATTAGGTATTGAAGAATGATTGAAAGATGATGCTAAATGATTATGAGATGTGATTGTCATTGAGCATGCATTGTACTTAACATATATACATATGTGAATAAATGACTACTAAAGTAATTGTGCAAAGTTTTAATGTGTGTAAATGTGTATTGCATGATATAGAAGCACCAATTGAGCGACTGCATTCATATATTGCCGGGACCAATAGGCAATAGCTATCTGGAGCATACTGTGAGTAACCTAGATGGTCCTACACTAATTTATTGTTTGTCTAAATTATCTATTGAATTATTATGTGATGTGAATGTGTTGATTCCGGACATTAAATGTCCGAGGTGTTTGATGCTTGAAAAACATATTAGAAGTGGTAATTGTATATGAATTCATCAGAAATAAATGTACTCAACATTATTTTTGAGTGCTGGACTTAGGTATAATGATATGTGAATGTGAATGTAGATAATCGAACACAAGTGATTGATTGAATACATGTGATGCATCTCATTACATGATATGCATAAAAAAATAAAGGTAGTTATGACCGGAGTCGCCACTGAAAAAGGGCTTAAGGCTCAGAATATGGTAAGAGCCTCTGGCTCACTATTTATAATGAGCTTGTATCCCCAACAGATAAGGGATAATTATTAATGAGCTCGGTATCTACAATGGATATGGGACAGTAAAAAATTGCACTCGGTCACAACAGCGTAATAATTAGAAGTGAGTCTCATGGGCATTGGACATATCATTTGATATGCATTATATGGATGATCACATTAATTGTATTAATTGTTCTGAATGTGAAATGTGAAATAAATGAACAGATTTGTCTTGATTGATCATGATGATTAATGAAGTGTTGTGAATTATGTGATTATATGATTTGAATATGAATTGTTCTATTGTCTGTTATAAGTGAGCACATCAATAATGGCTTGCTCACTGAGTTCACAAAACTCATGAAAATTGCAACGTTAACTTTCAGGTATGAGAGAGGTGGCGTAGTTGCTAAGTAGCTCTAAAAGAAAAGTAGTTCTTGTGTTTTAGATAGAAAAATAGCTCAAAGGTCGGTCAACTGAGACTGAAGGGTTAGACAGAGTTTTTGAGTTCCTCATTCTTGTAGCGTATTTTGTAAATTGAGCTGTAAACCCTGATTAGTTTTTGATATTGTACATATATGGATGATGGATGTAATATTACAATGTATATTATGTTTTATGAAATGAAATGAAGAATTGAGTTTTCAGATATTATGATGTTCACGATTTAGTTTATAATGCCATGGGATAAGAGAAAGTGATTGCTCCAGTGCACTACTTCCATCAAGCATGTGCTTGAATGTCAAAAAGACATACAGGAACGTGCCGGATGGGAGTGGGGTGCTACAATTGTTGGTATCAAAGCGTAGTGCGGCATCCATAGGGACATATAGGAATATTAGACATGAAATATCATAAGAAATGTGGATAGTGATCAAAGTTCTTGTCTATTATAGGTCTTCTACCATAGGTGAGCAAGTGGGGCAATCAACTGACCTAGAATCAGTAGGAGCTAGTAGAGAGTCTTCAATATCTCTACTTGAAAGAATACCTCCAAGAATTCCTGAGAGAAGGGAAAGGAGGTACGATAAATTGAGAAAGCAAGGGGTTATGGACTTGTACGAAAGTATAGACCCTACAGAGGCCGAAGGATAGCTAGAGAAAATGGAGAGAGTCTTTGATTAGATAGACTGTGAGTCAAACGAGAAGTTCGACTATACAGGAAGGAAACTGCATGGCCCAGTATACCAATGGTAGAAGACTGCTCTATGCTGCACCACCAGGCCTTGTAATTTAAAGTGGGAATACTTTTTGAAGGTGTTCAAGGAGAATTACATGCCCAAGATCTACCTGGATAGAAAAATGAAAGAATTTATGGATCTGAAGTAAGGCAATTTATCTGTGGCAGAGTATGAAATAAAGTTTAATGAGCTGATGGGATATACAGTTGTTGAGTGATAGTCAGGTAGAAGATAGACAAGAGTCTAGAATGAAGAGGCTTAGTAAATCTCAGGGTGGTTCTAGCAGAAGGTTTAGCAAGCACCGGAACAGATCTTTTCAACCACTGGTTAGATCAAGATAGTCAGGGTTCAGACAGAAGGGTAGCTTTATGCAGTTTGGCAGTGGAAGAGGTGTAGTATTAGGATAGTTGCCGAATTGTGAACATTGTGGGAAAAAATATAGTGGTGAATGCTAGATGTGGCTCTTTTGATCATCAAATTCGAGACTGTCCCATTGTTTATGGAGCACGGTCTGGTGGGAGAGGAGGCGTGGTAACATAAACAACTGTCCAGTAGAGCTAAGCTAGTGGGTTTGGACAAAGTTGTCATGGAAAAGTCAAAATAAGTTTTGGGAGTTCTACTGTCAGGATTGAGGTGTGAAGCAACCAACCATAGTCTCAGGCCCGAGTTTATGCAGTGACCAGTCAGGAGGGTTAGAATTCTCCAGATGTTGTTACAGGTGTGTTAAATATATTTAGTTATGAAGCTTTTGTATGCTAGATCCTGGATCTACACATTCTTTTATCTCACCATATTTGGCATCTAGGCTGCATTGTGATAGATAACTACTAAAACATGGATTAGAGGTGAGTACACTGATAGGTAGTACTATAATAATAGGAGAAGTCTGTTAAAGATGTTTAATTCGAATTGATTAGGCAGAATTGGAACCATATTTAATTGTACTACAGTTAAGGGAGATAAATGTTATCCTAGGCATGGATTGCCTCATTGCTAATAGGGCTATTATGAACTACTACACTAAGTAGGTAATATTAGAATCTCGTAATCGTCCGAGAATAGTATTCCAAGATATTAGTAAAGCAGTGCCAACTAGACTGATCTTATTTATGAGTGCTTTGAGGCTGATGCAAGGAGGATGTGAGGCTTATCTAGCCTACGTAATTGATACTCACACGGTGCAGAATGTGCAGGACATTCCTATTGTTAGGGAATCCATGGATGTGTTTCCCATAGAGTTATCTAGTTTACATCCAGATAGGAAAACAGAGTTTACGATCAACTTAGTTCCAGGTGCTACTCGTATATCTATTCCTCCATATAGGATGGAACTTATGGAACTGAAAGAAATGAAGGCTCAATTATAGGAGTTGTTGGAAAAGGGTTTCATCAGACCTAGTGTATCACCTTGGGGAGCTCCAGTGTTGTTTGTAAAGAAGAAAGATGGGACCTTGAGGTTATATATCGATTATAGACTATTGAATCGGGTAACAGTGAAGAACAAGTACTCGTTGCCTAGAATTGATGATTTACTTGTTCAGTTGCAGGGAGCTCAGGTGTTCACTAAGTTAGATTTAAGATCTGAGTACTATCAGTTGAAGATAATAGAGACTGATATATCAAAAAATATGTTCAGGAGCAGGTATGGGTATTTTGAGTTTTTGATAATACTGTTTGGGTTAACCAATGCCTCAGCTGCATTTATGGCTTTGATGAATAAGGTGTTTCAACCCTACCTGGATCGTTTTGTTATAGTATTCATCGATGACATTTTAGTGCATTAGAAGAGTAGAGAAGAGCATGCTAAGCACTTGAGAGTAACTTTACAAATCATGAGGAAGAAACAATTGTATGCCCAAATCAATAAGTATGAATTTTTGCTAGATCAAGTAGTGTTTCAGGGTCACATAGTAACTGGACAAGGCATACAAATAGATCCAAAGAAGGTAGAGGCAGTGATGAAATGGGAAACTCCAAAGAATGTGTATAAGATCTGGAGTTTCCCGGGATTAGTTGGATACTATCAAAGGTTTGTCAAGGAGTTCTCATTAATTACAACCCCTTTGACAAAACTTCTAAGGAAGAATGTTCCTTTTAGATGGAATGATGAATGTCAAAGGAGTTTTGAGGAGCTGAAGCATTGGTTAACAACTGCACTAGTGTTGACTATTCCATTAGGAACTAGAGGTTATGTAACATACCACTCCCATAGGGTATGTGTCCAACAATCTGAGGAACATCCAAACACACACATCCCACGGGAATGGTATATTAGAGCAGTCACATCATTTATCGGGGCACAATGTAGAACATAAACACATATTGTCATTTCATCAAAAGCATTTAGTTCATAAACATAAGCATGCATTATGTTATTACACTCATTTCATACATACTTAATACACAACATGTGAAGGTTCACACCCCTATATAATATGTGTAACATGAAACTGGATGCTGGATCAAGCATTCTAACTAGACTCTTCAGAATCAGCTGACCAGACCTTTGAGCCATTCGGTTGAGTGTCACTTATCCCGTACACATTTCACATTCACATTTATCATCAGACCTTGGTCCAGCATTCAATAATAATGTCAAATAAAAATTAGTCAGTCAGATTCACATACAATGAGCATTTCCAATACAGTCCTAAATAATGGTCTCCTCGGACAATTAATGTCTGGAATTATCACAATCAAACCAGTAATAGTACATTATGTCAAAATTAAATAAGAGCAATTCATGATACATATAACTCAAACAGAAAAACACATATAATTGGGTTAACATATCCAGGTTAACTCATAGTATATTCCCGGTGAGCTATTGCCTTGAGGGTCTGCTAGTGTCTGGATTTTATCGATCAACTTGGGCTTCTATATCATACAATATACATATGATATACATATTAATCAGTTGATCAATCATATAATTATTCAACGATGCACATGCATACGTATCATTTCAATGCATGCTCAATTAACTATCCTGACTATACTTCATAATTCATATATGATTAATTTAAACTTAGGTTTACACCTTAATTATATAAGATTATTTCTAAGTTCATCAATCAAGCATCCATTAAAATTATTCTAGCATCATAAGATCTTTTTCATTCATTCCATATGATCATTCTCACAATTTCATCTGATCTAAATCCGTTAGGCGGACCTTATGTTCGTAGGTCGGCCTATACCTATATATATTGTCCTTCGGAGCAATTTCGGTCCAAAAGGCCCGTGAATGTCCATTCGGCAGATGTTATGTCCACTGGGTGGACATTCTCGGGTTTTTCAACTTCCCAGCTCCACCTATGTCCGTTCGGAGGGACATTATGTCGCTAAGAGGACCTTCTCGGGACACTTATGGAAATTTCAAATTTTAGCCTTCTAGACAGCCAAATATCTTCTTAGAGTCTTCGTAGAATTTTTAGGAATTGGAGTCTTCTTCGAAAGAATACTTAAATGACCATAATCCGACGTCTACAGAGAAAGTTATGCCTCTTACCCCAAAATATATCCATTTACCAATTCCTATAAATCTCAATCTATTTCCTTAATTATATCCTCCATTATCACCCTAAACAATCACACTTTTAATCACTCATTCAAGCAGGTTCATGTCAAACTTCATTCAAGACTAAATGCATCATAGGAAAGTATCTTATCAATTGTTAACTCAAGCATCACATAAAAGAAACATATTCCCAGCAAAGTCATTCCCATTCCTAACTTTTTCCAACTCTGTTTTTAGTTCAGTTTTACATGACCATTTGACTTAGAAAACGAGGTATTTAGGCAACAAATTCTTCTAAAAATTTTTTTTTATATGTCTTAAGTTTCTGATGAAACCAAATTTATGTGAGTTGGTTCAGTATTCTGTAAGTTATATCCAAAATACTACAGACTGTTCACATATCTCGACAGCTCATAATTCCCAACTTCCAGCCAAATTTCATGACTCTTAAGGACAGAACTAAAATTCTATTCCTTCATGAAAATTGTAGCCGTATGTATTTAGTTTAGTATAAATAAAAAATCATCCCATTTGGATATCTACAGATCAAGAAATTACTGAAATACAGATACATGTTCAGTGAGAACACTCCAGCTAACCCATTCCAGCATACTTCATCATTAACCTTATATACAATTCATCCCCAATCACTCATCATGTATGTTATGCTAACATATAACATAGTAGGGCAATCAATTGCTTACTTGTTCAACCAAGTTCTCCTCAATTTGCAAGGTAATCAAACCTCTCAAGCTTTCAGATATACTCCAAGAATTAGATGGAAGACAAAGGATTTCTAATCACAAGATTTAGGCTTTTAAGGTTGACAAAACTCAAGGTTTTGGGAGTTATGTGAGGGAGTCGGTGGTGAAGAGAAGACATAAGACCAAAAATACAAAGAAAGATGGTCTTTCTAGTGCAGAAGTCGTGGACATAAAGGTGTGGTGGATAGGTGGGACATTTGTCAAATAAAGAGCTATACCATGTATCTCCTTCTTATGCTTCCAATTGTCACCTAATGTTTGGTCCACTTGTCATTGGGTTTTCTACGCCATTTTTCAGTCATGTACTCATGCCATTTGTCATCCAATTAGCTAAGCCACGTGTCACTCCTTTCCCATGCCATATGTCACCATTTCATAGGCTCAATCTATCCAATTGTCCATATATCATTTTGTCTTACTCTTTAACATTTTTCCCACATTTAGATTCTCACACCACTTTATCAATTACTCAGTCATCTTAATAAATTCCCAATTCACTGATTCTAATCATCAAACAAGATCCACGACATAGCCAATACACAATTGCATCATAATCACTTAAAATATTGCTTAACCGAGGATATGTCGATTAAATATATATACTATCTTTGCAATATGTCTAACTCATGATTCATATGTGTATACAAATATAATGCGTGCCTATGGAATGCTATTATATATTCTCACATGATATGAATCAACCTAATAATTAATCGATAAGTGTAGGGATGGGCTATTACAACTCCTCCCCTTTAAGAAATTTTGACCTCGAAATTCGTATCTAATCAATCGAATAACTGAGGGTAGTATCTCCTCATGCTTTCTTCAGTTTCCCATGTGACTTCTTCTCTTGAATGGTTCTTCCAAAGAACTTTAACTTATGGGATTGTCCGATTTCTCAACTACTTAGTTTGGTAGGCAATTATTTTGGTCGGTTCCTCCAAGTAGCTTAAATTACTGGCAACTTCTACTTCTTGTGCTGGTATCACATACGTCAAATCTGATCAGTATTTCCTAATCATAATAACATGGAACACATTGTGAATATGAGACATCTCTGGAGATACTAGCAAAAACACCTTATCTCCCACTTGGTATTCCACATCTCTTTAATGCTGATCTATATAACTTTTCTGTCTGTGGATCCATTTTACTTTGTCAATTGTGTCTTGAATCAGTTCTGGGCCTTCAATAATTTTCATTCCTTCTACATCCCAATACAAAGGCGATCGACGCTTCTTGCCTTATAATGCCTCATAAGGAGCCATACCAATACTGCTATTGTAACATCCCATTACCGATGGGAAGGGTAAAATAATAATTTAGAACCGGTTAGAGTGTTTTACATTGTTTGGCTATGTTCATGCATTCATATATGCACAAGAATAATAAATTTTGCACATGTAATGATTGTACATGCATTCATGACATTTCCTGGTATAAGTGTTAAGAAATGTGATTGTGAATA
>JAOSBO010000008.1:30461964-30479398 GCA_027563915.1 Erythroxylum rotundifolium
AAGTGCTATCAATCTCTCAAAAAATCCAATACAACACTCAAGGGCAAAGCATATTGAAGTTAGACATCATTTTATAAAAGACTATGTGCAGAGAGGGATCATCAATCTACAAATTGTTGAGATGAATCAACAATGGGTAGATATCTTCACCAAACCCTTAAGTGAAGATAAATTCAAGGAAATCAGATGAAATCTGAATATGGTGATGTTAAATGACCATTTGCTTGAAACTCTATGATCCAGATGATTCATCCTGAAGAAGCTAAAAAGTTATAAGTTTTTAAGTAGAAATGGTAAATTTTCAAAAGTGTATATAAAAAGCAATATCTACAACACTGCACACTCTAGAATTTTCGTGAAAAACTTTGAATCTAACTTTCTCAAAGTACTCTCAACAAGGAGGATCCAATGCTCTGTTCTAAACATCAAACTCTTCTCATTTCATTTCATATCTTTCTCTTAATGTTTTCTATATACTGACCTCGCTTCTTAAAGCGAAATACATTTCTTTGTTTAGTGTTTATCTTTTACAGATTAGAAAATGCCGAAATCTCTTGTCTATAGAAGACTCCTCAATTTCACTTCTGTAAAGAATACTTGGATGAATATCGAACCTAAGATTGAAGTAGTTGGATGGAAGAACTTCTTCAATAACCTAGAGCCGGTGTATCTGAATGAAATATAAGAGTTCAAGAAGAATACGAAGGTGGTAGACAACACCTTGGCACCAATGGTAGATGGGTTACTAGTAATAATCGTACATTGTGGAGGATATTGGGTGTCCAAACGAAGGAGCAGAATTGCTCAACAATACAGATTGGATTGCTCAAAGTCACATAGACGAAGACAACATCAATCAACAACTATATGGATCCAGTAATCCTTGAGTCGAGAAGTCTTCAACCATTCCAAAGGCTAAGGTTCTTCACTAACTTCTTCTCCATTGTATCCTACTGAGAGCAGGATCAAAGGACATGGTGACAATGAATGATAAACATTGTCTGTTTCATCTACTAACTCACCAACCTGTTAATCTTCTGTTTTTGATTCTGAAGTACATGACAAAGGCTAGGGAGGATTATCATCTAAAGAGTGATTCTTTACCTTATGGTATGCTATTAACAAGATTTTTCAAAGCATATGGAATCCTAATTGATAGAGGAAACAAAGTAAAATTGGGTGTTAAGAGTGTTATCAATGCCTTTAATATTTATAAAACGGGGATCAAAACTGAAGTTGAAGCAGATAAAGATTTCACACCGAAAACACAATCTAAGGGGGAGCTTTTAATAAGACGAAGTAGGAAAGGAAATGTTCCATTTGAGAAACAAGAAATATCTCGATCATCCGAAAGAATATCAGCAAAGTTAAAGGTTGAACAATCGTCTAATAAGCCGATACAAGCCAAGACGATTCCAGAGAAGAAGGAAAGCAAGGTTTAACAAACAACGACCAAGTGTCTTCAAAGAGGAACGCTAAGACGCACCATTCACAAAAGACACAGACTGTTGAAAAGAATATGAAGACATTTCCTGAACAGGAGCTAGTAATTTACAACCCTCCTTAACCGATAAAGAAGGAAGATTTGAAGATAAAGGTCATAGAAGAATCAACATTTGACCATAACATAGGTTCAATTATTATCAGAGAACCTTTTAAACAAAAAGTTAAGGTTTAAGTTGAACCTATAACAGTAAATGATTAGATGATACATTTTCTCAGTCCTGAAGAACAAAGACTACATAGTATTCTGCAAGATGAAAAGGCAAAACCATATCCATCAAAGATTATGAAAGATCCTTATACAATCTATCCAGTGAAAAGCAGAACGATAATTAAGATTGTACCAAATGTACATCTTAGAAGTGCAACACTAGTAGTCAGTAAAGAAAAAGGGAAGAAGAAAAAGTTTCCTAAAAGAGAAGAAGTTTCCTAAAAGACGAGAAGTTGATCTCACAGAAGAAGAAATTCAAGCAGTAGTAAAGAACATAGACGATATATATCACGCAGCTCAACCTATAAGCATCTATGTATCATATCATATATCAAGGGAATCAGGAAGTAATTTTGGAGCATCTACTACAGAAGAAAGCTTCAAGGTAGTTGGCACAATATCTGAGGGAAGGTATAAAAATATCACAATTAAAGGTATCGATTTTAACTTAGAAATCTTTGTGCATTTGCTCATTCATTTCAAACCATTAGGTTTCATTCCTTCAGTTAAAACTATTTTACACCTTCTAGGGCAACCAATTTACAAATTACCCAGACCTGATGATCTTGATATCCCTAATGAAACACAACCTTTCAAAATACACTCAATTAAAATTATAGAATTAGACGATTCACCTAGAAAACCATCTGTCTTTAAACATATTCATCCACTTAATGAAATGCTACAAGATGCCACCGTCAATTCGGAGCTCTTGAATAATTTCATCGAATGGACTAAAGAGTCACAAGCAGACAAAAGTTCAGGAAGCCTTAGCTAAAAACATTGCGGAAATTAATACTAAGGTTGATGAACTAGGTGATGCAGTGGGTGATTTTCACAAGGAATTAGCACTTCTACATGTTTTTATAGAAGAAGACCTCAAGACAATCCACACTAATCTTCAACAAATGTTTTCTAAAATTTTGACACGTCTAAAATAAACTACCTTTTTTATTAATAAAAAATAGGGGGAGAAAAGTAGAAAGGACAATTAGAAAATTAGAAAATTTCTAGATAATGATTTATTCATCTGAATATTATTTTTATCTTCTAAAATTATGATTACTTGTTATCATCGAAAAGGGGGAGATTGTTAAGTCAAGAAGACTTCACTTCTTCTATTGATTTTGATGAAAGTCAAATAATAATAATAATAATAAAAGTGTGTGAACTGTTTTGATGAATTTGTTAAGTGCGCAGATAAATTTAAGTGGCATAAATCATCAAATCAAGACGATACTTAAGTAGAAGCTGAATAAGACAAAGCATCTAAGACGGATCAGACGAAGTGATCAACTTTAAGACACCAGCCAAAGCATACGAACATCAGTTAGTTGGAGTTGGTTACAGGACTAAACTAATAACAGACTTTAGAAGACTCTACAAGTAGATTTCTTAAGAAGATCGTTAGAGATTTAGGTTATAAATATTAGTTGTAGTCGTAGACTTCAATAAGAATTCTGAATGTACAAAAATACTTAGAGAAATTCTATGCTCAAGTGCTCATGCTGTGAAAAATATTCTGAGAGAAAAGAAAGAAAGAGAGAGAGCAAATACATCTATAACATGAGTGTGGAGGCTCAAACAATATCTTTTCGCTAGAGCCTGAAGAGGCTAAGGAAGCATATAAAGAATGACGTAGCCCAAGGTTAAGGGTGAACCAATATAAATCGTCGTGTCATATTCTCTAACTCTTACCTTTTTAATTTTCTTATTGTTAGAAGAATAGATACTAATTTCTGCTATTACATTAATCATCAAATTAAGTGCATTTTTTAATCTTATAATCATCTAAATTTGTCAAGAAAATCAAGAAGATTTTTAAGATTCATATCTTAGACGATTTAACACAATTCAACCCCCCTTCCTGTGTATTTTGCATATTATACAAGATTTCTATATTAACAAATGATTTACTTCAATAAAATGATACATGGATAAGGAAACAAGTAGGGTTATGTCTTGCTTTTGTGTTATGATGAGCGATAATACATAGGTTGTGCGAGAGGTGATTTTGAGATGTTTAATAATGAAGGTGGTGGTAAAATGAGAGTTGATAGTTGATAAATGAAGAGAAGTGTCTATGTCCTATTTTGTGTTGATAATGAAGGTAAGGGAATTGATTAATGAATATGTATGTTGTGTTTTTATTTTGAGAATATGAAAATCATAAGTAGAGACTATATTGTGGATGAATTTAGATTGTGAATTAAGGGAATAATGAAAGAGGAAAAACTTATGGTTAAGAAAGGTGTTTAATAATACTCTTGGAAGGGGTAGGAGTAAGGATTTAGTAAACTACAAAATGATGGTGATGTGTTTTGTTATATATATAATTGATGAACCTTAAGTTATAAATTGCTTTATGCTTAATATTGAGATAGGAATAGGGAGAGAATAAAAAGGGGAAAGAAGTAGACATGATTGACTTTGCATGATATATCTTGAATATAGCAAGGAGAAAGTTAGAATGCATGCATAATAGGATTTCAAGAATAAAAGAAGTTAAGTAAAATATGATGAATCAAATGTGTAGAGTTTCATGGATTCTAATGCAACTAATATGTTAGTTGAATTAATATATAATAAATTTGCATAAATGGAAGTGAACACTAGAAAATTTGGTTTAAAATCGATGTTAGTATATATGTGGAATTCATGAGAATGGAGGAAGAAAATGCAGGGTTCGATCATGGCCTTCACCCCACGACCATGGCCTGGCAAGAATAAAGTTCTATTACGATTGTGGCAAGATCAACACGATCACAACTAGCTCTATAAGGTTCTATCACAATCGTGGGAGGGACACCACAATTGTGGGCAGACATGAGGAATAAAAACGTTGTCTTTTTAGTGATGTTTGAACCAACTATTGTTAAGGTACTTCCTTATGATGTATTTACGTTTGAATGAGGTTTTGAATGAACTTAGTTGATGATAAATTAGGTGATTAAAGTGAGTAAAGTGTATTAGGTATTGAAGAATGATTGAAAGATGATGCTAAATGATTATGAGATATGAATTAAGGAAATATACATAAGTACATAAATGAGTACTTAAGTAATTGTGCGAAGTTTTAATGTATGTAAATGTGTATTGCATGATATAGAAGTGCCAGTTGAGTGAACGTATCCAGATATTACCAGGACCTCGAGGCAATAGCTATCTCGAGCATAATGTGAGTAACCTAGATGGTCTCTCACTGATTTATTGTTTGTTTAAATTATGTATTGAATTATTATGTGATGTGAATGTGTTGATTCTGGAAATTGAATACCCGAGGTGTTTGATACATGAAAAGCATATTGGAAGTGCTAATTTTATATGAATTCGTCAAAATAAGTGTACTCAACATTATTGTTGAATGTCAGACTTAGGTCTGATGATATATAAATGTGAATGTGGATAATCTAACACAAACGATTGATTGAATACATGTGATGCATCTTATTACATGATAAGCATTAAAAGATAAAGGTAGTTGTGACTAGAGTTGCCAGTGAAAAAGGGCTTAAAACTCAGAACGTGGTAAGAGCCTCTGGCTTACTATGTATAATAAGCCCTATATCCCCAATGGATAAGGGACAATTATTAATGAACCCGGTATCCACAATGGATATGGGATAGTAGAAAAAGGCACTCAATCACAACAACGTAATAATTGGAATGAGTCTCATAATCGTTGGACATACCATTTGATATGCATTATATGGATGATCGAATTGATTGTATGAATTTTTCTAAACGTGAAATGTGAAATAAATGAACAAATTTGTCTTGATTGAACATGATGATTAATGAAGTGATGTGAATTATATGATTATATGATTTGAATATGAATTGGTGTGTTGTGTGTTATAAGTGAGCACATTAACAATGGCTTGCTCACTGAGTTCACAAAACTCACAAAAATTACGACGTTGACTTTCAGGTACAAGAGAGGTGAATTAATTGCTAAGACGCTCTAAAAGAATAGTAGTTCTTGTGTTTTAGATAGAAGAAATGGTTCAAAGGTCCATCAATTGAGACTGACGGGTTAGATAGAGTTCTTGAGTTCCTCATTCATGTAGCATATTTTGTAAACTGAGCTGTAAACTTTGATTAGTTTTTGATACTATACATATATGGATGATAGATTTAATGCTAGAATTTACATTACTTTTTATGAAACTGAATGAGGAATTAGGTTTTCAAATATTGTGATATCCGCTATTTAATTTATAATGTCATGAGATAAGTGAAAGTGATTGCTCTAGCACACTACTTCCATCAGACATGTGCTTAAATGTCAAAAGGACATACAGGCACGTGTTGGATGGGAGTGAGGTGTTAGAATTCTTAGTATCAGAGCATGATTTGGCATCCATAAGGACATATAGGAATATTAGACATGAAATATCATGAGAAATGCAGATAATGATCAAAGTTCTTATCTATTATAGGTCATCTACCATAGTGACCAAGTGGGGCAATCAGTTGACCTAGAATTAGTAGGAGCCAGTAGAGAGTCTTCAGTATCTCTACTTGAAAGAATGCCTCCAAGAATTCCTAAGAGAAGGGAAAGGAGATATAATAGACTGAAAAAGTAGGGGGCTGTGGACTTCTACAAAAGTACAGACCCTGCAGAGGTTGAAGGATGGCTAGAGAGAATGGAGAGAGTCTTCGATCAGATGGACTGCGAGTCAGACGAGAAGTTTAACTATGCAGCAAGGAAACTGTATGGCCCAGCATACCAATGGTGGAAGACTATTCAAGGTAGCACCACTAGGCCTTGTAACTTAAAGTGGGAAGACTTTCTGAAGGTGTTCAAGGAGAACTACATACCCAAGATCTACCTGGATAGAAAGATTAAAGAATTTATAGATTTGACACAGGGCAATTTATCTGTGGTAGAATATGAGATAAAGTTTAATGAGCTTATAGGATAACGAATGCCTTGATTCTTACTGAAGAGGATAAGTGCAGGAGGTTTGAAGATGGGTTGAGTATGGAAATTCAGACGAGGCTAGCTATAACGAATCTGAGCAGTTTGCAGAGTTGAGAGTGGCCTCGATCCGGATTGAGCAGTTGTTAAGTGATAGTCAGGCAGAAGATAATAGTTCAAAATGAAGAGGCCTAGTGAATCTCAAGGTGGTTCTGGCAGAAGGTTTAGTAAGTGGGGGAATAGATCTTTTCAACCACCAGTTAGATCAAGATAGTCGAGTTCTTATAGAAGGGTAGTTTTATGCAATCTGGCAGTGGAAAAGGTGTAGTATTAGGATAGTTACCGAATTGTGAACATTGTGAGAAAAAACATAGTGATGAATGCTAGAGTCTGTCTAGAGCTTGCCTTTGATGCGACTCTTTTGATTATCAGCTCCGAGACTGTCCCATTGTTTATGGAGCACAGTCTGGTAAGAGAGGAGCAGTGGTAACAGAAACAAATATCCAGTAGAGTTGAGCTAGTAGGTTTGGATAAAGAGGTCGTGGCAGAGGTAGAATGAGTTTTGGGAGTTCTACTGTCAGGACTAAGGCATGGAGCAACCAACCGCAGTCTCAGGTTCTAGTTTATGCAATGACCCGATAAGAGGCTCAGAATTCTCTAGATATCATTGCAGGTGTGCTAAATATCTTTACTTATGAAGCTTTTGCATTGCTAGATTCAGGATCTACACATTCTTTTATCTCACCACATCTGGCATCTAGGTTGCATTGTGATAGAGAACTACTAAAACATAGATTAGAGGTAAGTACACCGACAGGTAGTATTATAATAATAGGAGAAGTTTGTAAGAGGTGTTTAATTCGAATTGATCATGCAAAATTGGAAGCAGATTTGATTGTACTACAGTTAAGGGAGATGGATGTTATTTTAGGTATGGATTACCTCAATGCTTATAGGGCTATTATGAATTGTTAAACTAAGTAGGTAATATTAAAATCTCCTAGTCATCCGAGAGTACTATTCCGAGGTATTGGTCAAGCAGTGCTAGCCAAACTGATCTCATTTGTGAGTGCTTTGAGGATGATGCAAGGAGGATGTGAAGCTTATCTTGTCCACGTAATCGATACTTGCACGGAAAAGAATGTGTAGGACATTTCTATTGTACGGGAATCCCTAGATGTGTTTCCCGTAGAGTTATCTAGTTTACATCCAGATAGGGAAACATAGTTTACGATCAACTTAGTTCTAGGTGCTACTCCTATATCGATTTCTCCATATAGGATGGAACCTGTGGAACTAAAAGAAATGAAGGCTCAATTATAGGAGTTGTTGGAAAAAGGTTTCATCAAACCTAGTGTATCACCATAGGGAGCTCCAGTTTTCTTTGTAAAGAAGAAAGACGGGGCCTTAAGGTTATATATCTATTATAGGCGACTGAATTGGGTAACAATGAAGAACAAGTACCCATTGCTTAGAATTGATGATTTGCTTGATCAGTTGCGTGGAGCTCAGGTGTTCACTAAGTTGGATTTGAGATCTGGGTACTATCAGTTGAAGATAATAGTGCTAATGTACTGAAAAGTGCATTCAAGAGCAGGTAAGGGCATTTTGAATTTTTAATAACACTATTTGGGTTAACTAATTCCCCAGCTACATTTATGGCTTTGATGAATAAGGTGTTTCAACCCTACCTGAATCTTTTTATGATAGTGTCCATCGATGACATTTGGTGTATTAGAAGAGTAGAGAAGAGGATGTTGAGCACTTGAGAGTAATTTTATAGATCATAAGGAAGCAATATTATGCCCATTCAATAAATGTGAATTTTGGTTGAATCAAGTAGTGTTTCGGGGTCCAAATGGACAAGGCATACAAGTAAGTATAGTTATGTCTTGCTTTTGTGTTATGATGAGTGATAATACATGGGTTGTGCTAAACGTGATTCTGAGCTTTTTAATAATGGAGGTGCTAGTAGAATGAGAGTTGAAAGTTGATAAATGAAGAGAAGTGTCTAATGTCTTATTTTTTGTTCATAATGAAGGTAAGGGAATTGATGAATAAATATATGCGTTGTGTTTTTATTTTGAGAATATGAAAATCATGAGTAGAGACTATATGGTGGATGAATTTAGATTACGAATTAAGAGTATAATGAAAGAGGAAAAACTTATGTTTAAGAAAAGGGTTTAATAATACTCTTGGAAGCGGAAGGAGTAAGGATTTAGTAAACTACAAAATGATGGTGATATGTTTTGTTATATATGATTGATGAACCTTAAGTTACAAATCGCTTTATGCTTAATATTAAGATAGGAATGGCGAGAGAATAAAACGGGGAATGAAGTAAACTTGATTGACTTTGCATGAGATGTCTTGAATATAGCAAGGAGAAAGTTAGAATGTATGCATTATAGGATTTCAAGAATAAAAGAAGTTAAGTAAATGATGATGAATCAAATGTGTAGAGTTTTTTGGATTCTAATGCAACTAATATGGTAGTTGAATTAATATATAATGAATTTTCATAAATGGAAGTGAACATTGGAAATTTTGGTTTAAATCGATGTTAGTATATATGCGGAATTCATGAGGTGGAGGAAGAAAATATACAGGGCACAATCATGGCCTTCACCCCATAACCGTGGCCTGGCAAGAATAAGGTTCTATCACGATTATGGCAAGATCACCATGATTGTGACCAGCTTCATAAGGTTTTGTCACGATTGTGGGAGGGACACTATGATTGTGGGCGGACATAAAAAGTAAAAAGGTTGTCTTTTTAGTGATGCTTGAACCAACTATTGTTAAGGTACTTCCTTATAATGTGTTTAGGTTTGAATGAGGTTTTGAATGAACTTAGTTGATTAAAGTGAGTAAAGTGTATTAGGTATTGAAGAATGATTGAAAGATGATGCTAAATGATTATGAGATATGAATTAAGGAAATATACTAGGGATTGTCATTGAGCATGCATTGTACTTAACATATATGCATATGCGCATAAATGAGTACTTAAGTAATTATGCAAAGTTTTAACGTGTGTAAATGTGTATTGCATGATTTAGAAGCGCCACTTGAGAAATCGCATCTGAACATTGCCGGGGAGATCGAGGCAATAGCTATCTAGAGCGTACTATGAGCAACTTAGATGGTCTCACACTGATTTATTGTTTGTTTAAATTATGTATTAAATTATTATGTGATGTTAATGTGTTGATTCTGGAAATTGAAAGTCCGAGGCATTTTATGCATAAAAAACATATTGGAAGTGCTTATTATATATGAATTCGTCAGAAATAAGTGTACTCAACATTATTGTTCAATGTCGAACTTAAGTCCGATGATATGTGGATGTGAACGTGGATAATCGAACAAAAGTGATAGATTGAATACATTTGATGCATCTCATTATACGAAACGCATGAAAAGATAAAGGCAATTATGACTAGAGTCGTCAGTAAAAAAGAGCTTAAAGCTCAGAATGTGGTAAGAGCCTTTAGCTCACTATGTATTATGACACTTGTATCTGTAACAGATAAGGGATAGTTATTAATGAACCCAGTATCTACAATAGATATGCGACTGTAAAAAAAGACACTCAGTCACAACAACGTAATAATTGAAAGTGAGTCTCATGAGCATTGCACATACCATTTGATATGCATTATATGGATGGTCAAATTGATTGTATGAATTGTTCTAAATGTGAAATGTGAAATAAATGAACAAAATTTTCTTGATTGATCATGATGATTAATGAAGTGATGTGAATTAGGTGATTATATGATTTGAATATGAATTGTTGTGTTTTGTATTACAAGTGAGTAAATTGATAATGACTTGCTCACTGAGTTCGCAAAACTCATGAAAATTGCAACATTGACTTTCAAGTGCAAGAGAGGTGACTTAGTTGCTAAGCAGCTCTAAAAGAAAACTAGTTCTTATGTTTTGGATAGAAGAAATGGCTCAAAAGTCCGTCAACTGAGACTAAAAGATTAGATAGAGTTTTTGAGTTCCTCATTCATGTAGCATATTTTGTAAACTAAGTTGTAAACTCTAATTAGTTTTTGATACTGTACATATATGGATGGTGGATGTAAGGCTACAATTTACATTATGTTTTATGAAATGAAATGAGGAATAATTTATGATGCCGTGAGATAAGTGAAAGTGATTCCTCTAGTGCACTACTTCCATCAAGCATGTGCCCGAATGTCAGAAGGACGTGTAGGCACGTGTCGGATGGGAGTGGGGCACTACAAAAGCAATGCACAATTAGAGATCTTAGAGCAATGTGGTAATTTGATGTATATTTTATATTTTATTGTACATACTGATTAGTATAGCTATAGCCTCTTTTGCCTGTAATTGTATGATCCTTATTTAGGATCATGTATTAGCTTTTGCTATAATTTAATATATATTATTTTATTTTTCAAAAAATCATGGATTGCCTTCCATGCAGCGCTTCATTTACCATCACCAGCTTGACGCACTTCTTTTGCTAACTATGGTACAAATGAATCATATACTTATAGCGCCCCTATAGGTTTCATAACCTATAAGTGAGCTACCAGACTGTGCTTACCACCACCTTTCTTCCTCGTCTTCTTCTTTTGGTTATTGTTTCAAATTTGTGGCTTTTCTAGTGGGTCCTTGTGAGTATAATTCTGCTCAAATTTTTCACAAGACTCCTTTCTTTTAATAGCATCCATAGATTTGAAAGAATTTCTTATACCATCAGATACTTTAAACAAAACCCCCTCATCCCTCACTCTTAGAGTTAACTAGCCTTCATCAATGTCTATAAGAGACTAGGAGATAGCTAAAAATGTTCGTCCGAAGATAAGGGGTGTCTCCAAATCTTCCTTTATTTCTAAGATGATGAAGTCCAAAGGAAAGGTGAATTTGTCAATGTTAACAAGAACGTCCATGAATATGCCCCTAGGATGGTGATTGATTTATCAACCATTTGCAAACACATCCTAATTGGTGCAAATTTACCTAACTCCATCTTTTTGCATAAATTGTAAGGTCTCATACTTATGCCAAATCCTAAGTTCGTAAAAGCCTTATCCACTTTGACACTACCAATAGTACAAGGAATATAAAAATCCCCTGGAACATCTTGCTTCTATGGTATTGCTGCCACTTTGTTGGAGTTCTCATTGCTTAAAACTTCATGTCCTGATTTCTTTGGTTCCTCTCTATTTAATAACTTCTCTTTTATGGATTCCATAAGGGCAAGTTATGTTTTTAATTGCTCTATTATATCAAGAACCTCATTCAACTATGCTTCTTTTAGCTTTCTTTGCACTAAAATGGGGTATGGAATTGTAGGATGATACTGTTTGATTTTTTTCAGGTTATATTTACACTGCACGGAGCTTTCGTTAACCCTTTTCTTTTCTTCTTCCCTTTCTTCTTTAACTAGATTGAGTTTGTCTTTAGTGGCCTAGGTCATTGCCATTATCCTTTCCTTTAAATTTGTTTTAGTATTGCTCGGAAGGCTCCCCACACTGTGTGCAGACAATGCATTGGCTAATTGGATCATTTGGACTTCTAAGTTATAAACGGAAGATGTATGATTCTTCGTTACTTGTTCAAACCTTTCTTCCAACCTCTTAAGAGCTTCATCCATGCTTCCGATCTTGTCTAAGATTTTATCTAATTTAGTGTTCGTGGAGTTTTTTTCTCCTGATGAAATCTAGGTGACCTTTGAGGTCAAAATTGACCTCCTGTATTAGTTGACTAAGAAAATTTTGGGTAGTTCTTCTACCCAGGATTATAAGTGTTTGAGTAAGCAATGTTGCCCCCTCCTCGACCAAACTATGCTCCCATGTAAGGAATGTTCCCCCCTCCTCGACCATACTATGCTCCAATGTAATTGAGTTGCTCCATTTGTTGTTTTGCATTATAAAGTAGTCGATGATATCATAGTTGTCTTGTACACACAGCTCACAGGAGCTGAAGAGGAGGCTTTCATGTTATTAAGTAATCGGGTTAAGCTATCAATTTTGGCTTACATTTCCATTATTGAGTTAACAACTAAGGGTCCCTTTTACTTTTAAAGAGTTGTGTGCCATCTTCTTCTGTCTATTTTCCAAAGACATGTTACTTGCCATCTCCTCCAATAATTCCTCCACTTCCTCAACCGTATTGCTCATTAAAGATCCTCCAAGTGCTGTATCTATGGTGCCTTGTGTAGGTGCAGTAACTCCATTATAGAAGGTTTACAACAGGAATTCCTTGGGGTACGTTGGAGTAAGGACACCTCATTTGAAAACCCTTATACCTTTCCCGTGCTTCATAAAGTGACTCACCATCACTTTGTTGGAAATTCGTGATTTTCTTTATCAATTTCGTCATCTTGGTAAGGGAAAATACTATTCTAGAAAAGCACAAACCAACCACTCCCAAATTGTGACATTTACCAAACTTAGCGAATAATACCATACCTTAGCTCTATCCTTTAGCGTGAAAGGGAAGAGCCTCATCTTAACTACATCTTCTGGCATTCCATGATATTAAAAGGTATCACAAATTTCCAAGAAATTCACTATATGAGCATTAGGATCCTTATTAGTCAACCTGTAGAATTGTCACATTGGTTTGCATCATGTTTAGCAAGGTTGGCTTAATCTTAAATGAGGCTGCTTGAATTGGTAATTGAGTCATGCCTTGATTCACAACGTTGAACTCCAATCTCAAGAAATACATAAGGGTTCATCACTGGTTTCCTTTATTTCCTCTTTGATTGAATTCCTAATGAAATTCTTCAACCATTGGTTCTTTGATTTCTCTTTCTAGATGTCTTGCTCGACGAATTGTCATTCCAAATGGGTGATTTCAATTGCTAAGGTTTCGGCTATCTGACTTAAACTCTGAGTAACTCTTATGTTCATGTAATCACATGGACACAGAAGAGGTGAAAATTTATTAGACTAAAAGAATCAACTAATATTAACTAACTCCTTGGCAGAGGTGCCAAAAACTTGTTGATCAAGTTTTACAATTATATACCCTCAATATTCCGCTAGTGCACGGGTTGTAAGTCTAGCAGTTGAGGTACTAGTCCCATGAAGAATTAGCTAAACGAATTAAATCCTAACTTTATCTCATGTAAAAATTGCAATTAAAATGAAAATAAAATGAACTGAAAATTATACAATTGAATATGGATTGATTAATTCTAAAATTAATGCAAGGAAATAGAAATTGAGCACAACCACTTAACAATAGAAAATTACACAAGGAAGATTAACCAATTATAAGAAGAGGGCATTTATCCTATTGTCAATTGTTAGCTTAATTCCTTTTAAGTTAATGGGTGTCGGTCCTAAAAATTAAAAGGGTTGATCATTCTCCCTCAAATTTTAATCATTAAACCCTAAACCATAACCTAATTAAACCAATTTACAGATTTTACAATGTCTTAATTAACAAAATAGCCTACCTTCTAATTAGTTCTTAAGCATTTTAATAAAAAATCGGGTTCTCACACAAGATCTCTCTTTGTATAACTATCGATTTGATTGTTTATGTGATCTATTAGGTTGTTAACACCCATTAGCTATCCTAACCATGTTACTATCGATTCACTCTCTCGATTTGTTACCGAAGTATGCAAAAACGATAAACAATCACAGTACCTAAAGACATTAACATCAAAAGAAAACAAAGCACAATTGATTCAAGAATAAATCCCAAATGAAGTTTAGAACATCCTTAAACAACTATTCATCATCCTCATATTCATCTCAAACATCAAATGAAATAAAGAAAAAAAGAATTAAGAAAATTAACTTGGAAGGATGGCTAGAGTGGTTAGCAACATCAACTCCTCTTTTTCTTCTTCTTCTCTTCTCTCCTCTTCTTTCTTCCTTACCTTCTTTCTCTAAATGGTAAGATGGAGGCTATTTGATTAGGTCATCTCTTTTTCCTTTTATAATGCTTTTGCCTTTTAGGGTAAAAAACTAGGTTTTACTTAGGCTAAAAAGTCTAAAATGACCCTGCGAAAGTAAAAATGGAAGCAGACCCCACATCTGTATCATGCCTATCACGATCATGGCAGGTATGTCATGGTCGTGACACTTTAAAAGAAGATTCTGTCACGATCGTGGCAATGATGTCATGTTTGTGACCCCTAAAATGAGCTTCTATCACGATTGTGGCCATGTCTAGGTCACTTTTATCATGACCGTGATTGGAATGTCACGATCGTGATCCTAACTCTTCCTCCAAACTTTCTCCAACTTCTCTCGATCTTCTTCATTTGATCTCTAACACTAATAAATACATCAAAAAACCTCAAATGCAAAAAATTAAAGTCCAATAATATGCTTTAAACCACATAACACTCAAAAACACAAACACATAATCATATTGACACAAGTCTAAACCCAAATATGCACAAATCTTCTAATCAACAACTAAAAACACACTAACATACCTATTAAAACATAATGTAAACTATAACCATCAACCATGCACAAAAATGTCTCAGAATGGATAAACCAAAAGCTCATCATGTTACTAATCTTTAAGAGGCAATGATATGATGACATATTGCAGAAACATGAAATTAATGGGTAGAGAAAGTAGGATTACCACCTTGCAAATTGAGAACACTTCTTTAAATAGTAAAAAAGTGGCATGACAATGTGGCATTCTTTGTAGTTCTTTTAGGTTACATTGAGTACATTCAATCATTTGTAAGAGAGTTAAGAGTGTTACAAAAAAGTTCTTACTGAGAGCTTTAAGCAGGAAGGTCATGACTGATTATTTTGTAGAGTACTTCAAATTGGAAGTAACTTGAGTCTTCTTATTGTTTTACTTTGTGAATAGATCATCTTTCTCTCGTTTATTTAATGATTGATTTATAATAAACCCTTGTGTTAACAGCATGAGCGAAATAATAAAAAATAAATAGTGTGGGCATTTGAAAACAAAATGGACTTGTTAGTTAACAATTAAAAAAAAAAGTTGAAACAGGCTTTAACATAATTAAACTTAGCTATTACATAAGGAGTTCATCAACTTAATTTAATTCCACTATACTCATAAAAAATTCATGTAATAGTAGTCATAATTGACTATGAAAGAATTAAAAATATGAACAATGGATATTCCATATGGAATAAAATAATTTGGTGGAAGAGACGTAGCTTTAGGATTCCTTTCTTCTCTCTCTCTCTCTCTCTCTCTCTCTCTCTTTACTAGCTCATTTTCCTTTCATGGCTTTGTTCCCATATTCTTCGTTGCTCTGTCTCTCTCTCTCTATTTTTTTTACATAACCCACTCTCTCTATTTATTGCAAGGCTTTCTCTTCATATTACTTATCCACAAAGATTCTTTGTTTCCCTCCAAAACCTTATTAATCTTCTCCTTTTGAATTTTTCCTTCTAAGTTCTACAAAATATCAATTTTTGCAACCTTAGAAAATATTTAACTAGTGTAATTATTTATATGCCTTTCTTCGTTTCTGTTTTTTATTAGTTCCTTTTCTTCATTGTTTATATTCTCATTCTCTCTCTCCCCCCAAATGGTTCCTAAACAATTTCTTAATTAAAACTTGACCAATCCTAATTAAAAATTAAAACTTAATTGAATTTAATAAAGGCTAGCTAATTAATTACAATTGATAATTAATTTAATCTAACTTGACATTTTGATAACATAATTAATCTTAAATAAACATAAAAATCCAATTAACTACAAACTAAGATAAGTTGTATGAATTTAAAAATGACTAAAAATAATTAACTATAATATGAAGCAATTTGAAGTGAATTAGATATAGTAGAATGTAAGTAGAGGAGAATCAATTTTTAGATTCAAAGCTCTCTCCCTGTTGATAAGAACTTTTCTAGACTGTATGAACTTGGCCTTTTGGTCTCCATATTTGTAGAGCATACTGAAGACTTAATAGGGGATCAAATTCTATCTTGCCTGAAAATAATTCAAATCCCAGATGATCATGCCACTAGGAGCATTAAATGAGGACGGTGCACCTGGAGAAGTATGCAAGCTACTTCGCTGAATCTTCTTCTTTTATAGAATTATGGAAGCATTAAATCATCTGTGGTATGTTCGAGAGCCCTGCAAGATATATCAGCAAACTATTATAAAATTATTGAATGGGGTAACAAGGAGGATGAAAAGTCATTCAGCTTTAAATCAACTTGAGAAATATATATGTTCATATGTTCAAAGATGGACATTCACCTATTATGCACCTCATCAAAGATGGAGAAGTCTGCATTCTAGTAATCACAATATCGAAAAACAATTGAAGGAATGTGCTGGATTTTGTAGTAATCCTCTCCTCCAATCTCAAGCCTCGTTCTGAATGCTTTAAGCATTGATCGGATTTCCAAATCCTGAAGAGCAGTGACGAACCTCAATCCAGCCGGGACCATCTTCAAAGAATTGCAGTTTGAAATCTCTATACGGCAAAGATTAGGCATGGCTTCTTCCTCCACGCTCCAGTCTTCTAAGTTGGGTAAATCATACAAGAACAGCGACTTGAGTTGAGGAAAACCATTATCAGAGCAAATCATCTTCTTTCCGAGGTAAGAATCCATTTGTAAACGAAGAATCCTCAAGTTGGGCAGCTTCTCGAGTGTTACCATTGGATCTACTATAAGTTTTGAACCCTGCAGGTCCAACTTTGCAAGGTTGAAAGAAAACTGATTGTGCTCTGGCAGTTTCTCTATTTGCCCTTCTATGTGGAGCTTATACAGATGAGGACATCCTGCGATGACTAGATTTACAGTTGAATCTTCATTGCTGAC
>JAOSBO010000008.1:30484287-30496650 GCA_027563915.1 Erythroxylum rotundifolium
AAACTGTAACTGAAGAAGATTAAGGTACATGTAAATACACTTGCTTTCTAGGGCACTATATTTACATAACTCCAACACGGTCCTGCATGAGTCTTACTAGCATAGTAGATTGCATGCAACTTCTTATCTTTCTGTGGACCGAAAACACAACTTATGGCCTGATCGCTTGCATCACATATCACTTCAAATGGTAATGTCCAGTCTGGTGGTGATAAAATTGTTGCTGAAATTAATGCCTCCTTCAAAGTATTAAATGTAAGATATACTTATCATCAAATACAAAAGGTACATCCTTGACAAAGAGATTTGTTAGAGGTCTCGCAATTTGTGAAAAGTCCTTGATAAAGCAATGTTAGAACCCTATATGACCTAAGAATCTTTGGTCATCTTTTACATTACTTGGTGGTGGAAGCTCTCAATCACCTCTATTTTTGCTTTGTCAACTTCAAACCCTTGATGTGAGATTTTGTGGCCTAGCACTATCCCTTCTTGTACCAGAAATGGCATTTCTCCCAATTCAGCACTAGATGTGATTCCTCATACTTGTGAAGAACTATATCCAAGTTCATTAAACACATGTGCAGTTTCCAAAGATTGAAAAATCATCCATGATTACCTCCATTATATCTTCTATCATGTTCGCAAAAATTGACTTTATGCATCTCTGAAATGTGGCTGGAGCATTGCAGAGTCTGAAAGGCATCCGTCTATATGCAAATGATCCATAAGGGCAAGTGAAAGTGGTTTTCTCCCGATCATCTGGATAGATGAAAATCTGATTGTAGCCTAAGTATCCATCAAAGAAACAATAAAATGAATGGCCAGCTACCCTTTCTATCATCTGATCTATGAATGGGAGAGGGAAGTGATCCTTCTTAGTCACTGAGTTAAGCTTCCAACAGTCTATGCATACTCTCCATCTTGTGACTGTACTTGTCGAAATTACTGCTCCACTTTCGCTCTCTAACATTGTCATTCCTTCCTTTTTAGGTACACATTACATCGGGTTGACCCACTCACTATCAAAGATGGGATAAATTATCTCTACATCTAGGAGTTTGATGATTTCCTTCTTGAATACCTCCTTCATATTAGGAATCAACCTCCGTTGATGTTTCCGCATTGTTTTATAACCGTCCTCTAAATTTATTCGGTTCATGCAGACATTCGGACTTATTCGTCAAATGTCTTCAATCTGCCACCCGATAGCTTTTGTCTGCTTCTTAACAACCTCCACTACCTTACTTTCTTATTTTTCACTCAATTGGTTAGAGATTATTATTGGTAAAGTTTTACCATTACCAAGAAAATTATACCGAAGGTGTGCAAGTAAAGGCTTAAGTTCTAATGTCGGAGGCTTCTTTAAAGATGGTGGAGTGGGTGCTTCGGTCCGAACTAATTTGTCTTGATGCACTGGAACATTTGTCCCCTCTATCTCATCATCTTCCGTAGATTCAACATTCTAGTGTTCATTGTCATCCTCTGCTTATAATGACTTCACTTCTACAATGCAGCTCTCAATTTGTTCTTGCAGTTTATGATCAAATATTTCGACCTTCATGCATGCACTACTCGCTACTGGATTCTTCAAGGCCTTATTCATATTGAATTCAACTTAATCTTCTTCTATTCTAAGTGTCAATTTACCTTTATGAACATCAATTTTGGCTTTCCCGGTATTCATAATAGGTCAAACCAGGATCGATGGGTAGTTTTTATCTTCTTCAAAATCCAAAACCAAAAAATCCACTGGAATAATAAACTTGTCCACTCGCATCAGTACATCTTCCACTATTCCTAGTGGCCTTTTAATGGACTAGTCTGCCAGTTAAATTAACATTGAGGTAGGCTTGACCTCTCCTAGTCCCAACTTCCTGAATATTGATAAAGGCATAAGATTGATACTAGCTCCTAGATCGCATAAACACTTTGTGAATTCCAAGTCACCAACCACACAAGGTATTGTGAAACTTCCTGGATCTTTCAATTTTGATGGCATTTCACTAGTGACTATTGAGTTACAAATACCAGTTAAAGCTACCATCTAATTATCCTCCCAAGTATGCCTCTTCGATAATATGTCCTTCAAAAATTAACATATTTTGGCATATGTTCTAATGCCTCCACAAAAGAAAGATTGATCTATAACGTTCTAATTTCTCAACAAACTTCACAAATTGTTCATTCAGCTTCTTCTTTTGTAACTGATGAGGAAATGGTACCTTGGGTTGATATGGTGTCTGTGCAACATATGGAGGGTATTCTCTTATATACCCTTCTCTCTCCTTCTCTTGATTCTTCTCTACTAGCTGGGCAAGCTCCTCTCTTGTCCTTGTGGTTGGTTCAATTTCCTTCCCACTCCAAAGTGTGATAACCTTTAGTTGCTCCTTTGTTTTTGGTCCCCATGTGCTAGGAATATTTCCGACCTTCTGCCTAAAGAAGGCATCTATCAGTTGACTCACTTGGGCTTTTAAATTATAAATGGAAGTTGCATGTCTCTTATTACTCTGCTCAAATTTGTCTTCCAACTTCTTATGTGCGTCATCTAAAGTCCCAAGCTTATATAAAATTCTGTCCAATTTAGAATCCATCGAGCTTGTTTTGGCCTGTTGGAAGCTTGTTTGGCCTTGGGGTCTGAACTGCCCTCCATTGTTGTTGTTTGACCAGGATAAGTTTGGGTGATTCTTCCACAGAGGATTATAAGTGTTGGAGTAGGGATTATTACCCCCTCCAAGTCCGAATTGGGCCCCCATATAGTTAACTTGCTTTTAGTTTTCATCCCTTGTTAGGTAACAGTTCATCGTATCATGATCCATCTGGTCACATAGCTCATATTTAAGTTGCACAGCTTTCATTGTAGATGAGGGTGACGCCTTCATATTGCTAAGTTGTCACATCAAGTTGTTGGTCTTAGCTTGCATTTCCGTCATCTGATCGACAGTGACCATTCCCTTCTACTCCCTAAAGTTGGTAGGTTGCCTACTACGTTTACTGGCCCATAAACAACTATTGTTGGCCATCTTCTCTTTTAACTCCTCCACTTCATTGACCGTCTTCCTCATTAACGATCCTCCTAACACCGCATCAATGGTGCCTCTAGTATATGGGTTAACACCATTGTAAAATGTCTGCAATAGGAACTCCTTGGGTAAATTGTGTTGTGGGCATCTCCTTAGCAGGTCCTTGTAATGCTCCCACGCTTCATAAATAAACTCCCCGTCACTTTGTTAGAAGTTTGTAATTTCTTTAATAATTTTGGTGGTCTTCGCTAGTGGGAAGTATTTATCTAAGAAGGCACGTACTAGCTGTTCCCACGTTGTGATATTAGCAAGGCTCAGTGAATAATACCAAGCTTTTGCTCTATCCCTAAGTATGAAAGGGAACAACCTAATACTCATTGCATCTTCCGACATCTGGTGATACCAGAAATTATCATAGATCTGGGAAAAACTCACGATGTGAGTGTTCAGGTCTTCGTTTGCTAGTCTATAAAAGTGGACATTCATCTAAAGCATATTAAAGAGTATTGGCTTTATTTCAAAAGAGATGGCTTGAACTAACAGTCTACCCACTCCTTGGGTTGCAAGATTGAACCCTAGCTTTATAAAATCCATAAGTGTCCTCTGTTGCTGCCTTTCAGGGTTGACTTCTTTATCCATATTTCTTTGGAACTCCTCGGCCATTTGTGCTTTCTCGAACTTTTCTTGTTCTTCTAGCCGAGCTTTCTTAAGGGTTTTGTTCTAAACGTCTGATATCTAAATCTAATTTCTCTGTTGTGTAACTCGATCCCCTAGTGACTCTTGTGTTTATACATGAGCAAGATTCCTACGTGAAGCTAACAAAAACGAAACAAAAATTAAAACTATCCTAATGTCTTAAACTATAGAACCAAATTGCCTTCCCCAGCAACGACACCAAAAACTTGTTCGCTCAAGGTTACATGCACTAAGTTTTACTATTTATAACCTTGGTAATTATCGCAAACGCATAAATCATTCATGTAGTACCTAGGGTGTCAATCCCACCAGGAAGGGAACTAGTTCTAAAATCTAAAGGCAACTAATTTCACAATACCTAATTGAAAAACTATTGCAAAAATTAAACTAAATCAATTGATAATCAATTTGAGAAATTAAAGCACCAAAAGAGTAACGAAAATAGAAACTCATAACCAACCCAAAATTAACCTAGAAATTGCCAAAGGGGAGAAAGAGGATTTTAATTCGAAATTAAATGAAACCTAACCAATTATACGACACTAAACTGATGGGTCTAGACGGTCCTAAGGTGAATTACTCTCTCGAGTTATAATTCTTAACCCTAATTAATAATCCTTAATTCAAATTATGGAAATTGCGATCTCTCGATCTACAATTGGTTTAAAACCTAAATTAGTTATAAGTTTTCTATTAACCTATCAGGAATCTATGCTCAATCTCTTCTTACACAACTCTACCAGTTTGGTCCAATTCTCTATCTAATGACTCACCTAACTTTTGTTAGCCCAAATCAATGGTTTTCACCTGACTCACCCTCTCAATTCATTGCTGAATTATTAAGAACATAATTGAATTAACCATCAAGCAATAGAAAACACAATCAATTGAATTTTATTAATCTTAAAATTTTATTTCCAAAGGTAAGTATAAACTTGACTCAACATTCAACACAATAATTCTCAACACCTATTTCAATTCTATACATAAATAAAACTAAAATAAATGGAAGTAGAATAGAATCTCAAAAATGGAGACTATAGGAAACTACCTGCTCCGGAAGGTGCTTCGTGTCTAGTTAGACTCGGTGTCTCTCTTTCTTTGTCTCCTTCCTCGATCTCTTGATTTCTCTCTAGGGTTTCTCTTAGGAGTAACAAAATCTTACTTCTTGCAACACTTTTTGGCTCTCTCTAATCACTCTTGAAGGCTGCTAAGTATTGTTCTATTCATTCTGTAGCAGCCCTAAGTCAAACTCGGGGTTGAAATGGTATGATAAATAACCCAAAAGTTAAGTTTTCGTGTAAGCTCGACGTAGGGCACGATTGTGGTTGACACATTACCCTTTCTGTCACAAGCGTGGCTTGAAATGCAAAATCATGTCCTGTCTTGATGCTCTCTGTCATGATTGTGGCCCAATGCGCATGATTATGGCCTAGCTGCTACTGGCTCTTCCTCTTCTGTCACGATTGTAGCCAATGTACACGATTGTGGCCTGTGTCTTTTAGCCCAAACTCTTAAAATCTTCACCGCTTTTCCCTGTTTAACCTACGAAACTAGCATACACATATCAAGGTATGTAAAGAATATACAAATTAAGCTCAAAGATTCAAACTAACCCATAAAACACTTAAACACACAAACATAATTCCACCATAAATGCACACTCAACACTCAAATTCACCCTAAAAGCATAAAAATTTAAACCCTAAAACATTATGCGAAACAAAACTATCAGACACATGAATTATACATTAACTATCTGGAATTCTTAAATCCTAAACTTCTCAACTGATTCTTATATGCATGAATTCTTTAACCAAGTGACTTCTAGTATTTGTTCCCCTTTAATCTGTGGGTTAAATGGGATAATTTTTTTTAGTATAGTAATTCCATAGAGTATAGTAACTCCTTTATATTTCCTTTTGGTCATACTTCCATTTCTTGAAAGACATTTTCTTTTTAACTAGGCTTATAATCAAGGAGAGTTTTGTTTGCTTACCCTAGTTCAAATTTTAATTTTTTTTAAATGTTCATCTTCTTCTGGCTAATAAATAACTATTCTTCCTAAAAAAATTACTGCACTTGGAAGAATAACATGGTAAATTTATTTGGGTTCTACTAAATTGGTTTATTTTCGCCCTATTAATGACAAACCTAATTTTGAAATTCCTTCTTTTTTATATAATGGCAACTTCTGGTAAGTTCACCAATTGCAGGTATGAGAGAGAGACTCTAGCTTCTCACTAGCAATAACAACAGGTATGTCTACTCTCCTTTACTTCCTTAACCACTTCGACACCCTCCTATAGTAACATTATTCCCTATCAACCTTCCTTCTCCACTGCAACCTTCATTCCCATCTAAAGCTCACTATGCATTCTGTTCTCATAACTCCAAAACTCACTGTACCATTGCTCCCTATCAACCTTCCTCCTTCACTAAAACCTTCATTCCTCTCCACAACTCACTTTGCATTATGCTCTAACCTCATAACCCACCAAGGACACACTAGACTTTTCCAAAACTCACCACATTACTGCCTCTTCTTCTTACTATTGTTTCCCAAAATATTTCTAACAAACCTACCCTAAAAGCTACCACTTTCCTATTTCATGTTTTATCTCTAATGATGACCCATCCCATTGCACCCTCCCTATCTAATTTTCCACCTTTACCTTTCGATCTTCCTAATTTTACCTCTATTACTGCCTCCATTCTCAATGCCTCAACCATACCTTCTCCTTCATCTACTCCCACACATATTTCTACCCATACATCCACTATTGCCCCCATCTGGAAATCTTGGAAGCAAGTTATTAGAGAACAAACCCCTTGACCTTGGCATAGGCCTATTCACCACCCATAGAAATGGATGGAAAACTAGATGTTTTCCCTAATCTTAAAGTCTTGAAAGAAGGAGCACGAAGCTGGGAATCCACCACTCTGGTTTTCTTCTTTGACAAATGACCACCTTTCCCCTTAGTGTCTTCATGGGCCAACAAGCTCTGGAAAATCCAAGGACTACTGGATGTACTACTCTCCAAATATAACGTGATCCTTTTCACCTTCTCTTTCACCTCAAAAGCTTAAAACATCTGGGAAGGCCCTTGGCACTTTGGTAGCCACCCTATGTTCCTACAAACTTGCTGGCCATGCTTAAAACTTGAAACCCTCAGGATCCAAAAGATCCCATTTTGAATTAACTTCCACAACATCCCCTTGAATCCTAGACAACCTAAAGGTTAGGATCTTTAGCAAGCTACCTTAGTTGATTGTTGTGCATAGATGAACACATTGCTAAGATAAAGTGCATAGGATATGCTAGGATTTGCATCAGTGTGGATCTTTCCAAGGAATTCCCTAGCGAAATCCCAATCATGAGACTAAAAGAAGATGGCAAACTAAGGGCATACACTATAGCCATCTCTTACCACTAGAAAACACGTTATAAAATCTAAGGAAAAACCTAGAAACCCACAGAAAAAACCTTAAACATAGAAAGCTACCAAAAACTCATAAGGACAACAGATGAATCTCAACCTCTAGAACCCATGGAGAATCCCAATCTTTTGATCCTTGATATAGTCATGCCAACCATAGAGGAAGATACTATTGCATTACGAATACCTTGATCCTTCCATAATACCTGTCAACATTGACTAACAACACAATGAGCTGCAAAAAGATTTTAATGAGGCACATAATCATATACACAAGGATCTCAATACATTACACAATGCTGAAAAGGAAACTAAAGAAAAATCATATGCAACAAATGCAAATTTTCTAGAAGCCACTACTAAACTTGTAGCCATGATAGCTACTTCAAATTCTATTGAAGAGCTGCCAACTGTGAGTACTACTATCCATACAGATCCTATTATAACCCCCATTCATAATAAAGGAATCAAAGTAGATGATGAAACTATCAAATTCCATACCATGAAGAGAAAGAGATCTACAATTCAAACTCTTTACTATGTTTATCATCACATAGAATGTAAGATCAATAAATTTTCCCAATAAACTTTCAGCTTTAAGGGACTTTGTTTTGTGAGAGAAACCTCTTATTATTCGATTACTTAAAACTAAAATTTAATTAGAAAATCTAGCCAAGCTAGAGATTTTTTTGGTTATCATTGGAACATGCTTACAAGTCATAACCATTATATTCTTGGTAGAATTATCATCTGCTGTAAAAAGGATGAACTCAAGGTAGATCTACTGAACTCGACTGACCAAGCTATGCATCTTAACCTATTTTTCATGCAGGAACACATCTGAACTTATCAATCATATATGCAAGCAATTTTAGATTTTAGAGAAAATAATTATGGAACAATCTTAAATCTTTCAACAATAACACCTCCAACTTGTGGCTTATCTTTGGAGACTTCAACTCGATCTTATTTACATCAAAAGCATAAGGTCATTGCAATCTAAAGAACTAAAAAGTTTATTTGAAAGAATGTGTGGAGGATTTAGAAGTGACTAATCTTAAGTATGCTAGACACACTTTCACTTGGTCCAATAAAAAAATCCAATTGGTAAATTAAGGGGAAATTGGATCAGGCCCTAGTTAATGACATATGGCTTAAACATTTTCTTAACAATGTTGCAACATTTAAAGATCCCATCTTCTCAGATCATACATCAATAGTTCTTAACAACTTGTTATAGAAAGTAATCAAACGACATCCTTTTTGTTTTAACAATTTCTTAGTAAATGTACCGATGTTATAAGAAGCTTGTAGAAAAGGGGTAGTACATTTTTACCACATGATCAAACAATAGAACTATGCTCAAAAATTGAAGCTCATTAAGCAAAAACAAAAAATTCTAAATTCTTTACTTCACATCCTACTAATCAAATGCTATTGGATAGAGAAAAATTGTTATTATCTTAGTTTATACAGGCCACACACAATCATAATTCTCTCTTACAATAGTGAGCTATAGTGAGTTGGTTAAAGGATAATTGTATTAGCTTCTTTTTCTACCCAATTCTTGCAATAAAAAACTATAATAAAATATATTCCATGACTTCCACGGATGGCTTCCTACTTCATACACCTCAAAAAATCTAAAAGAAAATATTCAGTACTTTGAAGACCTACTTGGCACCCCTAGCCCCTCTACTATCACCATTGAAGACCTTAGCCAGCTTTCACTTACACAAATCTCAAATCTAGATTTGGATTCCCTTATCAAACCTATGGACACAACTGAAATAGAAACTATAGTATTTGGAATGGACATCTCTAAAGCCCAAAGTCTTAATGGTCTCAATGGCTTACTCTTCCAAAAATCTTGGACCACCAAAGGACAATTTATTACACAGGTAGTCTAAGAGTTATTCTCCAAAGGGACTCTTCTAAAAGACATTAATAGAATTTTTATCTTCTTGATTCCTAAATCCTTAAACCCTACCAAATTTAATGAATTTAGACCTATCACTTACACAAATTTACTTTACAAACTTATCTCCAAAGTACTAGCCACTAGATTGAAGAAAGCACTAACCTCACTGATCAGTGACAATCAAGGTGCCTTCTTAAATGACAAACATATTGGGGATAATATCCTTACAGTACAAGAGCTCCTTAAGAGTTACTATAGATCCAACTACTCTCTAAAATGCACAATCAAGATAGTCTTTCATAGAGCCTTTAACAATGTGAGTTGGGAATTCTTATGGACAATGTTGCATGTCCACGAGTTTCTTGACTTATTCACTAGTTAAGAGAGTGCATCACACTTGATTTGTTGTCGATTTTAATCAATGACACTCGTACCAAATTTTTTAGGGCATCAAGAGGTCTACGAAAAAAGGATCCCCTATCCCTTTGTCACTTCATTCTTTGCATGGAGACTCTCAACTTTCTCATCCATCATGAAGTGATCCATAATGCCAAATTTAGGCATCATGTAAAATGAAAAAAAATTGGATTGACTGACCTTTTTTTTGCAGATGATCTCCTTTTATTTTTCAGGGCAAAGATGGACTTTATACAAAGCTACATGAAAACTCTTAACATTTCTAAAAGCTTCTTAGGTCTATAATTTAACCCAAAAATGAGCCACTTCCTCCTATCCAAAAGTGCCATTTCCTTGGGAACTCTCATCTCTCAAACCATTAGAATACAGTTTAAAAATACACCTGTGTTGTACCTAGGAGTACCAGTTTCCATTACAGGTCTTAATTATATGGAGTACATACCACTTTTAGAGAAAATACAGAAAAGGATTAGGTCATTGACAAACAAATCTCTCTCTTATACTACGAAAGTGTAGCTCATCAAATCTGTCCTAAACTCTCTACATGTTTATTAGAGCTCCCACATTTTTTTTAAACAATTGCTTTTCAATTTTGTTTTAGAAAATCTATCTTTTTAGTCTCAAAAATATATCAATATATCCAACATAATAGGCAACACAAATTGAACATTTTATCTTTAAAATAGGATTGAAATCACATGTAAATACATTTCATATAAGAAAATTCAATCCTATGAACGATCCATAATGAAACCCAAACTGCCTAACCTCTCAATATATCCATTCATCTTCAACACGTACTGCACTAGAGATGATCCCTTAACCATCTTTGAACGGAAAAGCAACCTCAAGATCTCGAACCTTTCAGACCGAGCTTGATCATCAAACAGTTCCCTTAGATGGTCGACTATAGTATGAACATCCATAGCTTCATGTTGCTTTTACAGTTCTTGTGACATAGAGGCTGGTATTATACAACTAGCTAACTCACTATCATCTATCATCTATCATCTAGTAGCTTCTTATAAGCTTTCTGATCTTCATCAAATGTGTCAATAGTAGGGGGATCAGGAAGTGGTTCATCTAGGACATATCCTAGTTGCTTGAACTTGAGAACAATTCTTAAATTCCGTAGCTAATCCAAGAAGTTTGGTCCTGTGAGTTTGTTGGAATCTAACAGGGAGGGTAGGTTCACACTAGATGACATCGTGCGATTCAATAACCTAGAAGAACAAGAGAAAGTGTTAGAATGTACATTAATGCATATCAACAAGGGCTTCAATCACATGCATTATAATGTCCCACTATTCTTATTCAAATCCATAGCCCTCATTACAAATTCGAGAAAACTTACAGTTTTCTTAATGGGCCAACATCTGATATCACCAAGAATGACCTTGGGTTTTTCCAACAAGCCACCTTAGGTCAATTGGTAGGTATCATTCATACCAATTGCATTTATTTATGCAACTGCCAATTGTTCCATCACTATTGATTTAACACACTCATTGAGTCATCAACTCTTGATATGTATACATCCCATGTATATAATCAAACTTTGCCTCTATCCACATTGACCTTGGGTTTGTCCAACAAATCAATGCTTCCATTTAAGTCCAACTCATTAATCCAAAAATTTAATTTCCATGGTTTGAACATATTCGTGTAGTGCAGGTTTGGGTTTGCCCAATAACCCAACTCTAAAAGAACTCTGGTTCTTGCCATATCAATGGAAGGCATAAGCCTTAACATTTTGGTTGAGGGATTTGTTCTTTACCCTCATCAATACTTGGATGATTTTGTGTATATATATCACATTTATACATTAAGATTATGGACGACTCAATTAAATTGAGCCTATGTCCATAACTACCTTTCAAATGCATCTAATGTATGTATCACAGAAAGGAGGTTTATTTTAGGTTATGACTTGACTATGCATCTAAAGTTCATGATTAGATTCAACTCTACCTAATCGGGTACTAGTGTTAGCCTTGGCTAATCTGAATTATGAATTTGATTCAATTATGAACCCTATAATTCAATCATTTTGTTGTCCAAAATAAACACTTTAATCCTTGTATATATGCCTTTATCTAGTCACACTAGAAATGTTATGCTCTAATTGGATTAATTGTAAATTAATCCCTAGGGTTTCTGATATTCCCATATACCAATTATTCCTCTATAATATCCCTAGGTCATCTCAAATTTATCTAAACAATTTTGGCACATCCCAAAATTATCTTGATGACCAAAATCGTCAAGATAAATAAGTTAACATACTAGACACTAAGGAGATCGATTTGATGTTCAGAAAATTTCCAAAACCCTAATTTCAAGCACATGCGTTAAGCATGTTATTACCATCAAAATAATACATATCTTATCAGATAATAACCTTATTTATTTCTCTTAACCAAAATACATACATTATAAATCATTAAGTAAGTCAACTCCATCAACTTTCAAAAAGTTTACTAATGTTGACTTTGACTTTATTTAATAATTAAAACAAATTCAATTAATTTTGGAAAAATTTCAGATTCTTATGCACATTATAAATGTGTCTAATAAAAAATTTCACAACCTGATTCTTAGGAATTATTTATTAATAAATAGGAAATAGCCAACATATCACATGTGTATGACATTTGTCACGTTACTTCTAACACTAGTCAACCATTACATTATGCATGCATAAGATAATCACTTTAATAAGTATCATGCATCTCATACATGTGGAAACTTCTCATCTTGCACATGCATGCATAAAATTTATTGAAAAAAATTTTATAAAAATTAATATGGACTTTTCATGCATGCATGTTCATCACATTTCCAGAATTCCAGAACTTCATACATGCAT
>JAOSBO010000008.1:30496750-30508785 GCA_027563915.1 Erythroxylum rotundifolium
AAGTCCAATTTGTGTTCTCTTTTGTGGTGAGGAATTCCTCCCTCGTGGGATGCGCGTCCAGATGTCACGTAGGACGTCGGACTTGTACCTCACCGGGGAGGGGTTCCAACAACAAACACCAAACACAATACTTGTAACTCAACAAAAGCCAATGTTGTCATATCACTCTTCTTACCACTCCAGGAGTTATGCACGATGTTGAAGAAGATTCAAAGGTGAGTCACACTAATACTAACCAATCAGATATCACTGCAACTCCTAAAGCTTCTACTGCACCTAAAGAATTTGTAAGAAATGCTAAATTCCATACAGTGGAGAGAAGATCCAAGAGCGGAAAAGAGAAAGGTCCCATGAGCCAAACCTTTTAGCTATGTCCATTATTGTATGGAATGTACGAGGAATAAATTGTCCCATTAAACTGTCAGCTTTAAGGAACACTGTTTTGGGAGAGAAACATCTTATCATCGGATTACTGATTATAGATTCCAATCTAATAAAGTCTTAATATTTTAAACCTTGATATTTTCGCAAGCGCACAGGTCGTTTGTGTAGTATCTAAGATGTTGATCCCACAAAGAGGAACAATCTAAGCCTAAAAGTCTAAGGCTTAACTCAAATTCATAATAATTCACAATAACAAATTAAGACAGAAAATTATTCAATCAAAAAATCAATTTCAAGAATTAAATTGGAAATGATAAACAAGATAGCAATTGCACAACCAAATCAAGAATTAACCTAGGAACTACCAATTGAGAGAAAGGGGATTTTAATCCTACTTTAATGAAAACCTAAATTGATTATGAAATTATTGAGTTATCGAGTCTAGACGGTCTTAGGGCAGATTACTCTTTCTTGAGTTATAATCTTTAACCCTAATTAGATTATGGGAATTGCAACCTCTCGATTCAAAATTTAACCAAAACCTAAATTAGCTTTGAATTTGTCCAATAACCTACCAAAAACCTATGTATGATCTCTTGTTACACAATTTTATCGGTTTGATTCAATTCTTAATTTATTAAACTACCTAACTCAAGTTAGCGCAATTTAATGATTTTCACTCTGTTTGCCCTCTTAGTTTGTTACTGAATTATGAAGGGCAAAAATTGAATCACAAATAATTCAATAAAAATGCAATAAATGAAATTTCATTAATATCAAAGACAAAATTCCTAAAGGTGAGTTTAGGCAAGTACTCAACATTCAATGAATCTATCATCCATAGCTATCTTAAATTCTATATAATCATAAAGAACGAAATAAAACTAGAAATAGAATCAGAATGAAATGACCAAGGCAACAACGGTGAGAAACCTCCTGTTTCGGGAAATACTTCGCGTAGGCTTTGTCTCCACGTCTCTGTTCCTTCTTTTACTTCCTCAATCTCTCGATAAAGTTCTCTATGGTTTAGGATTGTGGCTGATGCAAAAACTCTCATCTACTATTCTTCATGTTCTCTAAATAACTTGGCAGCCCTAGGGTACCTTCAGGGTCGAAGTGATCCAAAAAGTTCCTCAAAACTTGACATTTTCACTTCTTTCTGTGTCTACCAGACACAAGCTATGATCATGGCCCTACCTGCCATGATCTTAGCCAGCGTCCAACCTTTTCTATCATGAGCGTGGCACTTGCATTATACCTTTATGTCATGATCATGGCCTAAGTGCCACGATTATGGCCTAGGACATAGTGGCTCATATGTCCCTTTCACAATAGTGGCCTATTGTGCCATGATCGTGGGCCGTGGATTTAGCTTGAAAGTCTCTGAAACTTCTCCAATCTTAGATGTTGACCCTGAAACACTAACAAACGCATCAAGGTACCTTAAAAACATTATATTTAAGCTCAAAGACTTATACTAACCCATAAAAACACTTAAACATATAAACTAACACAATTCTAAGCTAAACACATACTAAACAATAAAAGTAACACTTAATACATAACAATTTAAACCCTAAAACATAATGCAAATCACACCTATCAATATCCCCACGCTTAAACATTTGTTTGTCCTCAAACAAACAAATAACAAATGTATAACAGTACACATCACACAATGTCGTAATAGGGAAATGTCTTCAACTTCATGAAATAAATTTAATCTTAAACATAATCAGTCAAGTTATATCAAATCATTAACATGAAAAATTTGTATCTACGGGCTTTGAACTAAATATACAAATTAATCGATATCTTAGTGTTAATTTATTTACCCTTTACAATTTCACACACACATTAATAATTCTTTGGTCATTCACACTTTGTCACTGTACCTAAGTACATTTTCATGAAAATTCAAGTTACTAGTTTGGTAGGTTTTTATTAAGAACACACATTTTTTTCAATTTATTTTTTTAAATAAAGACATTCACTCAGAGGCAAACATTGGTGATGAATGTTGATCTATTTACTTGACTAAGTCATTTTTATTAACAGCTTCGTTGAATCATAATTATAGCTTTTTGACGCAGAGGCATACATTGTGATGCATGTCAATTCGGTTACTCGGCTATATCATGTTTTCAACTAGCTACTAGCTCTATTCATAACTCGAAGGTTAGTGGAATAATTACTTAGTTAACAAACATTTTTTTATTCACCTACCTTATTGGTTTAACTACTTGTTTTCATTAAAAATACTAGTAAAGCTACTTAAGTTGAAAGGCGTCAAATTATGAATGAATGTGGCAATTTAGAGGGAGCTAAACTTACACTAAATCCTAATTAAACTGTATATTTATCCAAAGACCCCAATTCACTAATTTTGCGAGCTAATGATTCTTTACAACCTAATAGACTATGGTCAAAATTAAATCAATTCAATCCGTCTAGGCCATTGACACATTCACACAAATTATAACATGCAACCTAACAACTATCATACAACTTGCAAAATCACATTCAAAGAAAAACACATATCCCTCCCCTTACTTGAACAACACATTGTCCTCAATATGAGAAGGGGTAAACAAGCACATAAAAGAGAAAAAAAATAAATTGAAGTAAATAGAAAAGAAATAAAAATAAAAAAACATAAGATTAAGACTATTTTGAAATGAAACAATAGGTTAGACAAAATCGCGTTAATATGGAGGCTGAGATGGTATTGGAAGCAGTAGTTCAATGCCCTGAGCTTCAAAATATTTATGGATCTGATGGATATATTGGCTTTGGTGTCGTTGTGTCTAAGCCATCTCCTTCACCATTATGGTTTTCTCTGTGATTATCTTGTTGGTTTCAAAATTGCATCTAAAACTGTCTTCCAGCCTTGTTCTTCCTCTTCCTCTTTGGACTCTTCACCACTTTAGTCCTCTTCTGCCTAAACTCGAACTTGCCTGATTGGCCCTAATCTTAACATGTGTCTTTTTGTTGATTTCCCTCATTTTCATGCTATGGGAATAAAGGATTTTAGCCCATCGTAAGTGGTGATGGTTTAGAAAGTCGAGGAGATGGACTGTTAACCTACTATGAGCCACGTCATAATAATCAGCAATGGCAGACACAAGGTGCCCCATACCTAAATTGTTGCTCCTCTTGCGTGGAGTTGCATCACTAGCGTTTAACATATGCATGGATGTGCGCATTGGAATGTTATGGTCCATGCACCATAACATAAAGATTTCCTTTGTGGAACAGTTGTTGATTTCTGATTTATCAAAAACTAGTTGGCCCATGAATTTTTGCAGCAACAAGTGTTCATGAATCCTTATGATATTGTTATAGGCATTTTTGGTATGAAATTGCTATATTCTGGTGCGCTCGTTCTAATACCGGGACGGATAAAAATCATCATGTTGATTAATGATGGAGGATTCAGGGAACACACACATATTGCATATGATTTCTATGTTCAATTCATAGGGTCATCCTTGCAGCCTAAATCACAATTCTTTAGGTTTCCTAAGGTCATAGGAAAGGGAAGTGAAAAATTCCAAAGTGACTCCTCTTATACAGGAAATTGGAAATGTATAAATTTAGCCCACTAGATTCGTTCAGCTAAGTTTTCCACCTTCTCATGCAATTCTAACCTATTGAGCGTTTCAAAATTAAAATATTTAGGAACAACTATTTGTCTACCATTGAGGGATCAAAATATTCCTCCTTTGTGTAGATTGGGATGGTTACTCTAAAATCTGCTGCTTTGTTCCTTCTCCCTTGCCCTACTACTTGGTTTTGTCTCGATGATTGCTCCCGTCTGGCTAGTTGCTTAATCCTTCACGTATTTGTTTTTGAAAAGGTAGAGTTTGGAAGGACTTTGATATTTTGAAATTTTAGAGAGATGTGAGATGTTTGTAAGCTTGAAAGCTAAAGAAACAAAGTGAAAGTGAAAGTGAATGAAAAAGTGAAGTTAAAAATGAATTTATAGGTGGTGGGATGTAAAATGGTAGAAATTTCTTTAAAAAATGCATACTCCCTTTTTCCACTAATTCTGTAGTGTTTTCTTCTTTGTTCTTTTCACAATTTTTCCGAATTAACTTCTTAACTCTTTTGTGGCCCGTTCACCTCTCTTTTACTTACTTGATCAATCATCCACTTATTCCAAAATCTTATTCCTTTCTTGATTTTATTGAAAAACAAAATAATCCTAACTATAGAATTTAAATGTTCTAACAAAAATAATCAAAGGAATTAATTTTCCATGGATTGCCTCCCATGTAGCACTTCTTTTAACGTTGGTAGTTTGACGCTTTTTAAGCTTATGTTGGTTCGAAAGAATGATGCAATGGTAATGTCCTCATTAATCTCATAGTTTGTACCTGGGCTATCATGCTACAGTTTCCACCTTCCTTATGATTCTCTTTTCCTCTCCTTATTTGAGAGTGCTTCTTTCTGAATGTATTCCCAGGATCAGCGAAATCCTCTCATTCTCCTCTAGGTTCAGGTTCCTTGATATCCACTAGGGGTAAAAAAAGAGTCGTAGTCTTTCCTTGACACCTTGAAGGTTGATTGCTCCTTTCCTATCCTTAGAGTTAGTTCACCCCCATCTATGTCAATGATTGAATGAGCAATGGATAAGAACAGTCGTCCAAGAACTATAGGGGTTTCCACATCTTCTCCAGTGTCCAATATGCAAAAGTCTATAGGAAAGATGAATTTATCATTTTTTACTTGAACATCCTCACTAATACCCTTTGGTAGATGAACTATTTTTTCAACTATCTTTACCAAAAACTTGGTGGGTACTAACTCTCTTACCCCAAGTTCTGCATAAAGATTTAGGGCATCATGTTTATACTCCCTCACAAATCTGCAAATGCCCTGTCGATGATGACCCTATTGATATTGCAAGGGATGAAAAAAATCCCTTGGGTCCTCCGCCTGTGCTATGTTAGGATTTTCATCCGATATTCACTCCTCAACCTTCTTCTTGATGAATTCCTTTAATGTGAGCTTCATTTTTAGTTGATCCGTAACCTCCTTAACATTGTTTAATTCAATCTTATTTAAATTCCCCATTGCCTTACTTTAAGATGACTTCCGGTGAGCAAAAATGGGTTACGGGATTCAAGGTCGAGTTGCCTTAATTAGCTAAATTATTGGCTCACTTTGAAGGAATTCTTTAATTACTTGACCTTGCGCCCTGACTCTGTCTTCCTTTACTTGATCAGGTCCCTTCTCTCGGGTATAACTAATAAACATGATCCATTCCTTCGGGTTAGACTCAGTATTATCTGGAAGAGTTCCTGCATTCTGAGTAGACATTACCTCTATTAGTTGGTCCATTTGGACTTCTAAATTATGTATTGAAGAAGCATGGTTCTTTGTTACTTGCTCTATATGCTTTCAAGCCTCTTATGTGCATCCTCCGTGCCTTTAATATTATCTTAAATCTTGTCCAACTTCAATTCCATCTAGCTTATTTTATCTTGCTGAAAGCTCGATTGTCCTTGAGGCCTGAACTATCCTCCAGTATTATTTGTCCAGGAGAAGTTAGGATGGTTCTTTTAGCCAGGGTTGTAGGTGTTGGAGTAAGGATTGTTTCACCCTCCTCGTCCATATTATGCTCCTATATAGTTTACTTGCTCTTGATTATCTTCCCTTATTAGATAACAGTCCACGATATCATGGTTCGTATATCTACAAAGCTCACACTTTAATTGTATGGCCTTCACTAGAGCTAAGGATGATGCCTTCATACCGTTCCAGGAAGTACTTCATATAGGCTTCATCTAAGCGTCTCTCTTCCTTTGTTTCCTTCCTTAATCTCTCGATAAAGCTCTCTAGGCTTAGGGATTGTGGTTGATGCAAAAGCTCTCATCTTCTATTCTTTATGTTCTTTAAATACCTTAGCAGTTCTAAGGTTCCTTCGGGGTCGAAACGGTCTGAAAAGTTCCTCAAAACTTGACGTTTTCTCTTATTTTTGTGTCTACACGACACAAGCCATGATCATGGCCTTGCCTACCCAACATCAAACCCTATCACAAGCATGGCCTAAGTGACACGATCGTGGCCAGTATCAGACCTTTCTGTCATGATCGTGGCCCAAATGTTGCAATCGCGACTTGGGACATAGTGGCTCATATGTCTCTATCATGATCGTGGCCTATTATGCACAGTGGATTTGACCCGAAAGCCTCCAAAACTTCTCTGATCTTCGACGTTGACCATAAAACACAAAAAAATATCAAGGCACCTTAAAAACATAATATTTAAGATAAAAACACTTAGACACAAAAATTAACACAATTCTAACCTAAACATATACTAAACAATAAAATCAACAGTGAATACATAGCAATTTAAACCCTGATGCAAATCACACCTATCGATTACTAGAAATGAAAGACTGAATAGATAATCTGGCCAAGTTAGACATTTTTTGGTTCCCACTGGAACATGACTACCAACCAGCAACATCATGATTTTGAAAAAATAATTATTTACTATAGGGAGGATGAACTTAAGGAGGATCTCTTAATTTCAAATCAACAAGCTATGTATATGAAATTATCTTTGATGCAAGAGCACATCCAGCATAATGTTTCATTCATCTATGCAAGCAACTTTTGGTTCCAGAGAAGAGACTTATGGAATAACCTTAAATCATTCAGTAACACCACATCCACTCTATAGCACATATATGGAGACTTCAACTCCATATTATACCCCTTAGAAGCATAAGTACACTGCAATCTAAACAATTATACAACTAATTTGAAAGACATGGTGGAGGATCTAGGGTGACTAATCTTAAAGTATATTGGACAAACTTTCACCTGGTCCAACAAACATCAATGAACTTGGCACATCAGGAAAAAACCAAGAACATGATAAAATGGATAAAATAAATCAATGAAATAACATGATAAAACATGTATGCATGAATGGATAAAACCAATCAAAATTAATTTAACAGACAAAAGCAATCAAAATCAATTTACGTCTAAACACTAAACACCTCTCCCGCAAGGACACTAATAACTTGTTATGCCAAAATAAATCAATGAAATAACATGATAAAAAATGTATGAGTGAATGGACAAAACGAATAAAAATTAATTTAATAGACAAAAACAATAAAAATCAATTTAATTCTAAACACTAAACACCTCCCCAACATCGACACCAAAAACCTGTTATGCCAAAATAAATCAATGAAATAACATGATAAAACATGTATGTATGAATGGAAAAAACCAATAAAAATTAATTTAATAGATAAAAATAATCAAAATTAATTTAATTCTAAACACTAAACACCTCTCTGACAACGACACTAAAAACTTGTTATGCCAAAATAAGTTTTAAAAATACCTACACTCTCGTACTCCCAAATATACGAGGTAGTTGTAGCTGATTAACTAGGGTTGTCTCTCAAGGAAGTGAAATTGGTTCACTCAAATTAACCTTAAATTAAAAATAAAAAATGAAATCCTAAACATTCTATCTATTTTTTGAGTAAATATTTTAAATAAAATTACGCAATTATACTAAAAAGTAGACTTATTTCACCAGAAGAAAAAATAGATTGATTAGTCAATGTGGAAGCCCTTGAGAATTAACTTCACTAAGTTAATATCTTATGCATAAAAAAGGTGAATTAATTGGATAATTATCTTGCTAAAATTACCAATTGGGTTCTAAAATCAATTCAAATAACAAACTAATTTAACTTTCATATTCGATAAGTTTATCATCCAAATTCATTATCAAATCCAACTAATAATTACTTATTTAAGTTAATATATTTCTAATTCATAACTTAAGCGTCTTTAGTTTCTCATTTTATATTAAACTTTTTCTCTTGATCCTTCATTTAATACCAAAATGATGTAAAGTTTGATCATTTTATTATATACAATAAACTCAGAAACCATAGTAATTAATAAGACAATAAAATAGTCCCTGTATCATGCATAATCAATTAAATTAGCTATATTAATCCTCAATAACAAGTAATTAGCACATCATAGGATAAACATGGTTCATCATCTTCAAATGCTTCAATCCCATATTTAACAGTAATAGAGAAGTATCAAAGCAATGAAACAGTGAATAAACCAAAATGAACTATCAATTAATAGAGTAGGTGTTGATTAACTAACAAAGAAAGTAATAGAGTAAATAATACAGTAGGTGTAAGATAAGATTAGCAAAAAAATGGATTGTTTGGCGGAGGGAATCGACGGTGGGTCTCCTGCCAATCTGCTCTCTCTCTAGCGTTAGCTCTCACCTTCTACCTTTACTTGCTCCCCGAGGATGTTCCTACTAGCTTTAGCTCTATTGCTCTTCTTTTTCACTAGACTGGTTCTTTCTCTTTTGTTCTCTGCCACTAGCTTCTATAGTAGTAGCAGTAGTAGTAATAGTAGTAGTAAGTGGTGGCTGTTGTTGTTGTAGTAGTAGAAGTGGTAGTAGTCGTAGTAATAGTGGTGGTACTAGTAGTGGTAGTAATGGTAGTAGTGGTAGTGTGGTGGTGGTGGTGGTGGTGGATACTTCTAAAAAACAGCCTGATGAAATTCCAATTATGAGGTTAGGATAGGAAGATAAACTACGGGAAGACAATTAAAATTTCTTACCATTGGAAACCAATTTCCCCAAATCCAACCAAAAGATGTAAGACCATGGGTAAGATTTTTAAAACAAAGAGTTACCAAGAGGTTATGGAGTCAGCTAAAGTAATTACACCTCTAGAATCCTGAGAAAACCCCCTTCCCTCGACATCCAATGTAACTATGATGCTAATAATTAGTAATGTCATACCTCCCAATAATATGGAGAGACAAAACAATGAGTTACTGCAAAATTGTCAAACAACACACATACATACATCCAAGGAGCATAATAACGTGCAATACATAGTAAGAATTATCATAGACACCAAACACAATAATTATAACTCAATAGATGCCAATGTTGACATATCACCATACCCACCACTCCGGGAGTTATGCACAATGTTGAAGAAGATTCAAAGGTAAGTCACACTAATCCTAACTAATCAGATATCATTGCAACTCCTAAAACTTCTATTGCACATAAAGAATCTACAAGAAATGCTAAATTCCACACAATGTAGAGAAGAAGATCCAAGAGGGGAAAACCTTTTAACCATGTCCGTTATTGTATGGATTGTACAAGGAATAAATTGTCCCATTAAACTGTCAACTTTAAGGGACATTGTTTTGAAAGAGAGACATCTTATCATCAGATTACTAGAAACTAAAGTCTGACTAGAAAATCTACCTAAGTTAGACACTTTTGGTTCCTACTAGAACATGAATACCAACCACCAACATCATGATTTTGACAAAATAGTTTTTTACTATAGGGAGGATGAACTCAAGGTGGATCTCTTAGACTTAAACGAACAAGCTATGCATATGAAATTATCTTTGATGTAGGAGCACATCTAAGTTAATATTTCATTCCTCTATGCAAGCAAATTTAGTTTCCAGATAAAAGACTTGTGGAATAACCTTAAATCATTTAGTAACACTGCATCCACTCTATAACTCATAGATAGAGACATTAACTCCATATTATACCCCTCAGAAGCATAAGGACACTGCAATATAAAGAATTATACAACTGATTTGATAGACATGGTGGAGGACCTAGGGTTGGCTGATCTTACAGTATATTGGACATACTTTCACCTGGTCTAATAAACAACAATCAACTTGGCACATCAGGAAAAAATTAGACCAAGACCTAGTAATTCACATATGGCTTAGGACCTTTCCTGATAAACTTACTACATTTAAAGAACCTGGCTTCTCGAATCACACTCCCCTTGTAGTGGATAGTTTATTGAAAAAAGTTATCAAACATCATCTTTTCTGATTCAATAATTTCCTAGTGAATGGCCAGAGATTCTATGAGGCATATAAAAGGATCAAAACATAATTGCCACAGCACTAAGTAGTTATATTGTGTTCAAATGCTGAAAGTCATCAAATAGGAACTGAAGATCCTAAATTATACAAAGGCCCACAACTTCCACCTTAAGTTCCTACAGACTCAAACTTAAAGCTAGCCTTGCCGCTCACCCTACTAATCCAGTGCTACTTGAAAAAGAAAAATAATGTTATCACAATTCTTGAAGGCTACACACAACCATAACTTTATTTTGCAACAAAAAGCTAGAGTACATTGGCTAAAGGAAGCAGATAAGTGTACTAGAATCTTTATCAACTCCATTCTTGTAAGGAAAAACTGCAAAAAAAACCACTCTATAACTTCCAAAGATGGTGCAATTCTTCAATCACAACTAGAAATACAAGAGGAGACACTAAGTATTTTAAAGATCTTCTAAGTACTCTTAACACTTCTAATATTACTATTAAAGATCTTAGAACCCTACCCCTCAAACAATTCATACCAACTGATTCAGATCTTCTTACAAAACCAGTAGATAACAAAGAATAGAAGTTACAATTTTTGGCATGGATGGCTCCAAAGCTCCCGATCCTGGGTATTTCTCTTTTAGAAATCTTAAAGTGAAATAAGTCCCTTTATTATACAGGTAGTCAAAGAATTCTTCACCAAGGGCATCCTTCTCAAAGAGATAAATAGATGCTTTTTCTGTTTGATTCCTAAATGTTTCAAACCCACATAATTTGGGGACTTCAGACCTATTGCAAGTACTAGCTTCCTGTATAATGTCATTTCCAAAATACTTGCTATAAGACTGAAGAAAGCCTTAACTAGCTGATTAGTGATAACCAAGGCACTTTCATGCAAAGCAGACATATAGGAGATAACATTCTTATTGTCTAACAGCTCCTAAAAGGCTACTCCAGGTCAAATTACTCTCCAAACTACAAAATCAAAATTTAATTTCACAAAGCTTATAATAGTGTGATCTGGGATTTCCTATGGAAATTACTAATGGCTCACAGATTTCTAACCATCTTTATAAAGTGGATCAAAGAGTGCATCTCATCCTCTTCCTTCTTTATTTTGATCAATGACACCCTTACCACACTCTTCAAGGCAGCAAGAGGCCTTAGACAAGGGGACCTTTTGTCCCCCTACCTTTTCATTCTTTGCATGAAGACTCTCAACTTTATATGAAGCTGAAGTGCTCATAAATCCAAAGTTCAGATACCATGCTAAATGAAAGCAGATTGATTTGACTAACCTATGTTTTACAGATGATTTACTTTTATTTTGCAAGGCCACGATGGACTCCATACAAAGTTATATAGTAGCTCTTAGTAAATTTAAAAACATCTTTGGGTTACATTTCAACCTAACAAAGAGCCATTTTCTCCTATCCAAAAAAGTTATTGCCTTGGTACCTCTCATCTCTTAATCAACTGGAATGCAATTTAAACATACACCCATGCTATATCTTGTTAAGCCCAAAAAGTTCTAAAAAGACCTAGGCTATCCTACTCGCAAGTATACGGGATAGTTGTAGTTGATAATGTTGGGGCTCGAAAATTTTTATCTTATTCGAATTAATTATTTATTGACTTATGGATTTATTCGTTAATTTTATATTTTATATTTTTTATTTGCCTTAATTGATTTAATTATGTGTTTAGATAGATATTTTTATGTTGGGCTTGGAAATTTGAAGT
>JAOSBO010000008.1:30533149-30550398 GCA_027563915.1 Erythroxylum rotundifolium
TAATGTGATTACAATCAAATTATCAAAATATTATGTGATATTATCGTATATTGACCACAAAAACACTCATCCATATTAGAACTTTTACTCTGTATGCTCCGAGTCTAAAACTTTTAGGCTCTGATATCAATATTGATGTGGATGTAGAGTGATAACGAACTAAGTGTAATTATAGACAAAAATAAAGGGCTAAACTATCAACCAATAAACATTGATTCATCTATAACCAAAAAAATCAAACAATGTCAAAGAAAATCCTGAACGACTTGTTGATTTTATTTGATATGATGTAGATTTATCATATTATAATCCCTTGCTTCTAGGGATTATAATTTCCTCATATTGTATATAAATATCGTACACTACTCTTGATAATATACAGAAAAACATATTCCCAAGTTTCAACTTCGAATCAGAGCCACGTTTAAGGCTCTGTGTTCTCGTTACTGTCGTTTCGAGTTTCAGCCGCTATTTGAGCGCTGACCATCTCTTCCAGTGTCTAAAGGAACACCACCATTAGGTTCAGAGAGTACCGATTGGCCAACCACCAAAGTGCCACTGTTAGATGCCTCCCCATGCGTTGCTACTTCGTCTTTGTGTCTCTGGCACGTGAGAGCCATGCACTGTTTCCAGGCTGCTGCCGACAATGCTGCTGTCACCGTTATGTTAGTCGGCGTCTCCTCTTTCTATTGTGACTCTTTCTTGCTAGGACTCACTGTTATGACATCACTATGTTGGTTCTTTCTCCACTGGGTACTGTTCACGTGTCTTCTCCATGGATGAATCTGCCAAAGGTAAGCGTCCAAAGAAGAATTTGGTCTCCTTTGTCTTTTCTAGGTCTCCTACCATTACCTCGAAGAAATTGAATGGAAAGAATTATTTAGATTGGTGTAATGCTGTAGAAATTTGGTTTTTGGGCCAAGGATTATACGATCATCTCTCTAAGAAGGTTTCTGACATTGCTGAATCAGAGAACGAAGAGTGGGAAAAGGCTGACTATCAGTTTGTTTTCTTGTTATGACAATCCATTGAGACTAGATTAATGGTCCACTTTCGCCCTTACAAAACATGCTACGATATTTGAAAGAAGGCAGAAACTATCTATGCTAATGATATACAAAGGCTTTATGAGATGGCTCGTAGTTTGTCGTTACTTCAGATGACAGACACTGATCTTCCTACTTATTTGAACAAGGCGCAGTCTCTTTGTGATGAAATCAAACTAATGATGATGAGTGATGATGCACAAAAGATGTCGACGAAGCTAGATAATATGCTCGTGTTGTTTATTCTCCACGATATTCATAAAGACTATGACCTGTTCGGAATCAAACTCTGACAAATCCTCATATTCCTACAGTGGAGGAACTCATTGATCGTTTAATTCTAGTACCCTCGCCAGAACCTGATTCTCGAGCGGATTCCAAGTCTTATGTTTTGGTCTCTAATTCATCTAGCCAAGGAAGTCGAGGTCGTAGTCGTAGAGGTGGTGGTCGTGGTAGAGGTGGTAGATGCAACTTCCATTGTTCCTATTGTGATCAAGATGGACACACTCAGGATCGTTGTTACTCTTTACATGGATTTCCAAACAAAAAAGCTAATGTTGCTCAGTCTCCAGTAAATGATGAACAACAGATTGAGTCTGAGGAAGATTATCGTCTCTCTGCCAATGAATATAAGGAATTCCTTCATTTTAAGGCAACTCAATAGGCCTCTTCTTCGGCCACTGTATCAAATACGGGTAATTCCACCATTTGCCTCTCCCATTCTACTGGATCATGGATTTTAAACTTTGGTGCTTCTGATCACTTGATTGGTAATCCCTTTCTTTTAACTAAACTATCACTACCTATTGCACGGTGTTACTCTTGCTGATGGATCTAAGAAACGAGTCACTGGCATTGGACCTGATTGTCCCTTTAATTTAATCTCTGTCAGTCAACTTACTCGCACTCTAAATTGTTCGATAACCTTCAAATCTGAATCCTTTCTTATACAGGATCGGAGTATAGGACAAACGATTGGAGTTCGATCTAAATCACAAGGTCTCTACTACCTACAACCTCATTCATCTGCCATATTTGTTGTTTCAGAGTCTCCTGATCTTCTTCATCGTCATCTAGGTCATCCAAGTCTAGAAAAATTAAAGCAAATGGTTCCAAAGCTTTCTTGTTTGAAGTCCTTGCAGTGTGAGTCATGTCAACTTGGAAAACATGTCCGTGTTTCCATTCCAAGTAGTGTCAGTAGTCAAACTATGTCCCCTTTTGATCTCGTTCATTCTGATGTATGGGGTCCTAGTCATGTTACGTCTGTTTTAGGATACAGGTATTATGTTACTTTCATTGATGACTTTTCAAGTTGTACTTGGCTATTTTTAATGCGAGATCGTTCCGAGTTATTTGATGCCTTCAAAACTTTTTGCTTAGAAATCCAGAACCAAGTTGGAAAGACAATTCGGGTTTTGCACAGTGATAATTTTAAAGAATATTTTTCTGCTTCATTCACGTCATTTCTGGCATCTCATGGCATCATACATCAGTCCAGTTGTCCTCATAGATCGTCATCTTATTGATACAACTCGCACTCTATTAATTAATGTTAAACTGCCTTTAAAATTTTGGAGTGATGCGGTACTTACTGCATGTTACTTAATAAATCGCATGTCTTCCACTATTCTAGGAAATCAGGTTCCTCGTACTATCTTGTTTCCTAGGCATCCTCTTTATGTTGTCCCCCCACGTGTGTTTGGTTCTACCTGCTTTGTTCATAATCTGTCTCCTAGCTGTGACAAGTTGTCTGCTCGTGCTATTAAGTGTATCTTTCTTGGGTATTCTTGAGTTCAAAAAGGATATCGGTGTTATTCTCCCACTACAAACCGTTTCTATGTGATTGCAAATGTTACCTTCTTTGAGGATACACCATTCTTCGCATCATCAACTACATCCAACACGACGTCACGGGTTTTACCTGTGCCTCTTCTCGACTCATTTTCGGAATCGCAGTTACGGGCTCATCCTTTTCCATGTCGATTTGGTATTACTTATGAGCGATGACGGCTAGACACATTAGAGCTTCCTTCTTTAGTTGATACTCGTGATTCAGTTCCAGCTCCATTCCCTTCTCCTACTGTGGTCCTGCCTGATACTTCTGATGAGCAATCTATTGCACTTCATAAAGGTACACGGTCTACTCGTAATCCTTATCCCATTTATCAGTTTCTGAGTTACCACCAATTATCTCCTTCACACTATGCCTTTGTTTCTACTTTATCATCTATTATCATTCCTAAGACTATTCAAGAAGCACTATCACATCCCGAATGGAGACAGGCTATGATTGATGAGATGACAGCTTTGGTGTCCAATCATACATGGACAATTGTTTCACTTCCACCTAGTAAATCTACAGTCAAATGCCGATGGGTTTTTACTGTTAAAGTTGGTCCTAATAGACAGTTCGACCGATTGAAAGCCCGCCTAGTTGCAAATGGATACACTCAGATCTATGGTTTGGATTACGGTGATACCGTCTCTCCTGTTGCTAAGATGGCGCCTATTTGTTTGTTATTATCTATGGCTTCCATCAAACATTGGCCCTCATATCTACTTGATATTAAGAATGCCTTCTTAAATAGTGATTTGGAGGAGGAGATTTATATGAAGCAGCCACCTGGGTTTGTTCCTCATTAAAGAAATCCTTATATGGTTTAAAACAGTCACCTCGAGTATGGTTTGGGAAGTTTAGCAAAGTTATCCAACAAGTTTGTCATGACTTGTTGTGAGGCAAATCATTCTGTATTATTTTAATGCTCATCATTAGGTACCTTTATTTATCTTGTGGTGTATGTGGACGATATTGTCATTACAGGTGATGATCAACAAGGCTTTAAGGAATTGAAGTGATATGTGTTCAAGCATTTTTCAGACTAAAGACTTTGGTCAGTTACGATACTTTCTTGGGATTGAAGTAGCCCAATCAAAGACAGATATTGCTATCTCTCAAAGGAAGTATGCTCTTGATATTCTGGAAGAAACTGGAATGACTGTAAACTTGTTGACACACGTATGGACCCAAATGTGAAGCTGCCACCTAATCAAAGGGAGCCTTATTCTGAGCCAAATAGGTATAAAAGGTTAGTGGGAAAGTTGAAGTATCTCACTATGACTAGGCCTGATATTGCTTTTCTTGTTAGTGTTGTGAGCCAATTCCTTAACTCACCATATGAGAATCATTAGAATGCAGTAGTTTGGATCCTAAGGTATATCAAAGGATCACCTAGTAAGGGGCTTGTTTATGTGGATAGGGCTCATACAAAAATCGTTGGTTATGTTGATGCAGATTGGGCAAGTGATGTTAGTGACAGGAGGTCCACTTCTAGTTATTGTGTTCTTATTAGAGGAAACCTAATTTCGTGGAAGTGCAAAAAGCAAACTGTTGTTGCAAGGTCTAGCACGGAGCCAGAGTATCGTGCTATGGCTAATGCTACTTGTGAGCTTTTGTGGTTAAAGCACTTGCTCCAGGAGTTGCAGTTTTGTGAGATTGGTCCTATGGAACTTGCTTGTGATAATCAGTCAGCTATGTATCTCTCATCAAATCCAATCTTTCATGAGAGGACCAAGCATATAGAAGTTGATTGTCACTTCATCAGAGAGAAAATTAAGACCTCTTATGTGAACTCTAGGGATCAACTAGCAGACGTGTTGATTAAGTCCTTACGGGGTCCTAGGATAATATATCTATATAACAAGCTGGATGCATTTGATATATATGCTCCAGCTTGAGGGAGAGTGTTGATTCTATTTGATATGATGTAGATTTGCCATATTATAATCCCTTGATTCTAAGGATTATAATTTCCTCATACTGTATATAATATTGTATAATACTCTTGATAATATACAGAAAAACATATTCCCAAGATTCAACTCTTTTGGAAACCTAAATTGTAATGTTTATGGCTCCAGACCCTATTCTATATGGAAATTTACCCTTTTGGGGTGAGAAGATTATGATAAGATGATTGTTGTTCGTATAGCACCCTTTTTTGAGTTTAGTTGGGGTTTTGATCCTTTTGATGCAACTAGCTTTTCCTTCTTAAGTCTTTTAAAATTGTCGACTCATTTAAGTCTCATCTTGCCTACTTTTTATTATTGGTACTATTGAGAATTAAGAAAGAGGATGAAAGAGCTTGCTTACATCAACAATTCTCACTCCTTTATATACTAGATTTCATATAAGGTAGGTTACTTTTAGAATCACAATCAAATCAAATCATAATTCCTATGTAATCCCTAAATATACTAAATCATGTCACCTATGATACTAAATTTGGATCATATTAGATCTTATTCTCTAACACTTCCCCTCAAGCTGGAGTATATTTATCATAAGCTCCAAGATTGTTACACAGTTGAGTTACACGACTTCCAACCAAAGACTTGGTAAGTAGATCAACTAGCTAGTCCTCAGACTTCACATGAGTGGTTTTTATCACATGTTGTTGCACCTTTCTTTGACAAAATGACAGTTTGCCTCAATATGCTTTGTCCTTTTATGAAAAACTGGATTAGAAGAAATGTAAATGGCTGCTTGATTGTCACACATTAGCTCCATAGGTTGTGTTAGTTGAAATCCAAGTTCTTGTAACATATGTTTTAACCAAACAAGTTCCCGAGTTGTATACGCCATGGGTCTATATTCTGAATCTGCATTTAAGCAAAAAACCATTGTTTGCTTTTTTTATTTCCATAAAATTAGATTGCCACCAACAAGCATGCAATACCCCGTAATAGATCGCCGATAAGTCTTAGAGCCAACCCAATCAGCATCACTATAGGCCTGAACTGAACAATGCCCCTGGTTCTTATATAAGAGTCCTTTGCTAGGCTTACCTTGAGGTATCTTAAGATTCGAATAGCCGCATTCCAATGGCTGGTATGAGTGGATTGCACAAATTGACTCACCACATTTGTACTGAATGAAATGTCAGGCCTAGGAAATATAGGATAGTTTAATTTTCCAATTAATCTCCTATAGCTTTCTGGATCTTTCAAGAGTTCTCCTTGATCTACACCAGGTTTGAGGTTGGGATAGTTTAATTTTTCCAATTAATCTCCTATAGCTTTCTAGATCTTTCAAGAGTTCTCCTTGATCTACACCAGGTTTGAGGTTGGGATCCATTGGAGAATCTACAGATTAAAATCCCAACAAGCCAGCTTCTTTTAGGAGATCGAGACCATATTCGCATTAAGAGAGACAATACCATCTTTAGATCTTGCAACTTCAATTCCCAGAAAATGTTCAATAGTACGAGATCTTCTGTTTTGAATTGTTGTTGTAGAAATTCCTTCAATCTATGAATTCCATTTTGATCATCACCAGTAATAACTATATCATCAACATATACAATCAATAGGATTTTACCAGATCTTGTATGTTGATAGAATATTGAATGGTCTACTCCACACTGCTTGAGACCAAATTTCTTCACTATTGAACTAAATTGTCCAAACCATGCTCTAAGATATTGTTTTAAACCATATGAAGATTTCTTCAATAGACACACTTTCTTAGATTCCCCCTGAGCAACAAACCCCGGAGGTTGCTCCATACAGGTTGTCTTTGCGAGATCACCATGAAGGAATGCATTTTTTATATTAAGTTGGTAGTGAGGCCAAGAATAAGTTGCGACTAAGGAGATAAATATCTATACTGATGCCATTTTTTCCATAAGAGAAAAGGTTTCAGAATAATCAATACTACAGACTTGTGTGCATCTTTTAGCAACAAGATGAGCCTTAAGTCGTTCGATAGATCCATCAACAAGTTTCTTAATAGTATATACCCATCAACAACCAACAATTGAGGCACTGGGAGGAGTAACAAGCTTCCAGGTATCATTGGACCATAAAGCATCTATTTCCTCTTACATAGCTTGCTTCCACCTAGGGTTTTGTATGGCCTTTGTTATACTCTTAAGTATAGACACAGAATCCAAGTTTGATAGAAAAGAACAAAAGGGGACACTTGGTTATAAGAAAAATAATTAGAAATTAGATGATGGGTACAAGATCATTTACCTTTCCTTAAAGCAATAGGCCAGTCTAGGTCACTGATTTCCGGATTTGGCAACAAATTAGAGGCTAGAGGAGAGGGCTCATCTAGATGACCATCTACCATTCGACGAGGACGACAAGAATAAACCTGCAATTCTACTTGAGACAATTGATGAAGGGAAGAAGGGTTGGAATTTGTAGGTGAATTGCCTAAATTTTAAGGAGAATTATCCAAAGAGTTGTCAAAAAGTGATGGTTAACAATGATGAAAGCTTTTGGTATCTTGACTCTCAGAAAAGTATTTTGTGTTCTTAAAGAATGTAACATCTGCACACATAAAGAATCTTTTAAGCGAGGGACCGTAACAACAATAACCTTTTTGTGACCTCGAGTGACCGAGGGAGACACATTTAATGGCTCGTGTAGATAGTTTGTCAATTCCTGGCTGGAGTTGGTGGACAAAACAAACACATCCAAGGATACAAGGCTAAAGAAGAAACAAAGGAGTATTAGGAAACATCAAAATATGAGGGATCTAACCTTTGAGAGTAGTGGATGACATTCTGTTAATAAGATAACAAGCAGTAAGTAAAGCATCACTCTAAAAATCCTTGGGAACCTTCATCTCAATTAGTAAGGTTCGAGCAATTTCTACAACATGCCCGATTTTTCTTTCAGCAACACCATTTTGTTGTGGTATGTAAGAACAAGAAGATTCGTAAATTATACCATAAATTTTTTATGTAAGACTGAAAAGGAATCAAAAAAATACTCTTTGGCATTATCACTTCTAAGAATAAGAATAAGACAACCAAATTTAAGTTTTGATTTCGGAGCAAAAGGATTGAAAATTAGAAGACAATTCGGAACATCCTTTCACTAGATATAACCAAGTCATTCTAGACCAATCATCAACAAAAACCAACAAAGTAACGAAAACCAAGTTTCGAGGTCATATGAGATACACCCCAAACATTAGAATGAACTAACATAAAAGAACTTTCAGATCTATTATTAACTATAGCTAGAAAAGCAACGTGATGATGTTTCCTAAGTTGATAAGACTCACAATCTAGATGATGAATTGAATTCAAATTAGGAATCAATTATGGATGACCAGGGCGTCGATGGAGTTGCAGAGGATGAAACAACTGTTGATCAGGTGGTTGAACGGTTGTCAAAATAGTAGAGACCTCTAGATTCACGCCCTCCTCCAATCATCTTCTTTGTCTTCAAATCCTAGATAACAACATAATGAGGGAAAAAAGAGATAGAACAATTCAATGACTTGGTTAATTTACTAATAGAGATTAAGTTAAATGAAAATTTTGGGATATATAGAGTTGATGGTAGCGTCATTGAAGGAGAGGGAAATGAAGTGCCAACTCCACTCATATTAGTAGTGGAACCGTTAGCAACAGTAAGCTAGTAAAAGTCTGGTACAAGAATAATTTGATCAAAAAATTTTGGATTACATGCAATTTGGTCAATGGCTTCTGAATATATAACTCATGGTTTACCAGAGGATGATATACAAGTTGTGTGATTACCTAGGTGAGCAAACGATGCAATTGATGTGGTTGCTTGCTTCACTGCCTGATACTGGAGAAAAGCTACATATTCTTCTTCAGATACTAATTTGTTTCCACTTGTTGAGGCAGAACCACTAGAAGCCTCCATAATATTAGCAGACTGAGAGGGCTTCCAATGCAACTTTGGGTATAAGTCCTAACAATAGTCCTGAACATGTCCATCCTTGCCACAATGGTCACATTTCCTTTAACCTCCTCTGTCCCTTCCTCCAAGACCTCCTCGATTACTTCGCCCTCCATTACCTCTTCCACTATCATGAACAGCGAGACTAGACTTGTTACCACTTTCTTATGTTGGCCCCTTCAATTATCAAGATATGCGCAAATTTATATCAACAATGGATGGAAGTTTATTGCCACCAAGTATCTAAGCCCAAATTGGTTCATATTCTGGTCTTAAGCTAGCCAAGTATCTCCGCACAAATAACTCCTCTTTCCTTTAGAAGTTGATCTTTATTTGTTACTATCGACTGAACTACTAAAAGTTCAACAAATAGGTTCTTTATTTCTGAAAAGTACTTGGTGTGATTCTTCTCTCCCTGCTCACATTTGAACAATTCCACAGATGAATCATATGTACAAGTAACATTACTGGAAAATAAATTTCGCACATACTCCCGTAACTTCTTTGCTGAGTTTACATGCTGACACATATGAGCAATATTTGGTTCCATGGTGTTCCAAAGGCTTGTCATTATTTGATTGTCATGTTGTTCCCACTTCTTGTATCATAGTGACATAATATCAGGAGCTGGATTTGTGAGATGCTCATAACTTCCTAGACCTTTAAGATAGACAATGACCGCTTTGTCCCAAGCAACATAATTTGTTCCATTCAACTTCCGATTTGTGATTTGTTGAACCATAATGTGTGGCTGTCCATCAATACCGTCAGTTTTTAAGTGACTCATGGAGTAACCGATACAAAAAAAGATATTAACGAAAGGACGAACTTCAAATATCAACAACTTATGCAACAACGGAAGAGTGACAACGACTACAATGGAATCAGCAGCAATAATTAATCATATAAACCCAGTTTCTAGCAATTAGAGGCAGAAAGAACACATCACCAACCATGGTTGAACACGCAAATCCATGTTCAAGTGATTAAAGACAGAAAAACTCATCACCAACAAGTTTCTGGGGTTGGGGCGACTTTGTCCATGGCATCCGGTCATCGGATCATCACTGGAAACTGGTGCATGGGCTACAGGCGTCGGTTAAACAGCGGCAAAGCGGTGGCCCGTGGGACTCTCGTTGGCGTTGCTTCTTCCTCTGTCTTGGTTGCCGATGGCTGCTGGAGGTGTCTCTGGGGTTAGATTGTTAAGGTTATGTCTGTTTTTGTGAGAAGTGTTTGGGTATGAGTTTCGATTTTGAGAAAAACGCAGGTTTCTAAACTGCTCTGATGCCGTGTTGAGAATTAAGAAAGAGGATGAAAGAGCTTGCTTAAATCAGCAGCTCTTACTCTTTTATATATGAGATTTCATATAACGTAAGTTACATTTAGAATCACAATCAAATCAAATAATAATTCCTATGTAATCCCTAAATATACTGAATCGTACCACCTAAGATACTAAATCTGAATCATGTCAAATCTTATTCTCTAACATGTACAATGAGATACACAAAAAGAGAAAACGAAGGAACTTACTACAGCCACAAATTGACCGGTGCTCTCTTAGAGATCCCAGTGAGTCTGCTTGCAAATTGCTCAGATTCATTTGTTCTTAACATTATCTAGTCCCATTGTTCATATGTGCAATCTGATTTTTCACATCCTGTTGAGTCACAATTTGGTAATAATTTCTGATATGTCATGTGCATATGTTGAAATGGTCTTAGCATGTGTTATGGTCCCTGCTATAGGATCTGATTGTGGATCTTTGTAAGACAAAATCTGGGGCTAATTCCTAAGAAGAATGCTTGCTGCCCTTTCGTTCCTTCTTTTTTGGATTACTCATGAATTGTGAAAGCTCATTTGTTAAGAGTGAACTCTCCAATCTCTTACTCTCTGATTTTTTAAAGTGGAAAAGACTACTTGTCTTTGCGAGTTTCTGTTTATTCAATATATAAGGATACTGTCCACCAGTCACACACTACAACTGCTTCAAGCCGATAACTGCTAATGCTAAATTATAGGAGAGGAACATATGAAAATAAATACATAAAAGTAGGCTGAGTGAATTAGACAAACCCTCATGCAGAGTTGTTGCTAAATCTTTTTGTCTAAACTTCCCATGGGTATGGCCCTTGTAAACTTTTGGAGATGTAACAGCGTGGTTTCCTTATTACTTGTAACTTTAATTTGTAAATGACCAGTTTTTGTTTTAGTTTAGTTTCTTTTTTCATTGATTTACTTGCACCAGGTAATGCCACTTTTGGAGATGAGAACTTTTCCGTCCACAGCTGGTACTCTTTGGCGAGCATCAACCCAACAACATGGACATTTCAACTAAGTAGCAGCTTTACTACTATTTGGGGCAAGAATGCTGTTGAATCTTCAAGCGTTGATGAAGATTTTGGGAATGGGATAATTAATACCAATTCAAACTTAAGAGCTTTCACTCTTGCTCAATTAAAAGCTGCAACATATAATTTTAGACCTGATATGGTAGTTGGAAGAGGAGGATTTGGTAAAGTATACAGGGGTTGGATGAAGGAGAAGGTGCCATCAAAAGGGATAAGGAAGACGGCCATTGCTATTAAGAAATTAAGTCTCGCAAGCATGCAAGGATATCAAGAATGGATGGTACTATTTCTTCTTCCATTACACTTCCTCTGCTTTACATATTTTGCTAGAGCTTTTCCACTTCAAGAATAGAATTATTTTTTCTTTGGCTCAAAAGCTCATATTTCATTTAGATTTGGTCACATGCCTCCTTGGAATTTTTTATTACAGCAGAAATATAATCATACTAAAAGCAAGAAATGTTCATATGCATATTCTTTTTGGTTAACTTGAAAATGTTGCTATGTGAAATACCAGTTTGTTCTTCATTGTTAGAATACATATAATCCACTTTTGACCTTATGCTTGAGTTGCACGGTTTCTCGACTTGATAACAAAGCCTTACGTGACCAAGAGGTCTCGAGTTCAAATTGTACCACCGTCAATTCTAGTGGATTTATAATACAGATTTTGTCCACATTGATGTGAGACAGTAAGTGAAATATGGTCAGACGAGAAAGAAGAGAGAGAATTATAAAGGTCAGAGACAAAAAGTTTAACATGTAACACCAGTCCACCTTTTTATAGTAGTTGAGAATTAGCCTAAAACAATAAATGCCTGAAATGATAACAGAAGGACAACGTCTAATGCTATATTAGTCTATAAAAAATGGCTAATTGAGGAATCCATTAACAAAACATGGAGCAAAGAAAATATTAAGGGGAAAATGAAAAACCATTTACTTGCTAGGTATGATATTATTAGGTGTATAATATTTTTGACAATGAGTTGCAGCAACTGGGTAGAACTTCAACATTTGGACTTTTAAGAAAGCCATTTATTTCTGGTAAGGGAGTAATTATAACTCTGACATTATGTTATGAAGCAACAATTTTACAAGTCAGTTGGTACTAAAACAGAAGAGTTGGCAATAACAAGGTTTGCTGATTTATTAAAGATCTTATGTTGGTGGCTATGAGAAAAGAGATTGCTCCATCGGATTAATTGGGGCATTATATCCTCCATATTGTAAAAGGAGGTCTGTCTCTCTGTTTTCCCCTTGATCTCTTTTCTAATTGAAGGAAGTGACAATTCTTTGAAAATTTAAAAAATATCATCTCTCTCAAAGAGATAACAACACATTTTCCAATGTTAAAATTAGCATGACTGTGGTTTTAAGTTTGGATTAAGAATTAACCTGGTTAACAATATTTGAATTGATACAATTCTTCTGTGATGAATAATCAAACTGCAACATGGTAGGTTTTGACCCCTTAGTCTAAAATAAAGAAGACTAATAGCCGCAGACAAAGAATGACCTAGTGTTGAATGCTCCTTCATTGTGTTCAGTGTGAGAGAAGAAGAGACATCATAAATAATTTGAGTTTGCCAATGATATTGAAATTTTCTCATGCTAACAATTTCCTATTTGTTTGAATTCACCCTCCCTTTCTGTTGTCCCACATCTCTACTTCGACCCCAACTTTTTTTTTAACGTTTTGTTCTGAGAAATACCACAGAAGGCAGGGGATGTAATTTCTCATCATATTACTCACATTAAAAGCTATCTATGGACTTCAACTATTCTAGTGCAATAGTATAGGCAACATGTTTAGGGCTTTTCAGGTGTTTGGAAGCACTTAAGCTTTTCCAAACCTTTTCAAATGGAAAATAAGAACCAGTTGCAGCACCTTATTTCTTTTCAGAGGACTTTTAAAACTTTCCTGTGGCCTGAGCTGGAACTTGGTAACCAAAGACACTCTTTGAACGGAGGGTGTTTGTAGGCCTCAGGTGGAAAACTGGCTGGTGCATGTCTATGGTAGTGCAACCTGCTCTTGGCGGAAGCTATCTTTTGCTTCTGGACATGTGACCAAGGTTATACACGTGGTTTTACATTTTTTATTATATGTATACTGATCTCAGAAAACTGGCATTCTAAATACATCCTAATTTCTAATCAAATATCTGAAAGTCTTTGATGTTAGACCTTTACAAGAAGGAAATTTGATTTGTCAAAAGATTATCGTCATCTTGGTCTATCAAGAGGAGTGATCTGTGGAAAGAATGCCTGGTGTTTCCTCTGCTCTTTTAACTTCTTTTAACCAGTATTCCATGAGTAAGTCATATGTTGCTTTCCGTTATATATGACATTAATTGAAGAGCTGTGAATACTGTAATAATTATGAAGCCACAGGAAGTGAATTTGAATATTGTACCTTCTCCATTGATGAGCAGTGGTGGGAAGAGCAAGACCATCTAGAAATTTGAATTCTGTTAAGTTCCTTGACATAACCGAAATTAGTATTTTGAAGACCTTGGGTTCTTAGTACCCATAACATAGATGTCTTGATATAGTGTTTAAAGAGTAAACTTTTAGTTTGGTTCCAAGGACCGTTAGCCTCATGCAATTGTATTAGCAATCACTTGCAAATGCAGTTACACGGTGGATCCCATAGCTGTGACATACTTTCATTGTTTCAAGCAATAGCAAGTTAGCTGCTTTATGCTGTCCTTGTTGCTGCAGGCGGAGGTCACTTACTTAGGAAGGTTGTCTCATCCAAACCTTGTAAAGCTATTAGGATACTGCAAAGAAGATGATCAATTCCTCCTTGTCTATGAGTTTTTGAAGAATGGAAGCTTAAACTATCGTCTATTTGGAAGTATGCTATATTGCTATTTAACATAATGAGTGTCTTCTTTTCAAATACACGTGAATTTTCCAGACACCTTTTTTTTTATTGGCATAACCTTTATGTTTCATTTACTTTTTTGTTAGAGGGTTCAGTTCGGCCACTTGCTTGGGAGATAAGGTTAAAGGTTGCTATGGAAACTGCTCGAGCTCTGGCTTACTTGCATTCTTTGGAGACACCTGTGATTTTTAGAGATTTCAAGTCCTCTAATGTACTTCTTGACGAGGTACAATAAAAAAGCCTTGGAACTACATTGAAACAGTTAGTCTGTCTTCAATGATTGAGCATACTTTTTCTATCTTCATAAAATCTTTTTGCCTTTGGTCTTCTATCACTCCCAATCTATTAGGCCATTATTCTAATATGGAATAACTCATATGTGAATACAATCGAAAGAATTTGATTGAATATGACATAATGGTTTGCACGATTTCTTTTCTCCTAGTCCTTTACTGCAAAGTTAGCAGACTTTGGCTTGGCATTTGGAGAAGCTACAGCTGACAGATCACACTTCACAAGTAAGGTCTCGGGCACAATGGGTTATTCTGACCCCTTATACATCGCTACAGGTACTTTCATTTTGATTATCAGCTTGAACATCTTAAAACTTTTGTTTGCCGACATGCTTTAAGCTTTTGTGATTATAACCAACTGTAAACCAATGATGACATTGAAATGTAAATGATTGACCAGGACATTTAACTGTCAAAAGTGATGTGTACAGTTTTGGTGTTGTCCTGCTTGAAATGTTGACGGGCTTACAATCAGTTGACAATAAACGTCCAAGGGATCAGCGTGTACTGGTAGACTGGGTTAAACCATATCTGTCAAGTAGAAAAAAGTTGAAAAGTATAATGGATCACCGACTGGAGGGAAGGTATCCTTTCAAGCAGGCTTCATCCATTGCTCGTCTTGCTATAAGATGTATTCAACCGGGTTCCAAGCTCCGACCATCAATGACTGAAGTTGCTGAGACACTAGAACAGATCAACTCCAGCAGTGCACGACCAGCAGAACCCAAAACCCTTTCCAACAGTCAGTATGAGAGGTAAGAGGTTATTGCTGCCGGTGTCAAGTAGATTTTCACGACTGAAAGCCTCCCTAAGATCCCAATCTAAACGTTGAACTGGCTTAGTAGTTCAGGTGATCAGTTCTGATGATTAATCTACCTTGATTTGGACTATCATTGTTGGTGAATGACTTGGCAATGCAAACATGATTATGTGTGGCTAGAGGAAAGAAAAAGACACTACAAGCGTGCAGTTGTCCCCATGTGTGGGAAAAGAGACTTTGGAGTATAAGTGGTTTCTTTCAAAGAGTTTGTGGCCATCCAGCAATCTTTTGTAGTTACATTATAGTCAACTTAATGTTGGAGTGATTGATTGTATTAAGCTCATCATTTTTTGCTAGAAGCTGTTGTTAACTTGTGAGCTCCTACGTTGAGCTGTATAATCTCGAATATTAGATGTGTTAAATTCTTGTGTCAATTAGGAGCGAAAGTAAAGATAAGATTATAAAGGAGGAGTTTATAACCTAATATTTTTAAAGGAAATGACTGGGGGATATTCCATGGCTTCTGGTGCCAAACACGTGATGTAAAAAGATCCAAAGCATCCAACTGGGAATGGATAACATTGGAGTGTATAAAATATATATTTAAAAATTAAATCAGCCGAATATGAACTTGATTTAGTAAATAGTGTACGTTAAACTAACCAAGAAATAAACTTACAGTAGTCATATTAATTTATTAAATGAAATAGTAAGAATACTTTTATATAAACATACAAACAGCATTCAACAACATTTCACAATTGTTGTGCTAGAATTTAATTTTGAAATTTTAGATGCAATAACAAAGTAGAGTTGAAATTCAACGATATTTAAATTTTGAAAAACAAGTTACATTGAAATATATATTATTATATATATATTTGGTATGTCAGGTATTATATTTCTTTGTTGAAGAAAATCTAGAGCAGAGTCAATAAATGGTGCTACAAATTATTATCTTTTGCAAGAAAGACTTAATTGATCAACTATACTTTTGATTCCTCCACACATATTGGTCTGCACATATTTTCATTTACAAGGAGATGATAAATGCCACAGAAAGGATGTTAAGAAGCTTTCTTTGGTTTGTTGAATTGAACAAGAGATACTTTGCCAAAGTCAAATGGTTTCAGATATGTATTCCAAGAAAAGCTGGAGGTGACGACATCCTTGGTATCCTTAGCTAATAAAACTTCCACATTAAGTAGAATTTGGAGATTATTAACCAACAAACAGGCTCTGTGATTCCAATGGATATATAACTACTTCCTTAAAGAGAAAAGCTAATGGGAAGTAGGGAATAAAACCACTCATTCCTAGCATACAAATTAATTTATCAAAATTAGGGACTCCCTTAATATAAACATTGGTTCTAAAATTGGATTGGAGACTTAGCTTCCTTGAAAGTTGACAACCGTAGCAAGGTAGGCCCCTTTTATAGGACTAACTTATTCTCAACACTAAAGCACATGTTTCCTAATTCAACCAAGGTCAAAGAGTTGATAAATGGAAATGAATGGGCCAATAATTCATGTTGGTTTAAATTCCATTCCTTAAGCTCCATTCCTGATTATAGAGCTTAAGGAATGGATGATCATTATGTCTAGTTGAATCATTCTTCTACTAGATACTTTAATGCTTTTTACAAGAATTGCTTTATTCCCAACATGTAGGAGATGTCTTGGTATGGGACCGTTTGGTGCAAGAAGTTACTGCCTAAAGTTTCATCATTAATGTGGTTTGTTTACAAATAAAAACTAGGGACAATGGATAGGCTTAGATTCCTCAACTCTTCACCAACATGTTGCCTATGCAATGAAGACTAAGAATCCCTGCAACACCTCTTCTTCAATTGTGAATTCTCAGCATTTATATGGTTAGTGATAAAGGAGCTAGACTTTTCTAGTCCAAGCCTTAGCTATGTTGACATGTCAGAAAAATTATAGCATGATAGGTGTATATCAGCTGATGATAAAATAATCAATAGCATTGCTTGTGGTAACATTATGTATTCCATTTGGAAGGAAAGGAACATCATACTTGTCCAAGAAAAGGGAAAAGAAAATAAAGGATCAAGTAATACATTTGACTATTAATCTCCTTTTTGGATGAGATCATTTTGTTTTTATTTATTAATGCGTTTAATATGATATTTCAGAGGAATGTATTTTGGAGTGACCTAAA
>JAOSBO010000008.1:30618152-30646614 GCA_027563915.1 Erythroxylum rotundifolium
CCATTTCAATCCACTAAGTCACTTTAACTTTCATAACCATACAAATCTATTCAACTCCCAAAATTATCAAAATCCATTAATTCTTTCCTCCTCACTTTCCTTTAAGTATAAATACATTTATACCTAAACATATACATAATAACACTCATTTCTTTTTACTTAGTATTTCTAAATTCCACTTAAAATCGGGGTCCAACAGAGCATATTTGAATGATACTTTGTGATGAGTGTATGAATAACATGAGCTCAATTGTGTGGAATTTGTTTAGATACATATGATATGTATATATATAATTGATTATATATGGTTTGTTATCACTGGCTATAAATGTATTAGCCACTAAGCTTTCTAGCTCACCCCACTATTTTTCCACTCCTCAGGTGAAGAAAAAGCAGATCAACATTATCTTGCGAAATTTGGTAAACTCCAAGGGTTTTTAATATTTTGTAACTTAACTAGGTAAATCAGAAATTTTTGGCACTTAAAATCATTTCAAACCTGAGCATTCATGAAAGTGTTTTGCATTTTGCTACTAATGTGTTTTTTGGAGTTTGTAATTTAAAGTTTTGATAAGAATCTATTGTTGAGTGTTGACAAAAAAAGTTACAGAGATTTTCTTATGTATATGTGGATCATGTTCTATTCTGTCAAAATGTTAATGTGGCTGGAAGTGAAATTTTGTTGCGTGAGGGCCTCTGGGATGGATTTTCTTTAAGTGACATTCTTTAGACTGGAAGGTATATGTAAGAAATTGAAATTTGGATTCGGGTCTTGTGGTTGTAGTTACTGGTTTTATCTATATATATAGATGTTGATAGCAGATGAACAAAATTAGAGAATAAGGGTTAAAATGTGATCTGATACTTCAAGGAATAAATTGTATTACTCTAGAATTAGACTAAGTGCTCTTCATAAAGGTTGTAGATCAATCTCTTAGTTTTCTAATGGTACAAATTACGAAACTTTTGGATTTCAAACACAAAATATATGGCTCTTATAAGATAGCATCGTTGATATTGGTATAGGTAGTAGCATAATTTTGACAGAAATGGTATCCTATATTTAAACAATTAAACTGCATCGATATAGGCTGAATTAGCCACAATATTCTTCATGAAAGTTGTATTTATTTCTCTTATCTTTCCAAAAATATAAATTTTGTAATTTTTATACTTCATATACCAAAGATATGGCTTTCAGACAAAGCATAGGCACCGGATGATGCATCAGACAAAGCACCAGATGATGCATTAGATGAAGCACCAGACGAAGCGATTTTGACCCTTTATATGACAAAATATTTCTTGAAGGTCTTCATAACAGTTGTATATATTTTTCTAATCTTTCCAAAGATATAAAGTTTGAAATTTTGTGAGTTCGGATACAAAAGATATGCCCTTCAGACGAAGCATAGTCACCAAACGATGCGTCAGACGAAGCACCAGACGATGTGTCAAATGAAGCACCAGATGAAGCAATTTGGTTCATCTAAATGGCAAAATCTTTCTTCAAAGTCTTCAAAAAAGTTGTATTTATCTAATCCCTTTTCGAAACTATCCTAAAACAACCACAATCAGATATCTCCATTGAAAGTTATGGCAATTGTCCCAAGATAGGTACAATATGATTGACGACATAATTGAGGTTGACTCTTTTGGCCATAACTTCATCATTTGACCTCAAAATGAAGTGATTATTGAACCAATAGATTCCTAACACATTTTTCTATATCAAAGGGTATTAGCCTTTGGTTTTGATTTGAAAAAGATAAATGGAAAGAAAGTGAGGGAATTGATTGGAGGAGCATGTCTTAGTTATGAGCATACTTTGGCTTTTAAGCATATCTTTATCTGTATAATAGGAAACCTTTGGGATGTTATAAGAATGAAGATGAACCGATGAGGGATAACGAGAGTTCATGGAAACAAGGTAATACTCACACTCATGTTTTATGACATCCGGATAGTTGGGCTCCGGAAATGGCGTCCAACATCTTATCGTATTAGAGTCAAAGGTTCTCAAGGATTCCTAGGCTTACTATATATGATGTTATGAATTATTATGCTATGTGATTAATTGTTATTATGTTAAATTGATTGATTGCATTAAGTGACCTGCATATCATGCATACACGTAAGACGTAACATTTAAAATGAAAATAAGCTAAATGTTAGTGTTTTTATTGAAGGAGTAAAATGTCACCTCGTCGAAGAACACTTCGCGAAGTTTTGCAAGGATCTGTTGCATCTGCTTCTTGACTGAGAGAGGAGGGTATTGATGAGTCCAAAGCCTTAGCTATTGCTGAGGCAACTGTAGGGTAGGATAGCGATCCCTTTCCACCTCAAATGCCTAATTCATCCCTCCCTCGAACACAAGTACCTAATCCGTTTGATCCCAGAATATTTCAAGCCTCTGCTTAAGCTTTTTTACAAGAGATGGGTCAGATGCCATCCACGTATACTCCAACCCCATCCAAGAAAGTAAGACAATTTGATAAGCTAAGGAAGTATAACATCGTGGACTTTTATGGGGCAACTAATCCTGAGGAAGTTGAGACTTGGTTAAGGAAGACGGAGAGAATATTAGAACAAATGGATTGTGAAGATGAAGAAAAGATTATGTATGCCACGAGCTTACTGCAGAGAGATGTCGTGCACTGGTGGGAAAGCATAAAAGGGAGCTAGTTAAAGCTGTCGATATTAACATGGTCTGATTTTCAAGATGCCTATAAGAAGAAATATCTATCCGAGGTGTACATTCAACAGAAGCAAAGGGAGTTTTTGAGCCTCACTCAGAGGGAGATGACAGTGAGTGAGTATGAGCGCAAGTTTACCTAGTTATCCAGATATGCAGTCGAGTTGATGATGAGTGAAGCAGCTAAGTTCCAAAGATTTGAAGCAGATTTGCATTTAGCCATCATTGAAAAAGTGGTAGTGCAAAATTTTTACGACTTTCAACAATTGGTAGAGGCTACCCTGAGGGTTAAAAATGTAAAGAACATAAAGAGTGCAGTGAATGAAAGAGAAAAGGAAGAGAACAACTAAAGGGGAGGTAGTATGCCTGTTACTACCTCCGCTAGGGAGGAGAGTCAAGACTTTCCCTACACTGAATGAGGTTTGAAGTCATGACTTAAGTAGACCCAAACCAATGAGAATTATTTCCCTTCAAGCGTCGACTATAGGAGGAGGCAAAAGAGGAGAGGAGAATAAGCCGTCCTATCCAAAATGTGACCACTGTAGCAAATTTCATAAAGGAGAGTGTTATCAACTCATTGGAGCCTGCTTTAATTATAGAGAGAGAAGGCACATGGTCAAGGAGTGTCCACAGTATGGTAGACAAGTGAGAACTTAGAGGCAAGAATCAATGAGGGCTGAGACCATGGAAGTTAAGTCTGCAACTGAAGTGACCAGCTTTAGTGGAACAAAAAACATAAATCCTCCAGGAAGACCGTGAGGACAAGCACCAGCTAGGGTATTCGCAATGATGAGGGAGGAAGCAAAAGCATCTCCGGAAGTTGTTATTGGTATGGTTAAATTATTTAACGATGACATTATTATTTTGATTGATCCAGGGTCTACCCACTCTTTTATTTCTACAAGTATGATTTTACATGATAGAACTTTGAGTCCATTAGATAGTCTTTGATGGTTAGCACCCTGATGGGCCAGTATGTTATTACTAGTAATGTTTATCGAGGGTGTGAAATCCACGTTGGTAAGGAAAATTTAGTGGTGGATTTAATTCCATTGGATATGAAGGGATTGGATGTGATTTTTGGCATGGACACTCTAGAAAAATATAGTGTCAATTTGGATTGTAAACATAAGAAGGTAGAGTTTGTGCTGGATAAAGGCAAAAAGGCAGTGTTTGTGGGAGACAGAAAGGCAAGCCCACCTAAACTTATGTCAACACTGACAGCAAAGAAAATGATGAAGAAAGGGTATGAAGCATACTTGACATATGAGGTAGACAGGAAAGCAAACGAAACAAAGTTATAAAATATTCCAGTAATCAAGGAATTTCCAAATATTTTTCCAGAGAAGGTATCAAGACTACCATCATACAGAGAGATCGAGTTCACCATAGAGTTTCTTCTAGGCACTGCACCAATCTATATTCCACCTATAGAATGGCTCTAGCAGAATTGAAGGAACATAAAGAGCAGTCGGAAAAATTGTTAAAGAAAGGTTTCATTAGGCCTAGCTTTTCGCCTTAGGGAGCTCTAATTATTTTTGTGAAAAAGAAAGATGGATCCTTGAGGATGTGTATGAATTATAGGAAACTAAATCACGTCACTATTAAGAACAGATATCTCCTCCCATGCATAAATGATTTGTTTGATCAACTACAAGGAGCCAAAGCCTTCTCCAAGATAGACTTGAGATCGGGTTATCATCAATTGCGAACAAAGGAGTCCGATGTGTTAAAGATTGCTTTTAGAATACGATATGGGCATTTTGAGTTCTTGATTATAACCTTTGGATTAACTAATGCTCCTTCAGCCTTCATGGATTTAATGAACAGGGTCTTCAAGCCTTTTTTAGATCAATTTATCATAGTCTTTATTGATGATATATTGGTTTATTCCAAAAGCGATAAGGAGCATGAGGAACATTTAAGGATTGCCTTGGAGACACTAAAAAAGGAAGAGTTGTATGTCAAATTTGATAAATGTGAATTTTGGCTAAAGGATGTGGCATTTTTTGGGCACATCATTTCATAAAAAGGAGTACATGTGGATTCACGAAAAACAGAAACTGTAGTAAAATGGGAAGCACCAAGAATGTAGCAGAAGTGAGGCGTTTCTTGGGATTAGCTGGTTACTACAGATGATTTATAGAAGGCCTTTCCATTATAGGTGCTCCACTCACAAAATTGACAAGGAAGAATCAAAAGTTTTTATGGACAGAAGAATGTCAGAAGAGTTTTAAGGAACTGAAAAAGAAACTAACAACTGCACTAATTCTGACTTTACCTTCTAGTAGTGATGGGTATACAGTTTATAATGATGCTTCAAGGAAAAGTTTAAGGTGCATGTTGATGCAAGAAGATAAAGTGATTTCATATGCTTCTAGACAATTAAAACCTTATGAAATGAACTCTCCCACGCATGACTTAGAATTGGCTGCTATAATATTTGCATTGAAAATATGGAGACATTATTTATATGGAGTCACCACTAGGGTATTTACAGACCACAAGAGTCTTAAATATTTGATGAGCTAAAAAGAGTTAAATTTGAGGCAAAGAAGGTGGTTAGAATTATTGAAGGATTATGATTTGATGATAGACTACCACCCGGGAAAAGCAAATGTAGTAGCAGATGCACTGAGCAAGAAATCTACCATAGCGCATGTGAAGATGGTATATCTTCCCTTACTGAAGGAATTAGCCAAGCTCAAGGTGAAGTTGAGACAAGTTGAATTCGATGGCATATTGGCTAATTTTAGAGTAAGGTCAGTATTGAAGGAAAAGATTAAAGAGGTGCAGGAACGAGATGTATACTTGACCAGGCTCAGAGAAGAAATTAAAAATGGTAAGCCTTCGAAAATAGAATTAAGAGAAGATGGTTGATGGTAGTAGGGAACAGACTATGTATTCCAGATATGCAAGAGTTAAAGGATGAAATTTTGGATGAGGCACACAATGGTCCATATGCAATGCATCCTGGAAGTACAAGAATGTACAGAGATTTAAAAGAACATTTTTGGTGGCGAGGAATGACGAAGGATATCCAAGAATATGTTGGAAAATGTTTAGTATGTCAACAAGTTAAAGCAGAACTTCAAGCACCTGCTGGTAAGCTTAAGCTTAAGCCCTTATCTATTCCTAAATGAAAATGGGAAAATATTACAACAGACTTCTTAATGGGATTACCAAGGACCAACAGGAAGCATGACGCAATATGGGTGATTGTGGATAGACGACACATTTCTTGCCTATCAAACAGGCAGATTCTTTGAATGCCTTGGCCAAGAAATACATAGATGAAATAATCACGCTTCATGGGATTCCCAAGTTCCATAGTCTCTGAAGAGATCCCAGATTCACCTCGAGATTTTGGGAAATTTTGCAAAAGGCTTTAGGAACCAGGTTACATTTTAGCACAGCTTTCCATCCACAGACAGATGGTCAATCAGAAAGGACAATAAGGACATTGGAGGCAATGCTAAGAGCGTGTGTAATGGACTTCAAAGGTTCCTGAGATGAGCAACTAACTTTGGTTGAGTTTGCTTATAATAGTTCCTACCACTCAGGAATTCAAATGGTACCTTATGAAGCCTTGTATAGTAGGAGGTGTAGGACCCTTATTTGTTGGGATGAGGAAGTTGAGAGAAAATTTTTAACACCTAAGTTGATACAAGCTAAATTGGTGAAACAAAGACTCAAAGTAGCTCAAGACAGGATGAAGAGCTATACAGATGCACATAGGAAGGAAATGAAATATGAAGTGGGAGATAAAGTGTTCCTTCGAGCTTCATTATGGAAAAGAGTTCTATGATTTGGTAAAAAGGGTAAACTCAATCTAAGATATATAGGTCCTTACGAGACTATTGAGAAGATTAGGCCTCTCACTTACAAGTTAGCTTTGCCATCATAGTTATCCAAAATTCATAATGTTGTCCATGTATCAATGTTAAGGAGATATAGATCAGATCCATCACACATAGTCCAACCTTGAGAAGTTCAATTAAGGGAGGATTTAACTTATGAAGAACAACCAGTGGTGATCCCAGAATCAAAGGAAAAGGTCTTGCAGAATAAGACTGTGAAGTTGATAAAAGTTTTATGGAGGACCCATACAAGAGAGGAAGCAAAATGGGAATCTTTGGAAGCCATAAAGGAGAAGTACCCACACCAATTTTTGGACTTAGGTAAGAATTTCGAGGATGAAATTCTTTGAGGGGAGAAATGTTAGGTCCTGATTTTTCTTAGGATTTAATTTATTTAATTATCGAGCATGAAAATAAGTTAAAATTTATGAATTAGAAAATTTTTGGAGTTAATATAGTTTATTATTATTTTCATATGTTTGCATGAATGAAAAGTATAGAATCAAAATGAAGATAAGGAGATAGTAGGAATTAGATTTAATAAGGAAGGGTAAGTTGGAAAGTTGAAAATTGTCTTAAACTAACAAGACAAAGAAGAGAAGAAAGAGTCGTGTGTGTTAAGAAAAGAAAAGAAAGAGAGAGTTATGGAAGAAACTAAAAGGTGAAAACCAATGTAAGGAGAAAGAAGAAAGAAAGAGCAAAGAGAAAGGAAAAGAAAGAAAAAGGGTTCACCTGAAAACAATCTAGGTATTTCCTATCTTTTTCTCTTTTCTTTAGTAGAAGGAAGTAGAGAAAATAGGTTTTATGTGATGAAAACGAAGAGATATAAAGAAGAGGAGTAAGAAAACTATGTTCTTAGATTTCTTTTACGAACTTAAGTAGATCTTAGTTTTTTGAGTTAGAGAAATCAAGAATAGATCAAGCTTAAGCTCATTCATGGATAATTTGGTTTAAGGAAAGTTTTGTTCGTGTATGTTAATTAAATGAAAATATACGTTTTGAAGGGAATCAAGCTAGTCGAAGTTAAGAGCAAAGAGAAGAGTAAGCTTGATCTTGGAAGTATCAAGTAAATAGGTGGGTAATATGTTTATAGTTTTGTGATGATGAGCCAAACATATTTGTGTGTATGAATGTTACAAATGTTTGTCTTGACTCATTGTGGATGTGAGAAAAATGTGTTGTGATTTGATAACTTGTTATGTTTGAAAGATTACTGTATTTGATATGAATGAAAACAAAAAAAGAGTAAAATGCTTGAAAGTGTGAATATGTTATGAAATATGTATGCATCAGAAAATCTGCTTATGTGGGTAAGAGAGATGTCATTTCGTTCGTCACATGCACGTTAACCTTAAGCCTTCTCCCGGCTACCCACTCGTGGCATATGAGCTCCAAAAAAATAGACTCATTTTGTTCATAGTGTAAACTTTAGTTTCTCCATTTCATTCTATGGGATTCTCTCGAGCCATTTTGTTTGTGCGTTGCATCTGAATTGTTGGATATGGAGCATATTTGAATGATACTTTGTAATGAGTGAATGAAGAACATGAGCTGAATTGTGTGAAATGTGTTCAGATATATGTGATATGTATACATATACTTGATTATGTATGGTTTGTTATCACTGGCTATAAACGTATTAGCCACTGAGCTTTTAGCTCACCCCACTATTTTTCCACTCCTTAGGTAAAGAAAAGTTAGATCAGCATTAACTTGCAAAATTCGGCAGACTTTAAAGGTTTTTAATATTTTGTAACTAGGTAGATCAAAAAATTTTGGCAGTTACAATCATTTCAACATGAGCATCCATGAAAGTGTTTTGCATTTTGCTACTAATGTGGTTTTTGGGGTTTGTAATTTAAAGTTGTAATAAGACTCTATTGTTAAGTGTTGATAGAAAAAATTACAGAGTTTTTCATATGTATATGTAGATCATGTTATGTTCTATCAAAATGTTAATGTGGCTGGAAGTGAAATTTTGTTGCATGATGGCCTCTGGGATGGATTTTCTTTAAGTGATGTTCTTTAGACTGGAAGATATATGTATGAAATTGAAAGTTGGGTTCGGGTCTTGTGGTTGTAGGTACTGGTTTTACCTATACATGTAGATGTTGATAGTAGATGAACGAAAATAAAGAATAAGGGTTAAAATGTGATTTGATACTTTAAGGAATAAACTGTATTGCTCTAAGTAGAATTAGACTAAATATCTTCATATATGTTGTAGATCATTCTCTTAGCTTTCTAATGGTATAAAGTACGAAATTTTTGGATTTCAAACGCAAAAGATATGACCCTTATAAGATAGCATTGTTGGTATTTGTATAGGTAGTAGCATAATTTTGACAGAAATGGTATCCTATACTTAAACGATTATACTGCTTCCATATAGGCTGAATTAGTCAAAAAAGTTGTAGGTCTTTCTCTTATCTTTCCAACGATATAAATTTTGGAATTTTTGGACTTCGGATACAAAAGATATGTCCTTCATACGAAGCGTAGGCACCAGACGATGTGTCAGACTAAGCACCAGATGATGCGTCAAACGAAGCACTAGACGAAGCGATTTTGACCCTCTAGATGGAAAATTCTTTCTTCAAGGTATTCATTAAAGTTGTATATATTTTTCTTATCTTTATAACGATATAAATTTTGGAATTTTTGGACATCTGATGTAAAAGATATGACCCTCAGTTGAAGCATAGGCACCAGACGATGAGTCAAACGAAACACCAGATGATGTGTCAAAATGAAGCACCAGACAAAGCGATGTTGAGCCTCTAGAAGGCAAAATCTTTCTTCAAGGTCTTAACAAAAGTTGTAGATATCTAAGCCCTTTTTCAAAACCGTCCTAAAACAACCACAATTCGATATCTCTATTGAAAGTTATGGCAATTGTCCCAAGATAGGTACAATATGATTGAGGACATAATCGTGGTTGACTCTTTTGGCCATAACTTCATCTTCTAACCTCCAAATGAAGTGATTATTGAACAAATAGATTCCTAACACATTTTTCTATCTCTCTAATAAGGGAATTATCCTTTGGTGTTGATTTGAAAAAGACAAATGAAAAGAAAATGAGGGGATCGATTGGAGGAGCATAACTTAGTTATGAGCATACTTTGGCTTTTAAGCACATCTTGATCTGTACAATAGGAAACCTTTGGGATATGATAAGAATGAAGATAAACCAATGAGGGATAATGAGAGTTTATGGAAATAACCCTACAAGGTAATACTCACGCTCACGTTTTATGACATTCGGATAGTTGGGCTCTGGAAATGGGATCTAATAGTATTAAAGAAACATACCCGATAATTTATCAATGAATATGCATCATACGTGACACATTCATAATTTTACTTATGACTGATTATTCTTATGAAAATACATATGAGTGAGATATAAATATATGTGATTTCTTATAGAGGAGCACATTGAGCGACCACTTCCAGATATTGCCAGGACTTCAAGGCAATAAGGTAAAGGGAGCATTCGTGAGTAACCTAAGATGGTCTCACATTAAATTATTATTGTTTACATTTCGTATTGAATTATTATGTGAATGTGATTGTATTGATTCCGGACAATTGATTGTCCGAGGAGTTCTATATTCGAGACTGTATTGGAAGTGCTACTTTAATATGAATATGATTGACTATGTGTTCTCAACTTATATGTTGAATACCAGACTAAGATCTGATGAATATAATATTATGTCTGTGCATCATATATGAATGTTATTAATGGCATATTCTGTTATTTTATGCATTTCATAAAATGCATGTTCAGATAAAGGCGTTATGATCAGAGTAGCCAGTCTGAAAGAGCTTTAAGCTCATAATTCTACACATGGAGCTTTGTTCTATGATTTTTGTATCTGACTAAGCCCAATAGGCCAATATTTGTATTCGTATCTATATCTGAAAGGCACTTGGTCACAACAAATAATAATGAATCTGGAGTCTCATATGCATCCACATTTATATATATATATATATGAATATGAAATATATGCTTATGAAATCTTTTCTGAAGTAGTGATGTTAAAGTGATATGCTATCATAATGTGATTGATTGGGTTGTACAAGTTCTGAAAGAATGTATCTAAAGTCTATGATATTCATGATGTCTTATTGTGATGGAAAATATTTTGAAATTGGTTGGTTGTATGATATTTGTGTATTTTCCTATAGTGAGATCATTAATGATGGTTCACTCACTGAGTTCGTAAAACTTATAAAAAATTGCAACGTGGCTTTTCTAGTACAAGACAGGAGACCTAGATTTCTAAGATCCTCTAGAGTCACATTTTGGACTAAGATACGGTTCAAAGGTCTGTCAGCTAGCATTTGAGGAGTTGTAATTGTTTTTAAGTAGTTTACATATGTTATACAGAACTTGTGTATAAAGGATGTAAATATTGGTTTTAATGACTACTTTGTAAACTTTTATTAATGAAATGAAGAGTTAAGGTTTTTAAGTATAGTGTATTCTTTATGATGTCATTTAAGAGATCATGTTTGCTTTAACATACCATTTTCGTAAGATTTGTACTTGAATATCTTCTGGATGTTCGGGTATATACTCTATGGTATTGGGATGTGACATATTTCATGTTACTTTCTTTTAAGACATCAATTAATAAATAAAATGTTGTATCTATGTTTTGGTATCATCAGAATATATATTTTAGTCTCCTTTGGTTTAATCCACACTATGAATCAATGGAAAAAGATGAGCTTGGAATCAATTTTTTCCTTTTATTAAAAGCATTTTTAGTTTAACAAACTAGGGAATTAAACAAAATAGTATTCCATGGAAAATCAAATACATTTTATGTGTTTTAGGAATTCATGGCATCCTAAATGTCCAATTGAAGTTAGGACATTGGTTCAAGATAAATTCAACAAAAATCATATACTAAGGATATGATATCACTTTTAAGATCTCGTAGTCACAGTAGACAGGGAGCCCAAACCGATATGGTGAACATAAAATATCTCAACAACCTTATCTTACAAGTCTGTATAAGCCATCTTTTGAAGGGGATCAAACTAAAAAAATTGATGTCATAGTTCCAACCAACTTATCTAACCGAAAGGTTAAAATTTTATCTACAATATGCCTTCTTATAATTAAACTTCTGACTAATTGTATTTTCCTTTGAAGCCCTCATTCTTAAGAGCACTAAAAACTAAAGCTTATCTTTGCCCATTTTCTTTATTACATATATTCTATTTCTTAAAAGGTTTGTTATTATTCGTAATCTTTGGTGGAGGTTTACTTATTTAAATATAGATGTTATGGTTTGCAACCATTGTCATGCTTTTTGTCCTTTTAATGTCATCCTCCTCCTAGTAAGAATAGTGGTCATCTCCTCCATAGTTGATTGCTTATCTAAGCATTGTAACTAGAAGTAATGGAGTCAAACTAAAACTGAAGAGTCTCGTAATAAACTACACAATGTAGTCCTTATTAAGTTCTATACCGATTTTTCTTAATCTTATCGTAACAAATCACAATCTTGTTAATATGCTCTATAATCACACTAACACCACTACAAATAGTGGCATGTAGAGTGCTCAAGATTTTATCCTTCTCATTCTTAGAGAACATTATTGTATTTTTTGTCGACAACTTTGAGAAATTCCTTAGCATCCTCAATCTTAAGACTGCTATCACATATAAAGTCCTTCACGTGATAGCTCCTGATAATCAACAACATCAGTTCAAGTACTCTTAGTCATCATAAATCTTCTTATCATTAGTAGAAGTTTTAGTAGTGGGTTTAAGATGAGAGTCCTCTTTTAACATCAAGTCCAATTTCATTATTGTTAAATTCATTATGAGAGATTCATCCTATTATCTATTAGTCTCATTAAGCTTCAAATTGGTAAAGAATTAAGGATTGTTTAAAGCTAGAGAAAAACCGTAACAAAAATATTAATAAACACGTAAAACAAGATCTCAAATTGGTGCTTTCCTTAAGCTCTTTTGCAAATCTTCATTTCATTTTCTTTTCTTTTTTTTGAAAGGTAAAAGAATTCATTCATTAAGCCGTAAAAGCATCAAGAAGTCTTTACAAAAATGGATTAAGCATGAATTAAAAAAAAAGGATTTTGCAACATCTATAAGAAAAAGCTAGGTTTAAGAGATTCCATTGTCTTCTATAGAAAGAGCTCAATTGTTCTTGCATGTGATGAGCTGCCAATATTTCTCATATCCAACAATAAAACTTGTGAGCTTAGACATGCTTATCAGTGTTGATCTTGTTGAAAACTTTGTAATTTCTCCATCAAAGTCAAGTAGACTAGACTGTTGAAGCTAAGGCTTAAGTGGACTCTATCTTTTCTCATTGATCTAAATTTATGATCAACCCATTCCAATATTTTACTCCAACATGATTCATTATAGTAAAGGCTACAATTGTGCAAGATACTAGTCCAAATGGAGGCTGAATAACCACACTTAAAGTAAAGATGATCTTGCTTTCAAGCTCACTGCAATATAGTTCACATAATTTGTCTTCAGATCCCATAATTATGTTTTAGATTTCAACCTCTTCATAACTACAAGCCAAGTAGTAAAAGAATCTTCAAGCTTTGGGGACCCTTTCCAAACAATATCATACTAAGCAATAAGAGGATGGGAGGGCTCGAGAGCTTTGATGCATGCAGAGTTTTAAAAAGCCTCCATTCCGACTTTAAAAAAATAAAGGTTTGTCTAGAGTAGATGAGTTGGGCATATAGTTGGGAAATTAATTTTGTAATCTCTCTGTACCCCTGCCATGCAAATGTTAAGACTTATTCACAATTATTTTGTTCTCCCTGCCATGCAAATGTTAAGACTTATTCACAAGTATTTTGTTCTCTTTTCTAAGAAGGGATTTTAGTGTAACGAGAATAGATATCCTCTCTAAGATATAAAGAGCTAAGAGAAGTTCAATTGTCATACCAAACCATATTCGTTCCTCATTCCTAATCTGAATTTTGATCTATTGATAGGCACCATCTGTTGCTCATAATCTGAATAAAGAGTCATGAAAATTCATTCCTCTCAAAATATTTCCTGTTTCTTCTTTTCACTCTCTTGCTTGAATTATTTAAGTATATACGAATAAAATTTGTAGAAAGAAGAAACACAAAATATTAGCATTTCGATGACACCTAGAGTTAAAAACAGAGGTAAGTTGGGCACTATTTGGACCATTTGCTAGAACTAGAACTCATTATTTATTAATTTGTAGTGCTTATTTTATTATAACTATGCATAAAAATCATACCCTTGTTTTAACTAATAATTCAGATATGAAGTACATTTTGCTTATAAATGTAACGTTTGTGCATTCACAAACTTGGATTAAATTATATGCCGACACTTTATCTTTCACTTTAAATTATATACCGAGATTTCATCTTTCATTTTAAGTTAATTACTCATGCAGCATCCACGTGCGTTGAAAAGACTATCGCATCCCGATGAGTAATATAACTAACAGCAAGAGTCAACCCGTAACTCAAGAGCCAGAGCCAGCGTACATGAAAGTGATAGAAGTCTCCCAACTGGAAATCTTTTTCTCAAGTTGAAGATATGCCAGAGCCAACGTACATGAAGTGATAAAAGTCTCCCCAAATTGAAATCTTTTCTCAAGCTGAAGATATGACCAACAGCAAGTACTAGTTTTGTTTTTATCCAAACTAAACTATATATATATATAATCATTAACAAGATGATACACCAGAGTGTAATGCAAGTGGCAATCATTAACATACAATATACAGAGAAGAATAGTAAGATTTGAAACAATGTACTCTTTGAGGACAACATTGAGAATCATTCCTGAAGGTCTCTCTTTGTTTTATGTGAAAACCTGTGATGCTGCCAATAATTGGATTAAATATACGATGAATATCCAATTCTAATTGGAAATTAAGGAGAACTTAATACTTTGAATTGCATGCCACTGCTGTTATCTGCTATAACCAGTTTGCAGTCAGTAACTTCTCTTAAGATGGGATTAAATCAATTTGCTCACATTTGTAACGGAATAAGAGATGGATGAGTAATCAATGTACTCTTGCAGATTACACGCGCAGAGTCACCTGTTTCCAATACTAATACTGACGAATCTGGATTAATTTGACTTGCCAATTCAGGCTGGGCCTTTTGATACTCTTCCTTGACAAAAGAAGCAGCTTCTGCTGCCAGATCAGCATCAACAAATGCAACACAACATCCTCTAAATCCTGCACCACTGAATCTTGCTCCATACACACCAGGAGCCCTCAGAAGAATCTTGTAAAGTTGTATCAGTGGATCACAACCTTAAAAACAATAGAGATTTAGGGTAATTAGAGGGCAATGTATTTATGTAGTATAACGACAAAATAAGCAACCAAGAGTAAGTAAACAACAAAATCAAATCCATTTTCAGAAGTAACTTGTCACTGATCATATCTAGTCCATACATGGAACACTGCAACTTATTGCAATTATAATTCAGCAGAGCATTTATGCAAAAGCTTCCGAGGAAAAAAACACATTTTGAAGGGGAAACACCACAATGTATTGGCCAAGAGAAAAACAAATTGTTATAACCTTCAGATGTGGAACTAGAGTACCCAGAACTTTTGGAGGCAAGTTGTTAGTTGAAAATGAAAATGTTAATTCATAAAGAAGGTTATCAGGAAAATGAAATGTTGAATTGAAGATGTGCAATATCTTGCTTAGAAGCAACCAACTGACGAAGAAACTCACTTTTACAATCCCTAATTGGTCATAAAAAATACTAATTAACATTCATTTTATCCCAAAAATATGGTAAAGTTCTTGTTCAAATTGGGTCTTCGATTTTAAGGGCAAAACCATAATTGCCTGATTACTAAGTTACTAGTAATCAACCAACCAAGGAAAGAATTTATTTCTTGTGATGCCAGCCTAATAGCTGTTCATACTGCAGGTCATGAGGCATATAAAATAACAAGTATATGAATTTCAGTATTTAAATAGCCTGAATCTTCTCCCTTGAAAAAGAAAAAAAGAGATCATTCCTGCAGAGACAACAATCAGTGCTTAAAGTTATCATGCTATACCGCACTCATAGTTCTCAATGGAACTTTGTCCAGAGGCTGAAATGAGCTTTCCAAATTCTTCCAAGTTACCAGAGGTCCAAGCTTCAAGTCCTGGAATGATCATCATGTAATGCAACAATAAACAGAGTATAAATTTAAGCATAAACATGTTTGGAATTTAATTGATCTTGCAATTTGATTGAATGATGCCTTCTATAACTCGCTTATTCTCTGAGAAATAGTGTTCTGCCCTTTTAGCAATGTTAGGCTCTAGTTTCCCCTGCAGAAACGGAGATACAAATATTAGAAACTAATCACAAACATGGTAACATTATAACTATTTGTTGCATAAAAGTAGTAGGAAAAGTTGTATAGCATGCAACTATGCATAGAGGAATTAATGTTTATTATGCACCAGTGTTACAAACCCTTCTTATCTTCCAAATCTCTCTTTCTTCATGCTAATCCTAGATATCCCGGCATATCTAATCCAAGACTTGACTTATCATTTTGCAGCAACCGCTGCTGCCTTTTCATCATGTTATTCAATATCTTCCATGTTCTTGTATTTTTCCCTTAGAGAAGTAAAACTCGAGATGTTCTATTAAAGGGTACCATAGGAATGAGAACTCATAAACATGTTGATTTTGTGCAAATCTAAGGCCTATAACAAGAGAGAGGACTTGGGAAATCAATCATATCAGGACTAGGCTCATACTATCTCATCACTAGTACTTTGACACATTGATCCATTTGTCTGTGTATTGTTTTAGGATTAATTACACCAGGACTCCTATAACATAGCTATTGTTTGTAAAGCCCTTGCACTTAGAATTTAAATCTAGAAGTTTCTACTGCTTGATAGTGGTCAAACTTTATTCTTTTGCCAGTATTGTATTCCGTAGGGTACAGAATTGTTAATATGGAGTGATCCTTCGAGTGATGACACACTAGCAACTCCCTTGTCTTCTTTAGCTAGTGCATTAGCACTCATTGCTTCAGCTGAGAAATAGAGGAAAACGTTACAAAAGTAGAAGACATTTATGCCACATTTGGGACACAGAACATTAATTCCAATTTGGCTATTTGTCTGACAAAATATAGAATCTTCATCAAATATATCTCTTCAGGAATTCTAATATAAAATGCACTTCTTAGCAACCCACTTTCACAATGATTTGATATCTGTTAGGAATATAAGTACTAAACATGCAATCACAATCCTAATGTGAAATTCAAATGTGACATCACAGTTTAGTATGTTAAAGCAGTATCGGCTTCTTCATACTTTTTTGGTTACCAAGTTAAACGCTTAGCAAAGGAAATAAACCATCACAAGACTTCAACCTATCATGAGAAATTTTCTAGGAATCTCGAACTGCCCAACATTCAATAATTGGCTTGGCGCAGACATAATTTTTTCCGATATGGAGCAACTCCTAAGAAAAAGAGACAAATTTAGAATATGATCATACGACATTTTTTGGTAGGATTTAACTAAGCAAATGGCCCATTGCTCAAAGTTATGATGGAAGAGTAGCTATGATGTCGTTATAGTTACTAGTATTTAAGAGCAAATGTAACCTCTTGCAAGATCTGACAGGGCCAGTATTTGAGATGCTTCTTTGTGAAATAACCATTCCCTAATCATCTAGAGGAAGAAAGAGATAAAAGAGAAGTACTCTAATGATTTGATAATGTTTTTTGAGTCCTTGATAATGAAGTTGCAGGTTAAAATCTTTTTTACAATAATATCTATTGAAACAACAAACTACTTTTTCCTTCAAATACCTCAAGCATTTTGGTTTCAAGATTTTTATGTAAGACTGATAGCTTGCCAAAGCTCAGAGCTCAAGGATGATCGAGTTTCCAAGTATTTCAGAGAAAAGGTAGAGATAAAAGAAAGCATAGAGAGGGAGAGAGAGAAGGAAATTAGAGAGAAAGAAATATTCTTCATTGATTGCACAGATAAGATCCTCGCACATGGCGGGGTGCTCAAATGGGCCATTCTGTTACACCTACCCATATGGGTACAAACAGAAAGGGAAAAATAACAGGTAAAATTAGGAAAACAACCAATAAAAAGAAGCTCGTCAACATGCCTCCAAAACATAGGGTATCATCCCTTCTCCTTTAAATTGACTCTTATCCTTAAGAGCTCATGAACCCAGGAAACTGCTTTTCCAAATCTTCATCCCAATTCCAGGACGCATTTTCCAAACCAGCATAACTCCACGATACCAAAAATCATGTAGCTGCCCTATTGCCTCTTTTTCCAATCGTTCTCTCCGAAATCTTGACGGGAACCTTAGGAGGATCCAAATAATCAATGGGGAAATGTGGTGTCACTATTGAATCACCAATTATCTTCTTGAGAACTGAGACATGAAACACATTGTGAACACAAGCTTCCTCCGGCAATCCCAGATGGTAGGCTACTACGCCTATCCTCTCTGTTACTTGAAATGGAGACAATAGCAAGGCTCAAGCTTGTGTGACCTAACCTGCCTTAGTGTGTGTTGTCTGTACTTGGGTAATTTGAGATATACCCAATCCCCCACCTAAAAGTCCCTTTCTTATCTTCCCTGATCTATTAATGCTTTCATCCTCTATTGTGCCCTTGCTAGATTATCCTTGAGTTGTTTCACGACCCTCTCCATGGTCATTAAACTCATGTCCACAGCCTCTACCTTAGTTTCACCTGAAACATAAGGGACGTGAATGGCTGTGGTTGACCATAGATTACCTCATAGGGAGTTAATCGTCTTGCTGAATGGTAGTTGGTGTTGTACCACCACTCAGCTAAAGGAAGCCACTTCACCCAATCTTTCAGCTTCTCCCCAGTCATACATCATAGGTAGCTGTCTAAACAAAAGTCTATAACTTTTGCTTGACCATCGGTCTGCAGATAATAAGCTGTTAAGATCTTCAAGTTAACCCCTTGCAATTTTATTAGCTCCTTCCAGAAATTGCTCACAAAGATTTTGTCTCTATCACTAACTATATCTGCTGGGGTCCCATGCAACTTATACTTGCTCCATGAAAGCTTCAGCCACAGTACTAGCTAAATAAGGATGACTCGTGCAATAGAATGGGCAGCTTTACTTAGTCGATCAACCATTACTGAGATAAAATCCTTCCCTCCTGATTTGGGCAATCCCTTTATAAATCCCATGGAGATGCTTGACCAAACTGATGTTGGAATCGGTAAAGGCCGGAGTAGACCCAATGATGTTACTTTCGCTGGCACACTTCGCAGCTTCGGATGAATTATTGTGCATCATTCCACATTCCTTCCAAAAGCAAAACTCAGCTATCTTTTTCTTTGTAGCTACTGTCCCTGAATGTCCCCCAACTGATCCATCATGTACTAATTTGATAGTTTTGGTGCAAAATTCTACAATATTTCCTACCACCAACTTCCCTTTTCGTTTCAAACCTTGCTGTTCAAGTTGATACTTCGGATTTTGTGTGGGATCAACTTTGTTTTCTTCCACGATTTTCTTTAACTTTGGATCATCTTCACAACTGTCGCAGATTTCTTTGATCAGCAGAGTAGTAAATGTGGTTATGGCTTTGGCCAGAAGCTCTAGAATGTGCACCATAGAAAGCAAATCTGCAACTATGTTATCTTTGCCCTTCTGACACTGAACCTCGAAATCATAGGGGAGAAGCTTCATGATCAGCTTTTGTTGGACTGGAGTAAGGATTCTTTGCTCTAAAATGTGCTTTAAACTCCGATGGTCTGTTTTAATGATAAATTGAGCTCCAGGCAGATATGATCTTCACTTTTCTACAGCCAACACCACTGCTAGGAATTCTTTCTCGTAGGTTGAAACAGCAAGCTATCTTGGGGCCAAAGCCTTGCTTATATAAGCAATTGGATGACCATTCGACTATAGCACTGCGCCAATCCCTTCATTGCATGTGTTGGTTTCTACAGTAAAAGGCTTCTGAAAGTCAGGTAGGGCTAAGACAGGAGCAGCAGCCATTAACTTCTTCAATTCTTCAAAAGCCACATCTGCCTTCTCTGTCCATGCAAACGCATCCTTCTTCAACAGATAGGTTAAGGGTCGAGCTATGATGCTATAGTGTTGAATAAATCAACAATAGTATCCAGTCAAGCCCAAAAATCCCCGTAGTTGTTTGATGTTTGTGGGTTTTGGCCACTGTAGCATGGCTTCCACCTTACTAGTATCGGTTGCAACTCCAGCCTTGCTAATCACGTGCCCAAGATATTCGATGCTAGGTATTGCAAAGCTGCACTTGTTAGCTTTAACGAGCAAAGCATGAGCTTTCAAAACATCAAGTACATGCCATAAGTGTCGATGGCTAGTTGGTCAATCCTCATCGTCGAAGAAAAGTAAGACAAACTTCCACAAGTAGCTTTGGAAGATGAAGTTCATTAAGGCTTGGAATGTTGAGGGGGCCTTGGTGAGACCAAAAGGCATCACCATGAATTCAAAATGACCATGGTGCGTTAGAAATGCAGTTTTCTCCACATCTTCTTCTCGCATCCTAATCTGGTGATAACCCGATCTCAAGTCCAACTTTGAAAAAATTGTAGCACCCTTCAATTCATTCAACAACTCCTCTATAACCTGAATGGGAAACTTAAGCTTAAAAGTGGCTCAGTTTAATTGTCTGAAATTAACACATAGACGCCATGTCCCATCTTTTTTCTTCACTAGAACAATGGGAGATGAGTATGGGCTCTAACTAGGAAGTATAACTCCCAAAGCTAGCATCTCTTGAATCAGCATCTCTATGGCATCCTTTTGTAGGGCTAGGTAACGATAAGGTCGCACATTAATGGGCTGTGTCTCTAGAGTTAAGACAATCTTGTGATCTAACTCATAGTGTGGAGGTAAAGACCTGGGCTCTTAGAACAATTCATCTTACTGATTTAACAATGTAGACAATTCTTCTTTCAGTTACTCTAGCGTGTTTCACCAAGCAGGTTGCGACTCAACCCCACTGACCTATATGAGAAAAGCCTGATCCTCTTCCCCACTCAAAACCCCTTTCCACCATGTTTGATTCTTCCTTGGAGTTGAAGCCATCACTTTCGTTTGTGGGGTTCCTTTTAATTTCACTTTCTTTCCTTCATAAGTGAACTACATGACCATTTTTTCAAAGTCCCAATTCACTTCCCCTAGTCTTCAAAGCCGCTGTATTCCTAGAATTAATTCACACCCCCCACTGGCTTCAGCATTACATCATCAAAAAATTCACATCATCCTAGCTCCCATTTAAGCCCCCTATAGAGACCCTTAATAGGTACTAGATGACCATTAGCTATTGCGACTTCTAATGGTTCTAGATCCTCAATTTCCCAGCCTAACTTCTGAATCATTTTGCCACTAAAAAATATGTGAGTGCTGCCTGAATCGATCAACACATTCACATCATAAATCCCAACTCTTCCCTTGAGTTTCATGGTTCTGCAATTAAGGATCCCAGAAATTGCATTTAGTGAAATGGATCACCTCTAGTCCGTCATTAATATCTTGCCCCCCATAATCTTCTCCATCCTCCCATTTAGTAAAATCCTCTTTCAGCATAACTTCAATGGCATGAACGTTGACTGGCCGTCAACATCGATGCTCCTGCGTGTATCACTCCAGACAATAATAACATTCACCGTGTGCCCGTTTAGCTCTCAGCTCACGTTCCAACAATCGTCATATTCTAGGGGCCTGACTGTTGTTCCTCGGTCAAAGAGGTGGTTGCAAGGGTGCTGCTGCTTCTCTATCTGGTAAAGGTCTGACTGCCAGTGCCAGATTCCTTAGGTGTGGGGGAGGTGGTCGAGGAAGGATGCCTCTACCAGTCATGCTCTCTTTGAAATGCTTCCACACCACTTCTTGCAACCTGGCAAAGAATTGAGCATCACGAAGAGATTGTGGTCTCAGGGCCCTCACTGCTGCCTGTAGATCACCATTAAGGCGACCAATAAAGTGTCCCTTCAAGTATGTTTCCGGTAACACCTCCTAGACTTTGTTTCGAAGTGTATCAAAACTATTTTGGTATTCCAGAAAAGAGCCCTGCTACTTGATGCTTTTGAACTCCATGCTGGATCAGTGGCAACATCCGCAAAACGTTCAGTCACTGTCAGAGAATATGCCATCCACGATAGCACACGGTGGGTAGGCCATGCCTTGTGAAACATTGGTGCCATTCCAATGCTAGTCCATCTAAGCGAATCGCTGCGATTTGGACCTTCCCCTTCTTCAATGACATCCAGCTGGAACAACTGGTTACATTTACATAACCAGCCCTCAACGTCGTTGCCATCAAAATGTGGGAATTCGAAGCAACCAATTTTTGATAATTGTCCACCGCCACCATTTTGACCACCGTTGTGCACATTACTAGTTCGTGGTTCATTGCTTTTCACAGCAGCTTCATCATCTCTCTGTTTGAGCTTTATAAGCTCCACCAATGTTTTGAGTGTGATGAAGTCGCACTCCTTGGCCTCTTACAAATGCTGGAATAATTTCTTCTCCCTGCAATTCACCATTTGCTGGAGCTCTTGGCAAACCTCTGCTTTTAACAAAGCTTTAAACTCCGCAAGCGCGTCCCTTCAGCCATGGATCGTGCTCTGATACCAAATGATAGCTTGCCAAAGTTCAAAGCTCAAGGATGACCGAGTTTCTACGAATTTCAAAGAAAATGTAGAGATAAAGAAAGAATAGAGGGAGAGAGAGACAGAGAGAAATATTCTTCATTGATTTCACAGATGAGATCCTCGTACATGCCTAGGTGCTAAAATGGGTGATTCTGTTACACCTACGCACATGGGCACAAACAAAAAGGGAAAAATAACCGCTAAAATTAGAAGAACAGTCAATAGAAAGAAGCCTCGTCAGCGTGCCTCCGAAACACAGTTTATAAAAAACATACGTACTCGGTGCACAAGGCCTCCTGTTTTGTGGGGGTCTAAGGAGGGTTATTGATGTATGCAGCCATACCCTTGTAATTTTACAAAGAGGCTGTTTCCATTATTCAAACATGTGACCTGGTCACAAAGAAACAACTTTTACCAATTGCTCCAAGGCTCTCCCTCATTTTAATAAAATAGATATATATTATAAAACCTAGGGCTGATAGAAATTTTTAGTGTATTGGGATCTAGGATTTTAAGGCTGAAATTTTAAATTTGAAGAATTAATAGAAAAGATGGATATAAGAATGAATCCTTGGGAAAAGATAGACATAAGAATCACATAAATAAATTTCTCTAAATCACTTAAGAGTTTAAAAATCAGTCCTAATATCTAAGAATCACTTTTAAAAGAATAAAGTTCCATACATTAAAAAATCAATTATCTTATTCATTATTGTTAAAATGCACAGATGTACACATAACAAAAGTTATTAAACCCTAGTCCAAATGGAATAGGAATTCCAACTGAATAACTAAAATAGGTGTAGAACACTTCTCTAACAAAGATTTTATTTTTCCCCAACAGACTTAAAGTCTAAACTAATAAGAATAAACTAAAATAGAAGTACTTGAATTTCTTTCTCAACATAGGAAAAATTAATAACTAAATTTATATTTTGGCTCAATGGAACATTTAGCTCACCCTTGACAAATTAATGAAGGAAATGAAACTCCAACATTATGTTAAGCATGAATTCTTAATATTTAAGAAATCAATTTTATCACAAATTTAGCTCTAGAAACAACCAAAGAAAAAAGAAGTAGAAATTCCTTTCCACTAAGTTGAGAACTTAAATAGAAAAGAAAGAAAATTTAGTTACCTTGTATATTTTATACACCTCTGGTTCAACTGCTTAATCAGAAGTGCAATGGGGTCATTTGTAATGTAAAGGCAAAACGGGGAGAGAGAAAAAGAAACATAAATTTAGGATACTTGCCATTGCACAGGAGTGGCTCCATCCTCTCATTTCCCAAAGTTCTATGGATTAGATATAATAGAAAATAGGAAAACAAATGTTACCATAAATTCTTCGATTGATTAATAGAAAACAAAGGAAAATAATTAAAATCTATATTTTTATCAGACTATGATCAATGCAGGTCTACTAACCATAAAGGAAAACTGACTATCGTAAGTTGAAGAATTGTCATATAAGTTCTCACATCGTACTATTGATAATTTAACTAGTCATTATGGAAACAGGACCACTATCTGCAAACTTCAAATGAAGATGAACTAAAACCAAAAATCTCCAAACGAATGAACTGATAACACCAAATGTGCAGCCCTTTTGGAATCTTCAAATGTCCTATTGTTTGGAACCTCCAAATATGCTATTGTTAGGAGCATTATGTTCATGGCGTATGAACCTCACACACATGTTACTGTTCCCAATTTCCTCTTATTAAAAGTTGACTAACTAGAGTTGGAAACCTGTCCCCTAATACCCTCGCAAGCAAGTGAGACTACATTAAAAAGTTGTCCAGTATCAATAAGGGACTAATAACACATGTCCTATAATAGAAGGAAAATGCGGAAGCGCGATAGTTTCAAGCAACAACAAAAGTTTGGGAAAGAAAAAGAGACGCAGAAAGAGTGAAATGATTGGATATTTACGACAAAAAGAGGAAGATTAAAGGAACACGATGTCCAAGTCCATAGATAAAAAATAATCTTACAAAAACAGGTTTGCTAGGTTTTAAAGCTGTTGAAACTCATCCTGATCCTAATATGAAACCTGATATTGTTAAAGCTATGTTTGATTGGGATAAGTTTTAAAGTCCAGTGTGGAAATTAGCTTACTTGTCTCACACCTATCCTCAAATCATTTTTGCTGCAAGTATGGTTAACCAATATATGTACTCACCTCGATACGGACATTTTGATGCAACTTATAGGATATTAAGATACCTCAAAGGATCTCTTGGAAAGGGTCCTATGTTTCAAAAATATAACAACTTAAAAATAGAAGTCTATACAAATGTAGACAGGGCTACTTGCACCATCGACAGACAATCAACTTTGGGCTACTGAAACTTTATTGGAGAAAATCATGCTACATAACTGAGCAAAAAATAAAATGTTGTGGCTTGAAGTAGAGTGAGGTACAGTTCAGGGCTCTTGCCCATGGAATTTGCAAGGAAATGGGAATAAAAAGACAACTAGAAGACCTAAAGATCATAGTAACAAACCCCCCCCCCCTGAAGGTCTACCACGATAACAAGGTTGCCATCTCAATTGCTTAGAATATGATAGAACGAAACACTTGAGATTGATTAAAATTTTATCAAAGAGAATAAAACATGGGTTAATTTGTGTTCCTTAAGTACCAACTACAAGTTAAATAGTCGACATACTTACCAAATGACTATACAAGGTCAATTTGAACTTCTGGTCAGCAAGCTAATTATGAAAGGCATCTTCAAGCCAGCTTGAGGGGAAGTGTTGCACGATTCACTTGATTATTAGCCTAGAATATATGATGATTTAATTGTAAGCAATTGGGCTAAAATTAGGGTGATTTAGTTGCAATTTAATTGTAAATTAAACTTTATTTTATAGGATTCTTTCATTATTTAGGTTCCTTTCTTTTCAAGGATTCTTTCCTTATATAGGTAGTTGTACAACTATAAATCTGTGCATCTTGTACTATTATAAAAAATACAATATATAGCTTTCACAATTCAAGTTCATAATTACTTCTTTTTAGTACATTCCATTCTTTCGTAGTCTTCCATTTACTCTAGTAAAGTGCAAGCAGACGATCTTTTGGCATATCAAGTGACTACTCAATTTTGAACCTGCTAAAATCACTAACCCAACTATTGCTCAAGTGTACTACCATAGTTCTTGGCCAAATAACACAAACTTGGAAAGCATAACTATACAACATCAATCACCCTAACTAATTCCCTTTATTAAGGCTTGATTCAATCTCCTATATTGACACACTATCAATATTAATATTGGTATAATTAATAGCAGATATTCTCCAAAAGTTTTCTTCTGCAACACTAAAGTTACTAGTTTAGCTATATGATAAGAAAGAAATTAGAAAATTCTGAACAAGATGAAGAAACCACAAATCTTTCTCACGGGAGAGACAATATGCTTGTAGGTGAAATTCTTTTGACTTTATACAATGTGAAGGTGAAGGCGCAAGACAAAGGAGATCGTGATTTTATCCACCCACAAACATAACCTCAAATAGATAAATGGATGGTTAGGTAGGGACGAATGGTAGGATGAATCAAAAAGCAAGAATGCCAATGTTCTATTCTAGGGATTACATGAATTGCATCTTTGGTTATTCTATCTTATATACGTACATTCCAATCCACTTGCTCTTTCTTTCTTTTATGAAAACCATAAATTAGCATTTCTAACAGAACTAGTAACTCACAATGCAATAAGTATACCTTATGCCTAAATTTTTTATTTTCTAAAATGTAAAATCCATAATTGAAAAAATATCTTAATGCCAGCATCGTAATGGGTCACATAACCAAACCCAAAACAACTAATTAGTAAGTATCAAGTTAGCATTCACTAGTGTTGTTGGCTTTTGGTGCTTTCAACTAATTCAAGACTATTAGATCATTATTTTGACATGATAATATTAACAAATAACCACAAGATCTATTTTCTACCGAATGCTATTATCCAAAGTTAAAATTATGCATAGTTAAGTAGGCCTGTAATGGATTATGGTCTAGTCAAACGTAAAAGGGCCTTAGATGTGAACAACTTTATGCCGTTTCGGCATCATTTATTTTAGAAGTTCTTGCACCTTTTACCTATACAAGCTTAATAATAAAAGTATATGGAAGCACCATGTATAGAAAATTAAATTAAAGCAGAAAATTGAAGTATAGACATGTCAGAACCATCTAGTTAAAGAAGGGATGAACCATACTTAAGAAGTATACTTGCGGCCTCTCGACATTCTGTCACTCGAAGATTATATCCAGGGTTATTAGTTAAAGCTTTTCTCAAGCCTGAGAATGCCAATAATATTTTGTAGGACTTCTGCAACTTCAATGGGCGTACAAGCTTATGCTCTTTAGTCTAAAATAACAAATAATTCCAAAGACACAAGAAAAATATAAGCGTATCAAATAAAGTAGACAGCAGCATCATGTTAAATAACAGACCGATTAAAAGACACTAGAACTAAAAAAATGAAGAATAAAAGTGATACATCAAAATTCCAGCAAATAAAGAAAGAGAAAATATGAAGTGTGTCTATAATTCTTCTATCCAAGTGTCTATAACTCTTCTATTCAATCTGAGAAGGACCAAAGAAACTAAATTTGATCTATGGAATATCAGTCATACAAATTAATCAAACTTTGCAGTACAGCAAATTAAAAAAAAATTAAATTTAAACCTTATAATTGAGACTGAATTAATGATTTGTTAGTTTATTAATATGAAAATGGAAAAGAATCCAATATTTACCTTGCAGTTCATACATGTTAGGCAACCACGGCTTGAAAGGAGTATTGCCGACTGATCCAGTATGCCATTTTTCAGACCCAAATATTCATTTTCTATAAGTCTGCAAATAAATCAGTAAAGCCTTGTGAACCATCTTTTCCTGCTTTCAAGAAAGACAAGCATGAAACACGTAACAAATGTTACATGCCAAATTTGGAATTGGCACTAACAATGCAGTTACTGATCTGCAAAAGATCGTGATATAACATCAAAGACAAGGGCAAACATGACGACCTAACTAATGACAACATCACAAAGATGATAACAGAGCCCAATTTTTAACAATATCCATATTTTACACAATTCTGGTCAAATGGGAATCTAATCCTATCTATTCAGTTCTCTTACGAATGAAATTGATAAGCCTCCAGTTAAGCTTTTCTACTCAAGAAGAAAGAAAGGAGAGGATACGGCCCTAAGAACGATAAGGGTGCTGTTATTTGTTAATTCTGCCTTGTTTGTTTTTAGCAAGATTCTAGAAGGTCGAGTTGGCATGGTTATTTCTTCCTTATTACTTGTTTGTTAAGAGTTTCAAGGGAGGGGAATATTTAGTTGGCAGAGGAGAGTAGAATGGACAAGAAAAATGTACTAGGGATGAGAATGTTTATGGAGAGAATGGCACCTCTTGAATGTTGCCAGTAAATTCCTTCCTATTGATGTTAGGATTTTAACATTCGTATCATGTTGGGAACAAATCATTTTATGAAAAGATTGAAAGCATGAAAATTTTTCATTTTTGGCGTTCATCAAATAAACCCAAGTCAATATTGTGCAACAATCAACAAAGGTCACAAACCATCTATGGCCAAAAAGAGAGGGATTTGGAATAGGATCCCAAATGCTAGAGTGAATTGTCATAAAAGGAATAGAACTCCTATTATTAAATAAATAATAAGAACTTCTAATGTGTTTAGCAAGTTCACATGCTTCACAAAACAAAGAATTAAAAGTTCTTTTAAGCAAGCTTGGATATAATTTTTCTAGGACAAAAAACAAGAGATGTCCTAACCATCTATGTCACTATAGAATTTCCTTATTAATCCCATCATTCCCAATAGAAGCTTGATATGCAACTATCGTGTGATTTTCTTCCAAGACATAAGACATCCCCTAATCTACAAATTCCAATCCTCTGCCCCATGCGGAGATCCTAAAGAACACACTAGTCAGGGAAGAAATCAACTTTGCAATTGAGATCTTTAGAGATAGAACTGACAGAGAGAAGGCTTAATAGGAAAGCAAGGTATGTGGAGAACTGAGGATAAGGTGATATTGGGAGTACAACTAACAGAACATGTACTAGATTGTTAGAACTCTAGCCTTAGAATGCTAGAGATTTACTGTATTATTATAGTATGATCGTATAGCAAGATCAGTACAAT
>JAOSBO010000008.1:30646714-30673011 GCA_027563915.1 Erythroxylum rotundifolium
CACCTTCCATACTACTGGCTTACTCCCTCTTCCATCGGTTCTCTCATCTGTTGCTAATTCACTCTCTCCCCTATCATAGATACAGAGGTAAAAGACCCATCTGCTATTCTAACATAATCCTCTTTTTTCCCATGGGAATATGTTAAAAAATTCTTTCTAGAGCCTGTCATATGTCTATTAGCTCTAGAGTCTATAATCCAAGAATTATCTTTAGAATTTGAATACACAATACCTGATTTTGCAATATTTGATGTACCAACTATGGAAGGAGAGTCCATTTTTGAGTGAAGATGTCTTAAGTTCTAAAGGTCCTCATCGGATAAAGCTCCAGCTAACAATGTTTTAGATGCTTCATTCCCCTCAGCCAAGTGGGCTTGACCCTTTACGATTGAACCACCTCATTTTCCACATCTTTGATTTGGCCTGCCATGCAGTTTCCTGCAGGATTCTTTGGTGTACCTTGACACAATGGTCACAATGCAAGCACTCCTTATTAGAAGAGTTATTTACAGGTTTTGGCTTCTCAGTAAAACCAGCCACTAACCCCACTTTCTCAACAATGGTTGTATGCAGTATAACATTTTTTCTACTCTCTTCTTGTTGAGAGAGAGAATGTGCAAGCTGTACTGAAGGGAAAGGATCTTTTCCATGTATATGACCCCGTATATAATCATATTTTGAGTTAAGACACGCTAAAAAGTCAAAACACCCGATGCTCCTCTATCGTTTTTTGGAATTCAGCAGCATCTTTTAAGCATTCTGCTTGAAAGTCCTAATAATAATCCAATTACTACCACAATCCTCATTGCCCCGCAAAGTGCTATGATATAGTCATATCTACCTATTTTGTATTGTGCAGTTTATCATAAGATCAAAATTTTGTGCTTTATTACCTACTTGAGAGTACGTCAAAGAAGTAGCTCTCCATATCTCTGTTGTTGTGTCAAGTAACAGGTATGTTCAAGCAATCTCTGGTTTCATTGAATTTATGAGCCAAGACATCACAAGGGAATTCTTGGACTCCCATTGACCATAATCAAAATTATTGACATTGCGTCTCTTACTGTCACCGTTAATGTAACCCTATAATCCTCTTGCTTTGATAAACAACAAACAAGATCTTGACCAAGCAACATAATTAGTTCCATCAAGTTTCACGGGGATTTAAAGTGAAGGATTATTAGAACTCGAAAGAATTATCTTTTCTCCGTCCATTTGACAAGCACGTTTAACAGACAAAATTCAGAGACAAATAAAGGCTTCTAGTATGTTTCCTGACAGGCTATTGGAGTTCTGACACAACAATGAAGATGTACAAGGGTCGGCGACACTGGTGGACCCAGAATCGAGGTGAAAAAATGGTCAGAGGGTGGTGCATGGAGCTCATGAGTGGCGGAGGCTAATGGACTATAGCGACATGTTGCGGCGTATTGGTGATGTTGAAAAAGAGGGTCGTGTTTAGAAAACCTTGATTTTTGGGTGAGTATCATAACAAAGAAGAACAGCTAAAAAAATTGGAGAGGAAAGAATAGGCTTGTAAATTAGACAAGGCTTTGATTTCATAAAGAAAATAAATTAGAGAGAATTAAAAGTGTTTCTATTAGTTAATTGAAATGATTTATACAGAGAAATCCTATGGTTTATATACACAAGGCTTAGGATTATTTAGAAATCTATGGAAATCTCTCAATACTATAGCTATCAATTCCTAATGTATACAAGGAAACACAATCAATTCTAATAACTATGGTAATAACTCTAGTAATTCTAATAACTATGATAATAACTCTAGTCAACATGAAGATATGAAGAAAGGGAAGTCTTGAGTGCAATTTTAAAGTCAAAATTCAGCAATGAAGACAAGTTAATGCATTTGACTACTAGAAGCAACAATATGAATGTTCTTGATGCCAATGTGGTAGAGAAGCTATATGGTTTTGTTATGAAACAATCTACAAATACAATGGTCAAGACTTATGATGTTATCCTCATTACTAACTCTATTTCAAAGAGATTGTATGTCTACATAGGTTATCTTTAATCATCATCTCCGTTCGTGATGAGAAGTTTGTGAGTTATTTTTGAAAAACTCTATAAAAAAACACTAAACACTAAACTTCAGTTTTCAAGTTCTTTCTATCCTCGAACTAATGGATAAATGGAGATGGTAAGTAGAAGCTTGAGGTACTTGTTTAGGAGACAATCTGAATCATTGGGACATAATTCTACCTATAATAAAATTTGCACACAACATTAGCAAGAATCTTTTTGGGATAGTTTCGAGAATTCAACCCAGGAAGCCTGGTCATTGGTTCCTTTATCACAAACAACACGAGTTAGAGTTGAAACTGAAGATTTTCCACAATACATGAGGGATGTCTTTGATGAGATGCAGTGAAAGAAAACAACCAGCAACATAACTTATAAAGAATATGTTGCTCAACATCTTCACCTTCTTGAATTCAATGAAGATAATATGGTGATGGTAAGGATTTGTTCACATTTTCCAAAAGGAAAATATGAAAACTCCATTAGCAAAATGTTAGAACTTATAAGATTATCAAGAACATAAGTGGTAGTGCTTATGTTTTACAATTACCAAGTGACATGAAGATTAATCCTATCTTTAATGTTGTAGACTTAACTATTACCATAGACATAGTAATGACAATCCCAAACCATTCCTCATCTTAAAAAGGAGATAGAGGATGCTCTTGATGAATAATTGTAGCCACGAGAGCTAGTGTGTGTTGACGATTTCTTATCAAGTGAAAACGAATATCAACTTTTGACACCACTTGAATTTTTTAATCTGAATTTCAAAAGTTGAATCTAGATTTATATGAGCAGTATTTGTTAATTTTACATCGATGACGACTTCAAATAAGCTGTGGAGAATTGACGAAAAAGAGTAAAGTTTATAAATAAAATAAAAGAAGACAGATTAGTTAACTACAAGCTTTAATTTGGTGGAATGAAAAGTGAAAATTTGAGTTGACAACAAAGACAACGAAGGCTAAATTTTAGTTTATGTTAAATTTCATTATTAGATAGGAAGTAGTAGTAAGTGAAGAAAGAAGAAAAAGTAATTCTTTCTTAATCTTTCTCTAAATAGTACAAGGAATACATAGGACAATACAACCCTAATTACCACCTTAAATTAGAAAGAATCCATCTATTTTTAGTAATAAAATCTCAACTAATTAATAGAATATTAACTAATTATCTACAGAGAATCAGTTAAAGATAATTAGCTGATTATTCCTATAATATCAACACTCCCCCTCAAGTTGTTGCATATATATTAATCATGCCCAACTTGCTTACAAAGAACTCAAAATTCTTAGTAACCCGTTCATGAAGACATCAGCAGCTTGTGTTGTAGTACGCAAATGAGTCCACTTTCAAGTTATTTTTTCAAGTGTCTGTCAATCTCCACATGTTTCGTCTAAACATATTGAATTGTTGGCAATAATGATAGCTGCTTTGTTATCACAAAACAACTTCATTAGGTGCTCCACTAGTTTCTTAAGTTCTTTCGTTACTCTTTTAAGCCAAATTATTTCATAAATTCCTCAAGTCATTGCCCTATATTTTGCCTCCGCACTACTTCTGGCTACCACAGTTTGTTTTTTACTATTCCAAGTTACTAGATTTTCCCACAAATATGCTCAATATCCAAAAGTTGATCTTCTTTCAACAAGAGACCCTACCCAATTTGCATCAATGTAGACTTCAACTCTATTTTGATCACTCTTCTTGAAGAATAATCCTTTCCTTGGAGAATAATCCTCTCCTTGGAGTTCCCTTTAAGTATCTTAAGATTTTGTACATTGCTTCCAAGTGTTCTTCATAGGGAGTATGCATAAACTGGCTTACCAAACTGACAGCAAAGGAAATATCTAGTCTAATGTGAGATAAATAGATTAGCTTTCCTACTAGTTGTTGATATCGTCCTGTATCTACTGGAACTCTTTCCTTAACTTCACCCAGCTTTAAGTTGAATTCCATATGAGTATCTGATGGTTTACATCCACTCATCCTAGTTTCTTCTAGAAGGTCTAGTTTATACTTCCGTTGGGTGATTATTATAGCCTTCTTAGACCTAGCAATTTCCATCCCTAGGAAGCATCTAAGATACCCCATGTCTTTGACTTCAAACTCCTTTGAGAGATTCTTTTTAAGAATTTCAATTTTCTCAAAATCATCTCTAGTGAGGATAATGTCATCTACATACACAATTCTGCAAAAGCTTTTATGAATAGAATATGATCAGACTACCCCTGTAAGAAACCTTAAGACTTCACAAATGATGCCAATCCTAAGGATCATTTCAGCCCATATAAAGATTTGTTTTAGTCTGCATTTTTCTCAAATCTTTCACTAAATCCTAGTGAAGACTCCATATACACCTCTTCTTCTAAATCTACACTAAGGAAGGCCTTTTTTACATACAACTGACGTAGAGTCCAATCTAGATTAACTACAATAGAAAGCAACACTCTCACATTGTTTAGCTTAGCAACAGGTGAAAATTTTTCTAAATAATCTATGCCTTTGGGTGTTTGAGATAACCCCTTAGCAACGATGCAAGCCTTATATTGTAGAAAATAGAACCTTCCATTTCAACACAAGTTGTTTGATGAACAATGCCTTTATCTTTCAAAAAAGTGCCAAGAATTTCTTCGAAATATTCAGTACCAATATCAGAAGAAAGAATGCTAATTTTTGAGCGAAACTGTGCTTCAATCGTAGTATAAAAAGTTTGAAATATTTGGGGAACTTCAAATTTTTCTCTTAATAAATACACCCAACAAAGTCTAATGTGATCATCTGTAAAAGTCACAAACCATCTTGTACCAGAGATTGTTTTAGCATGCGAAGGCCCCCAAACATCACTATGAATCAACTAAAAAGGTTTAGAAGGTTGTTTTTTATGATTTTTTGATAAAATGCAATGTTCACGCTGAAGTTTTGAGCAATCAACACATTTTAACAAATGAGGCATCATTTTATTGAGATATGGGAAGCTAGGAAGGCCTAATCTATTATGCCAAAGCAAAATTAGTTCCTTAACAGAGGTAGAATGGATAATACTAAGGCATTGGGCTTCTTTATGCTTGGAGTCTTCCTCAAAAAAGTAGTAGAGACCATCTATAAGTTTAGCACTGTCAATCATCCTCCTCGTAGTCTGATCTTGAAACAAGCAATGAGAATCAAGGAAAGTGATAGTACAATTAGATTCCTGAGTAACTTTATTAACAGATAGAAGATTGCACCTAAGTTTAGGCACATGAAGGACTAATTTAAGACAAATATTAGGAGACAAGTGAATGAAACCTTTTCTAGCTATAGGAGAAAAAGACCCATCTACCATACGGATTTTTCCATGGCCAGAACAGGGATTGTACGTATGAAATAGATGAGAACAGTGTCAAACATAGTTGTCTTAGAGGGATGGCGGCTAGGGTTTATTCTTGTTCAAGGTTCTCTAATACCATGTAGAAAACAGAACCTGAGAGGAATAGGTATTACACCTCTTTCACTTTACATTGCTGCATAATATATAGACATTATAGATTTCTACTATAGGAATTTACAGCTATACATGATAAGGTCCTTATTTGATTGAGCTAATTACAATTGTACATGATATTATCACAATCAGATTTAGCTAACTTATTAGAATCAAATATTCACCAAGAATATCTCCCAACATATATATTTAAAGTAATCCATCAGAATTTTACTTTACGGTAAGCACCGATTTACATCTGACCAATGTTTTTCCCTTTGGAAGATTAACTTCCTCCCACATTCTATTTTTCTCCAAAGCTCATCTTACAAATGGAAACATTGGATAACTTAGAAATAAATGCTTGGAATGATGGATATAGACTTTGATATGACAAGAAGTTAATACAAAGGTTATTTGGTACACGTTCTAGAACCTTTCCTAAGAGCAATGGGTAAATCTAAGGCTTCATTCGACCCTGGAATAGATATTGGTTCAAGGGACACTGACTCAATAGAAATAAACTCAAACTGAGATTTACCTTAATGGTCTCCAATTTCTGGATTTGTTTCTAGGTTAGACTCTTCACCATGCTGCAAGTTATATATGCTTTTCTGTCATTGTAGGTATTTTCTCAAAAAGACCTTCCCTTTAAAACGATTTCCATCTTGTCTTGCAATTTCATTCTTTTCTTGAGATTGAACTTGTAAAGGCACCAAAGATGAATCCTTATTTTCATTATTTGAGACACCATCAATGTTTGAATCAAGATTATAGAAAATATCTACATCATTGTCAAAAACGAATCTTCAATATATGTCTCCCCCTAAAGATGAGTTGAGAGGAAAAAAAAAGGTTTATCTTCAAAGAATGTGACATCCATGGAAATAAAAAACCTTTTGGTTGTTGGATCAAAGAACTTGTAACATTTTTGAGAGAAGGATAATCAACAAAAACACATTTTCGTGCTTTAGGATCAAGTTTTCCCCGACTATTGTCATGAATATGAACAAATGCAGTGCACCCAAATACTTTAAGAGGGAGATCATGTGATGATCGAGATGAAAGAAAACATTTAGTAACAATTCAGAAGAGAAATTTTAAAGCTTTTGGAGGCATCCTACTGATCAAATATGTAACTATTAGGATAGCCTCACCCTATAACGACTTAGGAGTATTAGTTGAAAGCATTATAGATCTTGCAATTTCTAATAGATGGTTATTTTTTCTTTCGGTATTCCATTTTGTTGTAGGGTGTCAATACATGACCATTGATGAATAATACTTTTTACAACAAAAAAAATTCGTTAAAACTTTGCTTAAGTATTCTTTTCCATTATCGCTTCCAGAAACTTGAATTCTAGTTTGAAACTGCATTTGGATCATATTATAAGTTTTGAAACACCCTCTCAACATTTGATTTCTCATTGAGTAAAAATAACCAAGTAATTCTAGTGTGGTCATCAATAAAAGTTACAAACCATCCTTTTCTAATTATTGGTTTTGAAACATCTTTTTCTAATTATTCAATAAAAGTCACACTCGAGCTACTTAAATCATCGTTGGACGATGAAGAGTTTCTCCGCTAGCCAGTCGTCTCAAAGTGATAGTCCACTTAGGACTGATTTGAATGAAGAAAGAAAAATATTGTAGAAGAGCCATGGCTCTAATATCATGAAGAAAGAGGACAAAGTAATTCTTTCTTAATCTTTCTGTGAATAGTACAAGGAATATATAAGACAAAAAAGCCCTAATTATCTCATTAAATTAGGAAGAATCTATTTATTCTTAGTAACAAAATTTCAATTAATTAATAGAATATCAACTAATTATCTATAGAGAATCAGCTAATTATCTATAATATCAATAGTCAGTTAGATATTTCATCCTAGTTGTAATTATGTTATCTTAATTGTTATAGAATTTCTTTTAGAATTAAATTTAAATTAGTTAAGAATCTTTTCTTACTAGAATAAGGGCTCTAGAAACTTTTTTGTAGATGTTTGCATTCCGCCCTTCAATGAAAAGATCCCAAATTATTTTTTCAAACTTGAGTTTTCAATTAAAAGATGTCATAGTTTCTTCTACGAGTTATTCTTAGACCCTTGGAGTGATTTGTAGTTCACACCCTCCATTACTAGTTTATCTCACTAAATTTCAACAACCAAAACCTAAGCATATCAAACCTAAAATTCTAATTATATCAAAATCAAAAATTCTATCTTAAATTAGCTATACCCAAATCCAAAATTCCAGCATCCCAAGCAGAAGTCCAGACCTAAAATCTAAATTTTTAGCTGCCTAACAATAATCAATAGCCCATAGTTTCTAGCTTCTGTAAGTTTTAGGTATTAATTGATATTTCTTCTACTCATCCTATATCATCAAACTAAATCAATCTTTCAAATTACATACTAAAATAGAGAATTCTTTGATTTAGTTAAAGTTTGATACCACAGAACAAAAACAGTAGTTCTAGTTTCTTTTATAATTGCGCTTGTATATGCATATCTTACCATCAAGTTTTCTCCCACTAGTTTGAAAGAAATATAACAAAAGAATTGGTCATTGATCAATCATATGATATGCTCGAATTCTTCAACATATAGTCATCAATAAGTCACAAATTGATAGGTTCAAATACTATAGAACATACCTATCATACTCGATGTTTTCCATAGATGTTATAATCAAGTTGTTTGCCCATTCAAAAGCCAAAAGATAAGCAACTCCAACCTGTCAAAAATGTCAAAATATTGGAACATAATACAAGATAAATGATGCATCACTCAAGTATGAAGTCTGAAATTGTGCCAATAGCTTAATTGTTTCATCAAGCTAAAGCACAAAATTATAATCTCCCTTCAAATGGTGCAAAGATAAGGCCTAAAAGTGCTCACTCTGGATTACTTATTTACAAAAGAATGAACATTGGGAAGAGGAAATAATATGGAAGGAGTAGGTTGTTCAAAAATCAATTTTGAATTTAGTTGAAAAATAGAAACAAACACGGATCTTTCCAATAACAAATTGAGTAAATTGCAACTCATCAAATGATAAAATGATGCTTAATTTCAGACATTTTGACTATCATGGTCATCCAACTACCTACAATTGGCCTAAAAGTCATAATATTAAGCTCTCAAAGCACTATTCTCAATTTTCAATGTATTTTAAGATATTATCCATAGATCTAGTTATTCAAATCTCAATCTATATTTCTATGTCTCAATTCTTCTTACACTTTTTCATTCAAATTTTCCAAAATCCTTACTCCCTAAAAGGCTTTGAGAAAAACCTAGCCATTCATTTCTTCTATTGGACTAGCAAACAAAAAATCTCAACTTCAAACATTTAGCATATCATTGCATGTATCATGTCCATAAATTATGAGCTATGCACTCCTAGCAATAGAAAGATATTTCTTAGGACCAATGATATTACAGAATGTATATATTATAGCTTAATCATAGGATTAATTATAGGGATGATATCTTCTCAAGTAATATACCTTCAACATATATATGTCATTATTATGAATAAAGGATCCAGAAAATTAAAACACAATTTAATGTTTTTATGCATAGTTTGAGAAGTGATAATGTCAAAGAATAATTTTTTGGCATCTTTTTATACTTAACATTATTCAAAATGACATTCTTCACTAATCCTCCTTTGTTGACACATTGTCTCAAAATAGTTTGACTGGAAAAGAAAATAGGCGTCTTCTTGAATCAACTAGAACATAATTATCCAAAATGAACATTCCTAAAGCATTTTGTGTTGATACAACTTTTGCAGCCTTATTTATGATTAATTATAGGCCTTCGTATGCTTTCTAATAAACATTTGTTCCCTATTACACCCCTAATATTTGGGAGTACTTGTTTTGATCATGATGTTCATCTGTAGGTGACTAAATTAGATTCTAAATCTTTAAAGTGTGTTTTCATTAGTTACTCTTGTCTACAAAAAGGGTACAAGTGCTACTATCGTGATCTTAACTAGTATCTCGAGCTAGCTGATGTTACCTTATGGTCAAGATACGGTATTATCAAATAATATTGTGATAATCTGATTGTAATCAGATTATATTGATCAAATGGCATTATCTTAGGGATAATCATTATGTTAGGATTATTCCCTTTATTTGTATAGATTCTCTATCCTATTTGGTATCCCCTATTCATGTCTATATGTACTACATTCTCTAAGAAATTAGATATAGAGCAAAACAGCTCCTATTCACATGGTATCAGAGCCATGTTACAGAGATGGTTAAACCAGTCAACCCCGACAAGTCAAGAAATGGTTCCAATCACAAGGGATACTCCACGGCAAATCCAAACCAGACTGGAGGTCAACCGTCGGTGACCTCTGGTCTTGAAGGAGCATCTGTTGTCATCATTTCTGACAAACTAAATGGAATGAACTATCGAGAGTGGGCTCAAGCTATGAAACTCGTCATTGGAGGACGTGGGGAAGCTAAGTTTTATTGTCGGAGACGAAAACGTTCCAGACCTAATGAACTTGCAAGTTGTGAGACAGTGGGAGATAGACAACTCCATGGTCTCGTCATGGCTTATCAACACCATGATACCGTCAATCAAACATACCTTCATGTTTCTGCCAACAACTCAAGAGATCTGGGAAGGGGTGCAACAATCATACTCTGACGGAGAGGATGCATCGCTAATCTACGAGATAAAAACAAAGCTGTGGCAAATGAAGCAAGGTGACAGAGAAGTTACAGAATATTGAGTCGAAATGGTAACATTATGGCAGGAACTTGACCTTCTGTCGGACAAAGAGTGGAGATGCAAGCAAGATGCTGTGATGTACAACCAGCAAATTGAAAAGGAAAGAATCTTTGAATTTTTGACTAGTCTCAACAAAAAACTAGATGATGTCCATGGCAGAATCCTAAGTAGAGTTCCTCTACCAACAGCTAAAGAAGTTTTTTTTGAAGTTAGGAGGGAAGCAGCAAGGAGGAAAATTTTGCTAAAAGAAGAGTCAAAAGAAGAACAAAATTTGTCTCCAATTCCTACCAGTGAAGCGTTTGCATTGATGTCCCGTGGTGAATCCAGTAAGAAGGGTCAGAAGAAGTCGTGTGATCACTGCAAACAAAGTGGTCACACCAAAGACACATGTTAAGACACCCATGGAAAGCCTCTAGATTGGAAACCACGAAAAGGAAAAAATCGAGGCTATCAAGTATCTAGTGAAGGGGGAATAGAAAAATCTGAAGGTAGTCAGAAACAAGTTGGTGAGCTGAATATTTCACTAAGGAAGTTATTGGAAATACTAAAGAATCTCCAAAAAATAACAACCAGCAACAGAAGACAAGTCCAGTTGCCAATGCTACTATGAGAGGTTATATCATACAAGCTTTTTCATCTTCATACAGTAGGAAGAAATGGATAGTTGATTCTCAAGCATCAGACCATATGACAGGTGACTATAACATGTTTCATTCATATTTTCCTCGCACTGGGCGTGAAAAGGTTAAGGTAACAAATGGTGATTCTTCTTCGATTACAGGAAAAGGAGATATCAAATTAACAAATTCTATGAAATTAAACTCTGTTCTACATGTTCCAAATCTAGACTGTAACCTCCTTTTAGTTAGTAAATTGACAAAATAAGCCCATTGTAGTGCTCATTTTTTTCCCTACTCATTGTGTTATACAGGACCAGTTATCAGGGAAAGATGATTGGTAGTGCTAAAGAGATAGATGGAGTGTACTACTTTGAAGACGAAGAAAGTCAATCTACTCCTTATAGTTTGGGTAATAGTGTGATTGTCCCTAAGAATGATGAACTATTGCTATGACATAAAAGGTTAGATCATCCAAACTTCCAATATATGTCAAGATTATTTCCAAATATTTCAATAAATAAAGATCTTTCTATTCAATGTGATGCGTGTGAATTTGCTAAGCATCAAAGAAGGTCTTTAACAAGGTCTGAATACAAACCCATAAAACCTTCGATGATCATACTCATTTGTATTGGGTGTTTACGTATAAAACCGAAGTCCCTACTATGTTTATTAGCTTTATCATATGATAAAAATGCAATTTCAAACAAGTATTCAAGTCCTTCATATTAATAATGGTACTGACTATTTTAATTAGAATCTTCATACATTCTTACAAAAACATGGAATTGTTCACAAAAGTACTTATGTCAATAGTCCTCAATAGAATGGGATTGCTGAGCGGAAAAATAGACACTTTCTTGAAGTGGCTAGGGCCTTGATGTTCACTAGCAATGATCCAAAATTTTTTTAGGGGGATGCTACCTTACTGCAATCTACCTTATTAATCGAATGCCTAGTCGTGTCCTTTCTTTCAAAACACCTCTTCAAAAATTTTAGGAAATCCAATTATTCACACAACAAACTTGATCCTTGAGCCAAAAAGTGTGTGTTCCTAGCTTACTCTTCTACACAAAACAGTTATAAATGCTAAACCAAAAAGGTTGTTTGTTAGTTGTGATGTCACTTTTTCTGAGGCAAATTCCTTCTATCCCAAGTCTTCGATTCAGGGGGAGTATTGGAGTGAGTTTTGTGATGAATCTCAACCGTATACATCTATTCCTGAACCACATTGTACATCTGTTCCTGAACCTCTCCTAACACCCATGTCCAATGCATCTCCTATAGGGACAAATTTTGATACAGAAGTAGCCATGCCTGACAATACACTCAAAGTGTACTCTCGGAAGAAGAAAACAAGTAGTACACTCCCTACTCTTAAAGCTATAGCAATCTTTGAACCAATGCAGGTTCCTGCCAAAGAAGCTCAAAGTAGTAATACAAAGGTACAAAAAGACAATAAAAATCTAGAACTTTCATTTGCTTTATGGAAGAAATCTAGATCATGTATTGTTACCTTCCCTAACCGATGATCTTGTCACGGAGCGATTCACTGGAAAACCTAATTCCAGTATCTGCCTTTTTCCCTTATTATTATTCTTCGAACGACCTATGGTGGATTACAAACAAGCTCATCAAAGGGAGCTTGACACCTTGGATCTCATTAGAGAGAGCTCCAATCTCTATGATCGATTAAAATTTGGCTTCCTCCTTTTTTATTCACTGTCGAGTCCTTAAAATAGGACTAGTATTATTACAAATATCGAAAACCTCTACCTAAGAGATAAGTTTCCTATCGAAGAGATAAACCCTAAAATAACTAAGAGATAACGATAAAGCAAAATAACTGAACAAAACCTCCCTATGATTCCAACTACTTATTTGCATCTTTGATAAGAACGACACAAAAAGGAGTCCATAACATCACCCTTCTCCTGCAGAAAGAGCTTGGCCGCAAGCTCAAAGTTTGGATAAGCAGCCTGGACTTGTTCATGGTTCTCCTAGGTGGCATCAGCAGTGTCAGACCCTTCCCAATGCACTAGAAGTTCCCAAGTTCCACGATTTAGTCGAGCTCACAATATGGAAGCTGGGGTTGGAATGACACGACCATCTTCTACTGGAGGCAGTGGTGGAATTGAAGTGGGAGGTCTCCCTTTATAAGGTTTAAGAAGGGAAACATGGAAGACATTGTGAAGCTTTGACTCAGGTGGAAGGTGGAGCATGTAGGTTATTGTTCCAATGCGCTGTAAAATTAAAAATGGACCATAGAATTTTGGGGACAGCTTGTGGCGGAATGCAGCAAAAACAGAGTGCTATCGAAATGGTTGGAGACGGAGCCAAACTAGATCCCCTACATTATAGTGCACATCCCGATGCCCCTTGTCATAGAACTCCTTCATATGATTTTGGGCCTGCAGCAATTTTCCCCGTATCTCAGCTAAAACTTGATCACGAGTAAGCAAGGTTTGATCCACTGCTGCAACTCTTGAGGATCCAGGGGTATAAGAAAGGAGTTGAGGTGGGTCACGTCCATACACAACCTTGAAAGGTGTACTTTGGAGAGTAGTATGGAATGAGGTGTTATAACAATATTCTGCTCATGGCAGCCACTCAACCCAGCTCTTAGGCTTATCCCCAACAAAGCAACCAAGATACATTTCAATGATGCGATTGACAACTTCCGTTTGTCTATCATTTTTGGATGATAAGCTGAAGAAAAAGCAAGCTTTGTACCACTTAAACGGAAGAGTTCCCTCCACAAATTGCTGGTGAATACAACATCTCAGTCACACATAATGGTTTCTGGAATCCCATGAAGACGGACAATCTGTTCCAAGAAAATCTGGGAAACTCTTGTAGCAATATATGGGTGAGCCAAAGGAATAAAGTGGGCATATTTTGAGAATCTGTCCACAATAACAAACAGAACCGTTTTTCCCCAAACTTTTGGCAACCCGTCGATAAAATCCAGGGCAACATCAGCCCAAATTTGAGAGGGAAGGGCCAAGAGCTGAAGAAACCCAGCTGGGCTCAAATTTTCTGATTTGTGGCGTTGGCAAATTGAGCAAGAGGATACATAATCGGCAATGGCAGACTTCATCCCTTCCCAATAGAAATCGCCTTTGACGCGATGTAGAGCCTTTTGGATCTCTTCATGTGTACTGTCATGATAGCTGGACAATATGGAAGCGATCAATGGAGAAGAGGGCCGCAAATATATGTGATTTTTATAAAGAAGCAACCCTTCATGAACAGCCCAACAGGCATCTTTTTCCCCTTTCGAAGCCTGCAAATATAGCTCTTGTAAGGAAGAATCAACAGCTATCTCCTCACGGACTGTATCTAAAAGTAAAAATCGAGGGTGGCTAAGTGCATTTAACCACTTATCATCATTAGAATGCCTAGATAGAGCATCAGCAGCCCGGTTTAATAACCCGCTCGATATTCAACCGTAATAACACGCTTGCTAATCCAGTGGTGTTGTGGAGAAGCGGTGATACGTTGCTTTAATAGAAACTTCAAGCTATAATGAAGCGTGCTAATCCAGTGGTGTTGTGGAGAAGCGGTGATATGTTGCTCTAATAGAAACTTCAAGCTATAATGATCAGTGTGGATAAGAAAAGCTCTTCCCCATAAATAGGGTCGCCAGTGTTGCACTGCTATGGCCAATCCGATCAATTCCCTTTCATAGGCAGCCAATTTATGGTGCCTTGCAGCTAATTGGCAACTGAAAAATGCAACAGGGTGGCTGTTTTGTTGAAGAATAGCCCCTATTCCCCTTCCAGAAGCATCGCATTCAACCACGAACAACTGCTCAAAATCTGGTAATTACAAAACTAAAGTAGCGGCTAATGCTTGCTTCAGTTTTTCAAAAGAGAGCTCAGCAGCCTCATCCCAATGGAAGGAGTTCCTGCGTAACATGCTAGTTAGTGGTGCTGCCAACTACCCATACTCCTTAATGAATTTGCAGTAATAACCAGCCAGCCCCAAGAAACCTCGCAAAGCTATAACTGAGTTAGGTTTGGGCCATTCGGAGATGGCTTGAATTTTAGTTGGATCAACTGTTACACCTGTAGCAAAGATGATTTGCCCAAGGTATGCAACTTGTGTCTCCCCAAAAGCACATTTAGACCTTTTCAAGTACAGATGGTGAGCTTGCAATAAGTCAAAAGTAACACGCAAGTGTATCAGGTGGTTTTCCCAAGAATTGATGTAAATTAAGATATCATCAAAGAAAACCAATATAAACTTGCATAAATGAGGACAAAATACCTCATTCATAAGTGCTTGAAATGTAGAAGGGGCATTGGACAAACCAAAGCGCATCACCAAGAACTCGAAGTGCCCGTGATGTGTCCTAAAAGCTGTCTTTTCTACACCTGAATCATGCATCCTTACTTGATGGTACCCAAATTTCAGATCCAATTTAGTGAAATACTTGCAATCATGCAATTCATCAAGTAGCTCATCTACAACCGGTATGGGAAATTTATCTTTGATTGTTTTAGCATTGAGCTCAGGGTAGTCTACACAAAAACGCCAAGTTCCATCATGCTTCTTGACTAATAGAACCGGTGAAGAGAAAGGAGATTTGCTTGGTCTGATGATCTTTTGTTGAAGCATCTCAGCACATTGCCTTTCAATTTTGTCCTTCTACAAATGTGGGTACCAATAAGGCCTGACTACCACTAGTTCTGATCCAAGCTGTAAACAGATTCGGTGATCACAATTTCTAAGAGGAGGCAGTCCAGATGGTTCTTGGAAGAGATCAGTAAACTCAGCAAGGAATTGCTCTAATTCCTCTTGATGAGAAAGGGGTTCCTTAAGCACCAAAAATTGCTGGTTATGGTGGTGTTGCAGTCCTTGTAAAACAACTCTATTCCCATGAAACGTGAAATTCATGGTCAAGGAAACAAAATCCCAAAGGATGGGTCCAAGAGTTTGCAACCATTTGATTCCTAATACCATATCAAAAGCAACAAGGGAAAGAACAAAAAAATCAGCAGTAAACTCATTATCATTAAGTGAAAAGGTTACCACCGTACAAATTCCTACACTATGGACACTTTCCCCATTTGCCACTGAGACACTGACCTCTGTTTCAGGCTGGGCTTTGATTCCAAGGCAATTTGCAGCAGTTAAACTAATGAAATTGTGCGTACTTCCGAAATCTACCAAACCCCATAAATGTTGATTATTCAAAATAGCCTTTACTTGCATGGTTCGTGCCCCATTTTGACCTATAATTGCATGTAGAGATATTTCAGGTTCCCCAATGTTATTATCTACTTGTTCCATCGCATCTAAATCCTCCAATTCAAGCCAAAAAAGCTTTTTACATTGATGTCCAGCAAAGTACGTCTCATCACAGTTGTAACACAGGCCTTTCGCTCTTCTTTCCTCCATCTCTGTTCTTGATAACTTCTTGATGAAAGGCTTATTCAAAGGCTTGTCCTCTATTGTCCCTCCACTGGTAGTAGTAGTTGTACCTTTTGACTGTGTAGTTACCACTAACTTGCTAGATTTATTGCTTAGCCATGCTCCTTTCTTAATCTCTAATTCTTTCAGGACACGATGCTTGGACTCAAAGGCTCTTGCCAAATTCATTGTGTGAGCAAAATCAGGCGGGGCAACAAGCTCCACATCCAATCGAATTGAATCTGCAAGTCCTGCAGTAAACAAACTCACATGTTGATCTACCCGAACAAATCTGCTAGCTCTTGCCAATTTTTCTTGAAATTGGCTTTGATAGTCCTCAACCGATCCAATCTGTTTCAGGTTAACCAAATCCCCCAACAAGTTAAACCTTAGAGAGTAATAGTTTTTGAATCCAGTCCAGTTGATTATGGGTTGTTCCAATTCTAATTGGTGGTATCATAGTTATCCTTCCCCAAGCATATGGAAGGCAGCCAAACCCACCTTATCCCCCTCTTGTGTATGTTGATTGGTGAAGAATTTCTCACAGCAATGCAATCAGATTATAGGATCTTCAGATCCGTTGAAAGTTGGAAAGTCTAACTTCGTGTAGCGGGGAATGATTGTGGTGCCTTATTGTGGTGTTATTCCTTGTGATTGATTTTCTGCATGAAGGGCTTTGGCTGGCTATTTTCGCAGTTTGTTGTAACTTACAGTTCCTTCTGACTCAGTTCACTGGCCACAATGCAACCCGGCTAATACCTCCTTGAATTGTGATGACAATTCTTGCATTTGACTGCCTAATCGTCGTTCAATCTCAGCAGTTTGTGCTTCGTTTGCAGCTAAGGCCTCCCGTATCATCAAACGCAGATCTTCCTTCGTTGCAAAGTCGCCCATTGTGTTAGGCTCTAATACCATTTTGTTACCTTCCCTAACCAAGCATCTTGTCAAGGGGCGATTCACTGGAAAATCTAATTCCAATATCTGCCTTTTTCCCTTATTATTATTCTTCGAACGACCTATGGTGGATTACACACAAGCTCATCAAAGGGAGCTTGACACCTTGAATCTCGTTAGAGAGAGCTCCAATCTCCATATGATCGATTAAAATTTGGCTTCCTCCTTTTTTATTCACTGCCAAGTCCTTAAAATAGGACTAGTATTATTACAAATATCAGAAACCTCTACCTAAGAGATAAGTTTCCTATCTAAGAGATAAATCCTAAAATAACTAAGAGATAACAATAAAGCAAAATAACTGAACAAAACCTAAGCCCTATGATTCCAACTACTTGTTTGCGCATTTGATAAGAACGACCAACAAAGGAGTCCATAACATGTACCATGCACCCAATTGTCTCTTATGATGCTCTATCTTCTCAATATAAAGCGTTTATTGCTATCTAGACAGAATTGACATTCTCAATAATATCCAAGAAGCTCTTAAAGTTCCAGAATAGAAAGAAGCAATTTTTGAAGAAATAAGAGCACTTGAAAAAAAATGAAATGTTGGTAGAAGTTGATCTGTCAAAAGGGAAGAAACCCGTGGGGTGTAGGTGGATATTCACAATCAAATATAGGGCTGATGGCTCCATTGAGAGGTATAAAGCGAAATTGGTTGCAAAGGCTATACTCAGACTTACAAGATGGACTACAAGGAGACATTTGAACCTGTGGCAAAATTAAATAATATCATACTATTGCTATCTGTAGCTGCTAAAATGCTTCTTGAATGGCAAATTAAAGGAAGAAGTATATATGAAACTTCCTCCAGGGTTTTATAAGGAAGGAGGAGGAAACAGAGTATACAGACTAAGAAAATCCCTATATGGCTGAAACAATCACCACAAACTTGGTTTGAAAGATTTGCCAAGGTCCTTAAAACAGAAGGATACACACAAGCTCAGTCTAATCATACAATGTTCTTTAGAATTAAAAAAGGTAAGAAGACAATTTTGATTGTGTATGTAGATGATATTGTTTTTTTTTGATCCAATGTAAAAAAGTTTATATTGATCAAAATTGTTTGTACACTGGTCTTGGGGGCATACCCCGACCATCAACAAACTCAGTTTACACGCTAGGGTATAGATTAGGATTAGTACATTGGCGAACAAAAGATATCAGATAATAGGACAATGGCAAGTGCTAGCGAAGTGGTCGCAAAACCGCAACCGCGACGTGGTGGCCTACACCGCATAATTTCCCGCCATCCCGCATTTGACTAAGGAATAGATCCCTCGTCTGCTAGCCTGTCCAAGAATGGCAGCTCAGTATGCCGAAACAACAAGTCAGTATGCTAGAAGTTTGGAGCAACTGCCCCCACCCATAGGGCATGTAAGTGAGACAGGTCACAGCGAATAGTAACCTAACAGGCCTAGATATCAGTCACACCAAAGATAACCTTCCTCTCCACAGCCCAATCCCGGGCCATGAGCCAAGAAGAGACAACGCCTCAGATGAGTGGTGTATATATAGCCTGTCCAACACCTGACCTTAGCTCTCGCAATGCCACAATCGCCCAACTGAAAGGCATGTATGGTAGATGAGAGCCAAAACATCATCGAAATGATGTACCCAATTGTCAACCCACTCCATACGCCAGAACCTTCCCACCAGTATATTAGACGTCAAGTACCATCAAGAGCCTCCAGCAATAGTGAGCTCATCTGCAAAGTAGATACAAGGTCCTATAGGACATTCCCCGACCAAATAACAATATATGTATAGATGTATAGATAGATAGGGCCTGAATCACTATCGCGTCAATTGATATGATCGAGGTGACTCGCGACCTAGGAGATTGAGGAAAGAGTTTGAAGTTAAAGACTTAGGAGAAATGAAGTATTTCCTAGGCATGGAAGTAGCTAGATCAAAGAAAGGGATTGACATCTCACAAAGGAAGTACCTTCTTGATCTCTTGAAGGAGACAGGAATGTTAGGATGTAAACCAAGCACCACCCCTATTGAAAGTACAAAGTTTGAAGATGAAGAAGATAAACTAGTTAATCGTGAAGAATACCAAACACTATGGGAAGGTTAATTTATTTCTCACACTAGACCAAATATTGCTTTTGCCGTGAGTATTGTAAGTCGCTACATGCATGCACCAAAGAGTAAGCATTTTGAGGCAATTTATAAGATCTTATGGTATTTAAAGGGTACTCCTAGGAAAGGATTATTATTCAAAAAGGGAGATCAAAGAACAATTGAAAAATATACTGATTCAGATTGGGCAAGTTCAGAAGAGGATAGACAATCAACCACTGGATATTGCACTTTCGTGTGGGGAAATCTGGTCACATGGCAAGGTAAGAAGCAAAGGTGATAGCCAAGGGTAGTGAAGAAGCTTGCAGTTGCAAAAGGAATTCGTGAAATTCTCTCATTGAAAAGAAGTTGACAAAATTGGAAATCATTTTTGAGTCACCTATAAAGCATTATTGTGATAATAAGGCAGCCCTAAGCATGGCACACAATCCAGTCCACCATGAGAGAACAAAACATGTTGAAGTTGATCGATATTTCATCAAGGAAAAGATAGAAGATGGAACAATATGCCTTAACTTATGTACCAACGAAGAAGCAGACAGTAGATGTATTACCAAAGGACTTCAAAGACAAGTATTTGAAGAATGTATTAGCAAGTTAGACATGATTGATATCTATAATCCAACTTGAGGAGGAGTGTGGTCAATATACAATATTATCACTTAATATTGTGATAATCTAATTGTAATCAGATTATATTGATTAGATAGCATTATCTTAGGGATAAGCATTATCTTAGGATTATTTCCTTTATTTGTGTAGATTCTCTATCCTATTCGGTATCCCCTATTCATTTATATATTTACTACATTTTCTAAGAAATTAGATATAGAGCAAAACAACTCTTATTCACATACCTTTTTGGAATACATTCACTTCTTTCCTTTTTTTTCAACTTCTTCCAAGTAAGGAGCAAAAGATATACTGGTCTATAAGGTTATTTATTAGTCAAATAATGTTGCTTCTATACCTGATAATCCTATGACCACGACCACCACCTATTCTCCAAGTCTATAGTAAACAAAGAGCCGCCCTTGATGCATTTTCGACACCTATCTCTTCTTCAACATTAGATCCAAAAACCAATGATCTAGATCTACCTATTGCCCATCGTAAGGTAAACGTTGTTAACTTATCGTAACTCATCCTTTGTTTTTTATGATCACTAGTCTTCTTCTTATTGTTCCTTTGTTGTAACACTTGATTTTATGGCTCTTTCAAAAATTGTTTCTTTGTGGAGAAAGCTTCATTAGTCAGCCACTTACGTGTGCCTAAACAATGTGAAGAATTTATATTCCCCAGTTAGGTGAGACTCCTATGTTTTAGGTTGTAAATTAGGAAGGTTCTTTTTTATGTAACAGTTTGAGTGTGTATAAGTACCCTATATATTCTTCATAATAAGATAGCCTTTTCTCAGAACCTTTTCACGTGGCATCAAAGCCTTAAGAGTTTCTGATGAACATTTTGTAGCTGCTTAATTGCAATTTTTAGTAGCCTTCATTGTTATCATCGTACAACCTTCGTTATTGCACTTTCCCAACCAGATCATACATCTTTTTGTCACTATGATTTCTGTTCTTCAAATCCTAATCATAACCTCACCCAATTTAAACTCTAGCCACAAAAGCTATGTTTGAAAATATATAAATGAATTCTATCCAATAAATCACCCAAAATTCTGAAGAAGTACAATGAAAAGGTGAATTCCAAACATTTCAGTAGCATACCGATTGAATGGCAAGAACTATATGAAGTGGTCTCAACTAGTACAAACCATCCTAAAAAGTAAGGGGAAATGGAGTCACCTGTTAAGAATTGGCCCAAAGAAACTATGGAGTTCCATGACACCTGAAATTAGTGATAACTGCGTGTTTTCCCAAGAACAAAAAGAAATTTGGGAGGTTATTCGATAAACTTATGCCAAAGGTAAAGATGATGCTTATGTGAGAGTGAACTTTGTCTTCCAATAGTTGTTAAAAAGGAGTTAGATCACATACTCAACATACTGTCTCTAATCTTGTTTCCTACGATGTATTGTCCCCTTCCTATAGAGCTTTCTTGTCTTCCTTGCATTTTGTCTCTTTACCATAGAGGTGGAAGGAATTTATTAATGATCCTAAATGGAAAGATGCCATGGTGGAAGAGATGAAAGCCTTGGTAAAGAGACAGACATGTTAGATTGCAAACTTGTTCTCACTCCTATGGACCCTATGACAAAGAATGTGATGAAAGAAGAAGTTTGAGAGGTAAAGGGAGATACCAAAGACTAGTGGGAAGCCTGATCTACCTTTCATATACTCAGCCAAATATAAGTTTTGTTGTAGGGATAGTGAGTAGATACATGAATTAGCCAACAGAAAAATACTTGAAGGTTGTTTTTCACTTCCTACAATACTTAAAACAAAGTCTAGGAAAAGGTCCTTTCCTTGGAAAATATATGGATCAAGGAGTAAATATTTTCACCAATACAGACTAGGTAGACTCATTAACAGAATGCAAATCTACTACGAGTTACTGCACATAAGTGTGGGGCCATATGGTTACATGGAGAGTTAGAAAACAAGTAGTCAAAGAGTAGCACTGATGAAGAATTCAGCGTGGAGTGCTATGGGATTTGCGAAGGAATTTTTTTTAGGAGGATGCTAAAGGAACTAAGAGCAGTCAACCCGATTACAATGATGCTACAAAGTGACAATGAGGTTGCCATTGAGATAGTAATGAATCACGTTCATCATGTCGAGAATGTTACTCGCGCTTATGATTTATCTGTGGAATTATTGAAGAGTGAACAGGGAGAGAAGAATCACACCGAGTATTTTCAGAAATAAAGAATCTATTTATAGAAGATTTAGTAGCCCAGCCGATAACAACAAATAAGGATCAACTTTTGAAGGGAAGAGAGAGTTACTTGTGCTGAGATACTTGGCTGGCTTAAGACCAGAATATGAACCAATTCGGGCCCAGATAGTTAGAGGCACTGAACTTCCATCACTTGCTAAGATATTCACGCATATCTCAATCCATCAAGGAGCCAACACAAGAAAAGACAAAGCATATTGAGGTAGACTGTCACTTTATCAAAGAGAAGTTGCAACAAAATGTGATAAAAACCACTCATGTGAAGTTTGAGGTTTATCAAAGATAAGTGCAACAAAATGTGATAAAAACCACTCATGTGAAGTTTGAGGACCAGTTAGTTGATCTATTTACCAAGTCTTTGGTTGCAAGTCAAGTAACACAACTGTGTAACAAACTTGGAGCTTATGATATATATGCGCCAACTTGAGGAGTGTTCAGAGATTAAGATCTGATTCTGATATGATTCAGTTTCTTCAGGTGATATGATTCAGTATCTTTAGGGATTACAAAATGTATCTTTGGGACTTATGATTTGATTTGATTGCAAATATAATTGTAACTTACCTTATAAAAAATCTAGTATATAAAGGGAGTGAGAGCTATTGCTCTTCCGATCCCTTTTTCTTAATTCACAGCAATTAGAATCAGCTATACAAATACAAAGAGTCAATTTGCATATGTATTTACTAAGGGCTTATGTAATAGATCATTTCATTCCTTGTATGCAAGACGGGTATGGCTAATATACATACTACACCTTAAGGCAGAGTGTTGACAATTGAAGTGCTTTTAGGTCTAGTTTTAAGAGTTAATTATGTAAATTTCTATAATGAGATATGAGATATTACTTCCTATTTAGCTAGGGATATTTATATAATTATTTATATCTCAAATTCACAAATAAGAGGTTCACAAGTGTAGGACAAATATACTATAGTCCTATTTTGTTCACTAAAAAATTCAATGTCCTTAACAAGCTGGGAGTGACAGATCGATATTTGCTAGCTTGAGGGGGAGTATGGAAAAGGGTATCTTTGGGGGCATTCCCCAATTAGTGGAATTCCTATGTTTTAGATTGTAAATATAGAAAGATGGTTCTTTTCTTTTTAGGAGTACAAGCTATATGTGTATAAATACCCTATACATTATTCATAATAAGATGAGCCTTTTCTCCTAACTTTACCTCATTCTTGAAACAGTATTCCATTCTAGTTGGCATGATGCTATAATAAAGGAGATAAATGCTTTCTATGCTAATATACTTGAGATATAGTGATAAATGGGTGTTCAAAGTCAACGTTAATTTTGATGGATCAATAGCTCGACTTAAAGCCCAACTTAAGGCAAAATATTGAGCTCAGACTTATGGTGAGGATTATTGACACTTTCTCCCCTATGGCAAAAGAACTCTATTCATTTATTCATTTCAATGGCAGTTACTTATGATTGGCCTTTACATATGTTGGATATCAAAAATACCTTCTTATATGGTAACCTATATATGGAGCAATCACTTGGAATTGTTGCTCAAGGAGAGTATGAAAAAGTTTGTCATATTCAAAAATCCTTGTATGATTTAAAACAAAGTCCTCATACTTAGTTTAAAAAATCTAGTTAGGTAGTAGAAAGGTTTCGGATAAATAATTGTAAGTTTGACCACTCAATTTTCTATAAACATTTACTATTTGACATTATTCTCTTTATGGTCTATGTGGATGATATTGTCATTACTAAAAGTGATACTATGGGAATTTCATCCCTAAAGTCCTTTCTTCACTGTTAATTTCAAACAAAAGATTTAGGAATTTTACAGTATTTTTTTAAAGTTGAGGTTACAAGAAGCAAGAAAGACATTTTTTATCTCATAGGAAATATTTGCTTGACTTGTTAACTAAAACTAGAAACTTGGGGGCTAAGCTATGAAGTGCTCCAATGCTTCCTAATCTTCAACTCAAAAAGATGAAGATTTATGTGAAGATCCTGAGAAATATTATAAGACTGGCTAAAAATTTGAACCATCCAATAGAAAGTCATCCTGAAATCACATATCATGTCACTATTATATATCAATTCATGTCTTCTCCAGCATCTCATCATTAGGCTACTTTAGAATAATTATTATGTTATTCAAGTGTAGCTCCTATATGAGGAATACTGTATGAAAATCATAAACATACTCAGAACAAGTGTTTCTTAAATATAAATAGGCAGATTAAATCCACTACAGACTACTATTGTGTGTTTGAAATTTGTCTTATTGGAAAGTAAGAAGAAAATTATTGTCCCGATCCAGTGCAAAATCTGAATACAGAGCTATAACAAAGTCTAAGTGTGAAAGAATATAGATATATCGGCTATTATGTCATTTTGTTCTTGACAAGGTGCAACAAAACTTAATCACTATAATATATATGAAAAATAGAGAAGAATTAGGGGATATTTTCACAGAGACTGTAAATATGACTCAAGTCAATTATATTTGTAACAAACTGAGCATTATTAATATCTACACCCTAGCATGAGGGGAGTGTTACAAAATGTATATATATTGTAGAATTAATTATAGGAATCCTAAGTAGTATACCTTCCTAGTTAGTATACTTCAATATGTATATATGTATCATTTAACTATGAATAAATGATCTAGAAAATTATATTTCCTCTCTTGATTACACTAGCATATGGAAATTCTTTCTTGCAACAGTGACGAAACTCCAAGATAATTCAGAACCTTTTTTCAAAGTTTTTGATCTCCTATTCATACAATGTGGGTTCCACTAGACAGCATATTGCTACCATTCTTTTCTTAAAATTTAAATTTCTTCTAACTGGACATTTTATACAAATGAAATATTAAACTTAACAGATATTCTTTAGAGTGGACTATAAAGAATTCTCTACACAAGAGTTCTTATAATAGTTTTATGCAATGTGGTAAAACAACGATAAAAATACTCATCCCCCTCTCTAATGTCAATTGTAACAATTTTGATCAATATAATTTTTTTACATTGGATCAAAAAAAATTGTAACAAATGGTTGATAAAGGAAAATTTAAACATGTGCACATTTAATTTTCCAAATAAAAGCCATTAACTGCTTTACTAAAAATACAAAAACAAAGTAAAATTGAACCTTCAAAAGTATAACAGAATCCTTTGTATTACTTTACTGTTTGTTAAAAGTTGGATTTTGTCTTTATCTCTCTATAGGCTATCATCCTCAAAATACAAAATAGGAAAAGGGGTACAAAGAACTATCCATGTTCAAGAATGAATGTAAGAAATAAACTTACAGCAGCAGACGAACTAAGACCAGAACTATCAAGACCTTCCGAACCACATATGAATCCTGTGATACCCTGCAGTGATTGAAGTATTGATCATGAGTTCTTTAAATTCTAATGATAACGTTATCAGTAATTGACGAATACTGGCTAGGTTTAGCATATATTGCCAGTTAAGATGCAATTTGTAATATTATATCTATAAATGTGTCTCACCCAACAACTGAGGCATCCCTAATGAACAAAAGATCTGTGAGATCTAATCATTCATCCAATCAATCATGTCTATTTATTATTTACCTTTTACAAGTATTCATACTCATACTATCCAGTTTTGTATTCTAGAAAATGTTGTGAAAGGCTACCTTGTAAATTATTTATGGTTATTATACTTAGCAAAGGATTCATTGGCGATTATGGACTGTTCTAGTTAGAATCCATATTTGAAAATATTTGTTGGCAGTAGACTTATGATTGAATGTTTTCAGTCAAAGAATGAAAGCAAGAATTATCCTCTAGTTCAAAATTTTCAATTTGGGAATTACTACTCTTGTACTGATAATTCTTAGATCCTACGAGCGATTCTTGAACCTATCCTTTTCTTTAATTCTTTGATTTCCTACATCTAGCAAACCTAAGCATTGCTGACACTCCCGCAGCCCTGATTTACAGCTTCTACGCTTTATCAAATAGTTGGCATATGTTCTGGTCATCCTATATTAAGGAAAAATGACAAAATTGATGCTAATAAGTCACTATCTTTAAATTTAAATTCATGTCTGGACAATAGCAAC
>JAOSBO010000008.1:30704879-30718230 GCA_027563915.1 Erythroxylum rotundifolium
ATTACATGTGCAAAATTCACTATTCACGTGCATATATGAATGCATGAACATAGCTAAACAATTTAAAACACTCCTAACCCATTCTAAATTACTATCTTACCCTTCTCATCGGTGATGGGATGTTACAAGAAAAGAGGGAGAAGTTAAAAAAGAAGAAGAAAACATGGGAAGAAGAGAAATCAAGCTTGTTAAAGTAAGTTAATCATCTTTTCTTCTTACTTTATTAAAGAAATGGATCCTGTTGAGAATGAATGGATTAGAGAGAGAGTGCGTGTTGTGTTAGAAGAAGAAGAAGAAGGAATCCATTTGATTTCTAGGGTTTTTAAACTATGTTTTGGGTTTTCTATCCTAGATGGACTACGGGTAGGTTAGGTTTGAGTTAAATTTGTGTTTATTGCATTTTTGTGATTATTGAAGTTTATGAATTTTATTAGAATGTTGTTTTGAATGTAACCTTAGTTGTTTTAGGAAACCAAAAGAATCCTTCCAAAGAGCAAGAGGAAAGACAACCTTGAGTTGGATTTTTGCAAACAATTTAGGTGGCTAATGTATTCATAGTTATTGTGTAATTGGGCAAATTCTTACCTATGTGTGTGCATGTCGATTTGCTTGCATTGGATTTGCTTGAAATTGAAATTTTTTTTAATGTTTGAAAATGCATGATGATTTATGATTATGCTATCCCTTGAAAAAGGTTGTCACATTTGCCCCTTAAGTGGGCTCGAATTTGGCTGTTGAATCACCAGTGGGGATTTTAAGAGCTCCTTAAATTTGTTGAATTCTTCCTTGCACTTCTTGTTGAACTCAAAGGAAACATCTTATTGTAGAAGCTTGCATAGTGGTATGGCTATCTTCGAAAAGTCCTTAATGAATCTTCATTAAAAACCTATATGACTAATAAAAGAATGCACTTCCCTCACAATCGAGGGGTGAGCTAAAGAAGAAACAAGATCAACTTTGGATTCATCTACTTCAATATCCCTAGTAGATATAATATGGCCTAAAACTATACCTTAATCCACCATAAAATAACATTTTTCCCAATTCAACACAAGGTTAGTTTTTCTACATCTTTCCAAGATAATGGCAAGACTCTTAAGACATTAATCGAAAGAAGATCCATATACACAAAAATCATCCATAAATACCTCAATAATCTTCTCAACATATTTAGAAAAATGCTTACCATACACCTTTGGAACATGATCGGTATGTAACGTAACCCAAATGGCATCCTTTGGTAAGTGAACGTATCGAATGGGAATGAGAATGTGGTCTTCTCCTAGTCTTCTAGTGCGATCTAATTATGAAGATATTCTAAAAAGCCATCTAGAAAACAATAATAATCATAACAAATCAATCTCTTAAGCATTTGATCAGTAAAGGAAGGGGAAAGTGGTCTTTACTAGTCACATAATTCAACTTCTTATAATCAATACATACTCGCCACCTTGTTTGCACTTAGGTATGAACCATCTAAACTTCCTGATTTGTCACCGCGTTGATTACAAACTTCTTTGGAACCACCGGTATAAGGCTTACCCATTTACTATCAGTGATAGGGTAAATCATATCATCATCTAAAATCTTCAGCACATTCTTCTTCATAATTTCCATCATTGGATGGTTCAACCTATGCCGAACTTACCTTGTCAATTTTGCATCCTCCTCTAACAAAATGCGGTGCACACAAATTGATGGACTTATGCCCTAAATATTTGTGATTGTCTACCCGATGTACTTCTTATGTTCTCGCAACACTTGTACCAGCCTCTTTTCTTGATTTGAAGTCAGCTCTGTTAAAATGATGAATGGGAGAGTCTAATTATCTCCTAAGTAGACATACTTTGGGTGTGTAGGGAGTGCCTTCAATTCTAATTCTGATGCCTGCACATTAGAAGGTAACAACTTCTGCTGACATTCATATAGTTTTAAAGAAGCCAAATGGTACCTTTTCGGAGAGTTTTTTAATGAATCCAAAACGGTCGTCATTTTCATAATCTCTTCTCCCATCTCAACTTCAATGTTGGCTTATACTTCCATATCCTTAGCCAAAACTATTTCAAAATGATCCTTGTAACTTAATTTAAACGTTTCTTATACCAAAGGATTAATCATATCAATAAGAAAAAAACACAGCGATCATCAAGATGATGTTTTATAGCCCAAAAAATATTAAAATGAACCTCTTTCCCATCAAATTCCATTGTAAGGGAGCCCTCACTAACATCTATCTTAGTTTGAGTCATATTAAGAAACATTCTCCCTAACAAGATAGGTATCGAAATACATTAAGTTTTATCATTCATATCCATAACATAAAAATCTGCAGGAAGCAGTAACTTATTCATCTACATCAAAATATCCTCAACCACACCATGAGTATAAGCATTAGTACGATCAGCCAATTGTATTATCACCCTCGTTTCATTCAAAGGACTCAAATTCAAGGACGCATAATGTTGGATCGAAAACAAAAATATGCTTAGTTAGCTAAACAGTAGATTTCAAAAAAATTTTCAAAATCGAAACATAGCGGAACTATAAACACCAAACCAACATGCTTTAATCCATACATGGTATGACATAAAAAAATAAATATAATAAGAATAAGATCAGAATATTACCGATTTGTCGCCATAGCTTTGACTCCTCGTTGCTATGTCCTCAAACAATTCAAGCTACCACTTGTTCTCGTTGGATGGCTTGGCTAATAAGTACCTTTTGTGAGAAAGGAGAAGAAAAATGAATTGTAAACTTTTTCCTATATTCGGTTAGTTAAAATCAACTAAAAACTGAATCATTCTCTTTTGTTATGGCTGAAAAATTTTGGGAGAGAATTCTAGGAGAGAAAAAAAGACCACCCTCGTTCATTTAGTATCAAACGTTAAAAGATGAGTTGCCACCTTCCACTCCAACACTTTTCAGTTTTGGAGAGAGTGTTCTTTGGAAAAATTCACGCACCATGCATTTGATCAAAGTTAATTGAAATGAGTCCTTCCAAAGCCAACACTTGTACGTTATCTTTCATCAAAATGTGCTCATATGTGGTGTTTTAAAAACCACCCATTAAAACCCTTCAATGATGAGAAGCGTAACTGAATGCTTTGGCGAGAGAGTGGAGAGAGTAATAAAAAATGCACCACTTCATTCTTTAATAAAAAGATTGCTAAAAGGGCTGGATGTTTTCTTCTTTAAAACTATCAATTTCATTCGTTAATAAAGAGCATAAACGAATCCTACATCTTTGTAGAATTTGACCTTGCCTCTTTTTTTATTAATTTTAATTCAATTAATCTAATTAATTAAATCAAAATCCAACCCAATATTAAAGTTCCTTTAGGCTTCACTATAAGAAAATTTTAGTTTTATGACGGAAGTTATCGACAAAAAACAATAATATTCTGTCGATAAGTAAGTTTAGCGACGAACATTACCAACGGACAAAGGCATCATAGAAATAGTCGTAGCTAATAATTGCCCCAAGAAAACAAAATTGGAATTACCAGTGGAAATTATAATTCCATTAGTAATTTGAGCAATGAAAAGCAATGAAAATTATATTTTGTCGGTAAAATTATCGATTGTTTTGTATCTTCCTTTGGTAAATGGTATTGATTTTACCAATAAAACTGCAAATTTTCATCGGTAAATTAACCAAAAAAATTTTAAAATCTATATACCGTCAGTAAATTTTATTTGATAATCTTATATTTGATTGGAAGTTTTTATATTCGAGTTGAGGCACCATTATCTTGGTTTTACTTGCATTTAACTATCACATCGATATCTCTTATAGTTACATACGTATGAACTAACAAGAGTTGTTTGTAAAGTAATAGCAAGAAGATGTGAAATGTAGAAAACAAACAGGTGGCTACGAGTAACTAAGAGTCTAGACAACAGCTTGGGAAATGCCAAAGCAAAGAACAAGTGGTGGGTTAACATAGATTAGCAAAAGGATTTGTGGGCTGGTCAGAATCTATCACGACTAGATACAATAAAAGGCTAAAAAATGAGTGTATCTTTTATGATTGGAGTCTCCTTCCTCTAGGGTTCTACAACATAGAAATGTTAAACGAATCACGTAAGATGGTTGTCCTAACTTTCAATTGCTTTTTCGTGTGTCACTATGACCTTGATCCTCTCCTTTGACCATAATATAAGAAAATACACATTAACATTAGAATAAAAGCTAATTAAAATTAATGATATTTAATTTGTAAATCCACTAGACTTATGGGCGTGTTATGTGTTCATCTTTTCAACAAATGGAAGTCCTTTATGTATGGCCAAACAATATAAAAGAAAATGTTTGTTCTAATAGACATTTCATTAAACAATTCATAGGCAACCTATATTATGTCTAACTAATAACAAAACAACTCCTTTTTTTCATTATCTACCAACAACAACACATTTAAACAACAAATAAACCAACAATTCAAATAAAAATGCATAAACCAATAATTCAAACAAAACCTACCCACCAACCCACCGACGGTCATATATATAAGCATCTAACACCTTCGTTTTTGGAGATAAAATAAACCCAATAGAGTTGTTACCTAAAAATGATGCACGATGGACCAAAAACAAAGCAAAAATTGAAGGTGGAAGCACTCCAAGAAGAGAACTAAAGGCATTAATCGTAGCAGGAGAGAAAAATAGTAAAGAAGAGGGAGAAGAAAGGGAGCTTCGGGTCTCATAAATGTCGGTGACAAAACGATGCTGTTTATTTATCATGACAATTCGACAATTACCAACAAAAATATTGCCTAATTTTGCGATGAACTATTGTTTTCCGTCGCTAAAAATTGACGAAAAATATGCGGGGATATTTTCCCTCCACGTTTACTGACAAATGCTTTGGTCGTTGGTAAATCATAAACTTTACTGATGGAAAGTCAATTTCTGTCGCTAATTAGTGGCAGAATGCATTTCGTCACTAATTTTCTGTCGATAATTTGTTATTTTCTTGTAGTGCTTATAATTAACAATTAATTCGTCTAAGCCCAACATTTAATTATAAGCTTAAGATCCAATTTAATTAACTTTTGATTAAATTGCTCCAGTCTTATTGGCTAGAATCTAATTCGTCCATAACCTTTATTTATCTTTCTTGCTTTCCTTGATAACCTTCCTATAAGTCAAGTGGGGAATCTAATTGGACTTAAATAATTCAAGCTCCATTAAGCTTGGAATTAATTTAATCTTATTATAATTAATTCTGACTTATTAACCAATTGTCATTCCACTAAAGACAATTGATTGAACTCTTGAATCACTTAAAATTATGAAAAAACATATTTCAATTTATTAATACGATGTCCAATTGCAAATTCTAGTAGTATGACACACAATATCCAATCATAATGTTAAGACTTGATGGGTGGGTAGTCTATCAAACTACTGGCTCTAGTTTAATCACCAATCTCTCTAAAACATTTAGAAGTGATGATATCACTGTAAACTCTTTATTTTAGTGAATGTTCCCTGATTCATATTTCAAATAATAAGTCCAATATGCAGGCACTCGATTAATATCTATAAAAATCCATTCTGATCATACCAAGAATTATAACAAAACATAAATGAGTTCACCACTCAGCAAGATTATGGTTCGTAACAAACAAATGCTAAGGTATATGACTTAAGATTAAAGTAATGACCTATTTTATTCCTTAAGAAGACATTCACGATTTCATATTCTTTAATAGTGATATTACTAATAGTCAACTACTATCATGATTTGAAACTAATCATTCCCTTGAAGTAAACTCTTTTACTTACACAGAGGTAAATCGCAACACTACAGTCTAAACTATAATCAAGTGAAAAACTTAATTATTTGACTGTGAATAAATTAATTTAAATTCTAATAATATACATGTTGCTCATACATTTCCATTTATATGTATACTACTTACAAAGGAACCTTGGTATCATAAGACTAGTTATATTATGCTTATACAAATAAAACCAAATAATTTTGTTTTATTAATAATAAATATTTTCATTACAATATTGTAACTGGAAGAAAATTAAGTTATATGTAAATACACTTGCTTTCCAAGGCATTATATTTACATAATCCTAAAAATCTCCCACTTGCCCTAAAACAAGCTTAACATATCCCTCATTATTATTTCATCTAGGTGATCTTTGAAGATCTTCTATGACAGCGTCTTTGTTAACGGGTCAGTAAGGTTTTGATCTGTGGGAATGTTTACCACATCCAGCTCACCACGTTGTATTATCCTCCTTACGAGATAATACTTTCTCTCAATGCGTTTGGCGGCTTTGTGTTTCTATGGTTCTTTAGAATTAACCACCGCCCCATTAATATCACCATAAAGTGTAATGGCCTTTTCTACCTCAAGAGCTACCTCCAAATCCTTTAGGAACTTGTCGTGTTAGACTACTTTCTTTGCTGCCTCACAAGCAACAACATACATAGCCCCTATAGTAGATTCAACAACATATGATTGCTTGACACTCCTCTAGACTATGGCTCCAGCTCCTAAAATAAATATAGAACCAAAAGTTGATTTCCTTAAATCAACATCTGATGGGAAATTGGAATTTGTATATCCAGTTAAAATAAGGTCACTTTTAGAGTAAACAAGCATTAAGTTCTTCGTCTTATGAAGATACTTCAATATGCACTTGATTGCAATTCGTTGCTCCCTTCTTGGATTGGACTGGAATCTGCTTACCAGCCCACTGTGTAACAGATATCTGGTCTAGTGAAAAGCATGGCATACATTAAACTTCCAATTGCCGAAGCATATGGAATGTTGCATATACGTTCGACCTCCTCTTAGATCTTTGGTGCTTGCTCCTTTGAAACCCGTTTTGGAATCCTGTATAGCAAACATATTAAAACCCTTCTTGGAATCCTGCATAGAAAACTTATTGAGCATGTTCTCAATGTAAGTCAATTGAGACAAGGCTATCTGCTTGTTTTTATGATCCCTTATAAGCTTGATACCTATAACATAGTTAGCATCTCTCAAATTCTTCATTGAGAACTGTTCGTTCAGCCATCCATTTATCATAGATAACATTCCTACATCTTTCCCAATAAGCAGAATGTCATCAACATACAGAATTAGGATAGTAACCTTTCCTTCTTGTATCCTTTTATAGACACAAGGCTTATCTAGGTTTTGTATGAACCTATAGGTTTTGAGAGCCTTATCAAACTTAATGTTCCAAGACCTAGATGTTTTCTTAAGTCTATAAATGGACCTTTGTAACTTTCATACTTTATGCTCAGTACCTGGCTCAATCAATGCTTCTGGTTGGGCCATATAAATCATCTCCTCAAGATCCCCATTAAGGAATGCAATCTTGATGTTCATTTTCCATATTTTATAATCAAAGTAGGTTGCTATGGCCAAAAGAATTATGATGGACTTAAGTATGGAAACCAGAGAAAAAGTCTCCTCATAGTTTATACCCTCCTTTTGAGTATAGGCCTTAATTACCAACCTAGCTTTAAAGGTCTCTACCTTTCCATTAGGTCCTCTCTTCCATTTAAAGATCCATTTACACCCTATGGCTTTTACACCTGGTGGTAGATCTACAAGGATCCAGACTTTGTAGACGTACATAGAATCTATTTCTAATTCTATTTCCTTGGGCCATTTTTCTACATCAATGTCATTAATAGCCTGTATATAAGTAATGGGATCCCTTACTTTTTGGTATAAGATTGTAATTATGCCTTCTTCTAGACATAGATACCTATCTGCTTGTCTCATAACCCTCTTACTACGTCTAGCCACTACTTGATGTTTAGGCTGTTCTTTCGATTCAACTCTTGAATCCATTTTGACATCTTCTTCTGCTATATCTGAATCAACTCTTGGTTTGGATGAAATAACTATCTCCTTTATTACTATTTCATTTCTTCCTTTTGTGATTTCTCACAATATCTTCCTTCAAGAAGGTAGCATTTATCGAGACAAATAGCTTCCTGTCCTAAGGACTATAGAAAAAGTACCCTTGTTTACCTATAGGATATCCTACAAACAAACATACTTTTGACCTTCGTTCCATCATTATGGATTCAAGCCTTAGAACATGGGCTGGGCAGCCCCAAGTCCTCAAGTGATGCAATGTTGGCCTTCGAATTTTTTTCATTAAATTAAGCATGATATTTTATAGAATAATCATGGAATTTGAAATTTTTCCTTAGAATAAATTATGAGGTCATAATTATTGTACTTTAATTATTTATTATAGTGTTCGTAAGGTTTTGTTTCATTGGTTAGTGAAATTAAAGCAGTAAGAACGTATTGAGGGCAATTATGTTATGTCACTTAAGTATAAAAGTCATGAAGCACTAAAGGAAAGGTAAAGTAGACATTTAACACTCATTAAGGGTAGAATTGGAAGAGGAAAAAAATTTTCTCATACATTAGAATGAAAAAAACGTGAATGAAGGGAGAGAATGAAGTGAAAAAATGAAAAAAAAAGAGAAAGGAGAGAGGGAGTCATCCATGAGAGACAAAGAAAGAAGATAAAGTTAGGGTTTCATCTTTTCTTAGTTTTTAAGAGTGATTTTGAGGGTACTTAAGAAGAGAAAAATAAAGAAAAAGAGAAGAGCTTCCATTTGAGCCAAACATCTCTTTGTTTGGTAAAGATTCGAGGTAAACCTAATTTTAATCGATTGAATTTTTGTAAGGGTTTTGGTTTATCAAGCATAAGAAATGCAGGGGTTTAAGTACTCTAGAATCAATTTTTAGTGAATATGCTTTTTGGGTTCTCAATTTGTATTCCTACTAAATTTGATATTTACTAATGTTCAAGGGAATCAAGAGAGGCTAGAGGAGCAAGAGGATGGGAATTTTTAAGCAAGTCATTAAGCAAGGAATCCAGGTGGGTTACATGTTTATAGTTAAGTTAATAAGCCATGAGTATTTTTTTGAATCAAAAGATTTAAATGATTTCAGTTGCTTAATCAATGTTGCATTTATTGCTTCTTGAATCATTGAAGTATTGCTATACGATTGGTACATGAATCTTGATGAAGATTTATGAAATGATGATGGAAATTTTATCTAAAATATATCATGCTTATGGAAATCATGTTTCCAAAATGTGTCGTTTGCGTAATAAGTTGACAAGTCATGAAACACATGTTTGTATGTGGGTTTATAGTGGTCCATCATGTTATGTGATGTGCATGTTGACCATGTTAAAGGCTTCTCCTACCTACCTGCTAGTGGCATTGAGCTCCTTCATGGACTCCATGATGTTTATCGGAGATTCCCTCATGTTTATTGGAGATTGGCAAGAACTCCCTCATATTGATCAAAGCTTCGCAAGAACACCCTCTTGTATATGGACTACCCAAACCATTATGAGTGCTTATGTTGTTTATGAGTTGTTCGACAAGTTCGAGAATTTGAGAAATACATGTCTTATGTTGTTTATGATTTGTTTGGCAAGCTTGAGAATTTGAGAAATACATGTTCTACGGTTTTAATGTATTTTACTAAAGCAAAGAATATTTTCAATGATTTTGCTTGTTTCTTTGCTAAAAACATGTTACCCATGAGCTTTTAGCTCACCCCCCTTTATCCCCATCTTTACGTGACGAGTAAGAGATCGAGTGATCGATAGTCAAGTCATCACTCCAAGTCTACATATTTTTGTATTTTAGTATAGCAAAACTAAAGGCTTTAGTAGCATTTCAAGTATTACTCATTCATGTATATTTTGTATTTTTGAATTATGAGACCAATGATGTATTTGGGTCTTGAAATGCCCATTAAAGCTTTGTAAAACTATTTTCATTTGAAATTAATGAATTATATGTATGTTTTGCTCATGACTGTCTAAGTTTTCGCATTGCATTTTCAAACATTCATAGGGGTAAAATCTGAGTTCTGACTTTAGGGGAAAAACTATATTAATCTTTACTAATATGGACAAGGTTGTCTTCATAGAAGTTGTAGGTTATCCTTTTAGCTTTCCAACGATATAAAGTATGTAATTTTTTTAGATCAAATTTGAAGGATATGATTATTACAAGTTGGTGATGCTTCATAAGGTGCATGCTGGACCCTTTATAGCCTTTTCTAATTTGATCTAACAGAAAAAGAGTACTATGGTGTCTTGAAATGGAAAGTATTTGTGTGATAAGTTAGAGATGAAATGAAGGTGATAAAGGGAGTTGAACATGTGTAGAAATTTATCATGAATGTGTATAAGTTTAAATGTTATGTTTTTAGGTTGATAACCAAACATAGATTATGATTTGGTTGTAAATGATATTGAGCTGAAATGGAAGTGATAATGAAGGGGAAATGATGAGGAAAATATGTTAGAAATGGTAGATAAGTATAAGAGGGGTCATAGGTAACTTGTAGGAATTAGAAATCTAGAATTTAGCCCGTAAGTGTCTGTTGGGCAGACTTAATATATACTTGATGGACCTTCTTAGGAATTTCAGTGCTTTAGCTCAATTCATGTCCGTTTAGAGGGACATGTATCCTAAGCAAATATTCTCAGGATAGTTTTATAAATATGCAATTTTGACCATCTAGACAGCAAAATCTCTCTTCAAAGTCTTCACAAAAGATGTAGAACTTAAAGTACTATTTGAAATCATGCCTAAATTACCTTAATCAAACATACATAATGAATGTTATGCCTATTGTCTGAAATCATGTACATATATATATTGTGGACTTATCGATGCTTTCCTACAATACATTTAGGCTTGAATGAAGGTTGAAATGTACTTAGTTTAATGTGGAAATGAGAGATAAAAAAGAATGATATGTTAGGGTGACATTTGAGGATATAAATATAAGAATGGATTGTCGAATATGAAGTGTTCAAATATGAAATTTTGGGAGTCCATTAAAAGAACCCTTCAGAGTGATGAGCTCATGTTTGACTCACAAGTAAGACTCCAAAAATGGGGCCTAATAATTTATGGTATTAGAGCAACTAGGTTTAGGAGTATCCTAGGCATGAAATGGGTCATTTTAAAACCCGAAATGAACATACATTGATTTACATGAACAACATGCATTGTTTTTGTATGGTTTCACAAGATTTGAAATTTTTTTACATGAAGCAAGGCTTAAGAAGGTTTTTCATGAACATATGCTAAGTTTAACCTAGTATGAAACATAAGCTAAAGATTTTAATTGATTTAAATTAAAGGAGAACTCAAGGAGCTATGACTCGAGCTTGCTTTTTCCAAGGAAGTACGGATGAATCTCATGTCCCACAAGACACGGGGACGCACCCTGCTTATGATTCTGAGGAATCTAGTGTGCAACATGAAGTGCCACTACCTCCTCCTCCTATGCGCAAGTAAACCCCATGGATCCACATTTCTTTCTAGCCTTTGCTCAGGCTTTCACACATGCTATGGATCAAGTGGCACAAGTTCCAGTGCAAGCTTCAATTGAGAGGAGCGGATAGTATAATAAGAACTGCAAGTATAGGGCTGTAGACTTTCATGAGACTACGAATCCTGAAGAGTTTGAAGCATGGTTGAGAAGGACAAAGAGAGTCCTTATTCAGATCAAGTGCTCTAATTAGGAGAAATTGGATTATGCAGTGAGTTTACTGTAAGGAGATGCACTCCATTAGTAGGAATCAGTGCCCTATAGTCATTTTATACTGCTGGTATTATCATGGGAAAAATTTTTGGGAGCCTTTAGGTAGAAATACTTCTCGAAAGTCTATGCTTATGAGAAAGCCAAAGAACTCCTAATTCTCACTTAGAGGGACATGAGTGCGACTGAATATAAGTTGAAGTTCACCCAGCTTTCAAGGTAAGTGGCCAACATTGTTGAGAATGAGGAGGATGTCATAAGTTTGAGGGAGCACTTTATTTAGGGATCAAGTAGAGAGTGTTGATCTATAACTTTTATGACTACCAACTATTGGTAAATGTTGCACTCCAAGCTAAGAAACTGAAGAACATAAAGTATGAAGTAAAAAAGAAGAGGAAGAATAGGGAATAGTCTTCTAAGAAGGGAATGAGTGCCCTAATGCCTGAGAAGAGCATGAGGACTTTCCACACGCAGAGTGAAGTGGGAAGTAGTGGCTTCACTAAGAACAAGTAAGCCAAGATAGTTTCCATGCAAGCATTAACTGTAGGAGGCAATAGAAGGATGGAGAGGAGTAAGTAAATGAACCCCCTAATGCGAGCATTGTGGGAAGTTTCATAGAGGAGAGTGCCTCAAGTTACTTAGACTATGATTTCGATGCGGAGAGAAGGGACACGGTCAGGGAATGTCCCTATGCACCAAGGCAAGATAGGTTGCAGATGCAAGTCGTGAAGAGAGTTGAAACAGTAGGAGCCAGGTGTTGGAGTTTTGTAAATATAGTGGCTTGAAAAGAAACTATATTTACACGTACCTTAATCTTCTTCAGTTACAGTTTTGTGATGGAGATATTTATTAATAATAAAATAAAACAATTTGGCTTTAATGAGCATTATATATCTAGTCATAAGGTACCAAGATTCTTTTGTAAGTAATAGACATATACATAGAGATGTATGGGAAACATATATATTATTAGAATCTAAATTAATAGATTCAGAGTTAAATAATCAAGTTGGTTGCTTGATTATGGTTTAGGCTGTTGTGTTGCGATTTATCTCCGTGTAACTAAAAGAGTTTACTTCAAGAGAATGATGAGATTCATACTATGATAGTAGTTGACTATCGATAATGGCATTATTAAATGAATCTAGAATCAAGTATGTTTTGAAGAATAAAGTCAGTCGTTAATTTTAATCTTAAAATATACAACTTAAGAATTCGCTTATTATGAACCACAATTTTGACGAATAGGGAACTCGTATGTGTTTCATGATAATTCTTGATATGATCGGAATGGATTTTTATAGAGTATTAATCTAGTGTCTGCATGTTGGAATTATTAATTAAAACATGTATCAGGAAACATTCACTTAAATAAAGAGTTTATAGTGATATCATCACTTCTAGATGTTTAAAGGGAATTTGGTGATTAAACTAGCATTAGTAGTTTGATGGACTAGCTACCCATCAAGTCTTAACACTAAGATGAGATCGTATGTGTTAATCACCATATAAAGTAAAATTGGAGTCCTAGAAGGAAAAACTAACATAAAGGCAAAACGGTAATTTTACCTTTTAATGTGCGGCTGGCTATAATAAGGCTCTAAATAGGGTTTGCAATTGAAAATAAAATATGTGTTCTCATAATATTTAATAGCTCAAGAGTTCAACTAATTGTCTTTAAGTGAATGACATTTAGTTAATAAGCTAGAATTAATTCTAATGAGATTAAATTAATTCTAGGCTTATTGGAGCTTGAATTA
>JAOSBO010000008.1:30772004-30784545 GCA_027563915.1 Erythroxylum rotundifolium
TTTTATGAAATGTTATGTTATTATCAGATTTGATGATGCACCAATAAATTATTATGGGAAATGTTTTACCATGATTTTATGATTATATGGAATATTGCAGTTATATTGTGATGAAAATTTCAATTTTCTTGTAAATTGATTATATTCATTGAGCTCGTTTAGCTCACCCTTATTTTTATATTTTTAAACAAATCACCCTACGCATGTGTATAGGTATTGCAGTAATTGGGACTTCGCCTCAAGATTAGTTATATCATCAGATGTTGTTGTGTTTGTGTTATTTTTACTATGTAAGTGATATGCTTTAAGTTATTTTGGATAGATTTCAAAAGTGTGATCTTGTGGATATTAGTGGAGTTGTAAATATCTTTTTCTTAATGAACTATGAGGGCTTCAATCCTTAATGATGTTTTTAAAAATGTTAAGATTTGTATATTTGTGATTGCTTGTGATGTGGACTTGAGGTCACATTCTAGATGTTGAGATGGTATATGAAAAATTCAAAGTGTTTTAAGATGTGTTATTAGGTATTATTTTGAAAATTTTAGGAAGGTCAAAATACAATAGTTGTGCTGCCGAAATTTTTAATAAAATGATTGAGAAAAAGAAAGGATTTCCTACTGTTTTCTGCATTTTTAACTTTTAAAGTATAAAAAGTTTTTAACAAATGAACAACTTGGCTCTGCGGGAACTCTTCAGTTGAGTTAGATATCGATTAGAGGGCTATCGTGGGATTGCCAAAAGGGCTTCACTCTAGTTCCTGAAGGGGAACTCCAGGATGGGTCCTTTCACTAGACATTAATTTTTTGATCAATGTCTAATTAGAATATTGTATGATAAAATGATTAAATTATCTGGAAAGATCATGCATAAAAATGTTAGTTAAAACAAGTTTGATATTCCTAAATATTTGTGTGATTATAATGCGTTGCTAGATGTCAGTCTTCATCTATAGGTATAAATTGTTTAATTAGAGAATTAAAGATAAATAAAAGGAGTTTAATTTATCTAATCCTAAATATGATTTGAAATTATAATTTATATCTATTGTCTATATATTTGGGAACATAATGAGTTACAAATAAACAATGAGTTGAAGAGAGAAAATATATTTTAATTAAGTTGGACTTGATTGTAAAGTTTGAGAAACTTTATTATTAAATATTAGATATTTAATAAATAAGAATCAATATGAGATGATGGATCTTATTTCGGCATAACTAATATTTAATTAAAATAATTGTAATTCAAATTAAAAATTAATTTGAAATTAAAAATTAATTTTAATTAAATTACTAAAATATGTAAAACTATTATAAACATGCTTAACTAAGACTCCTTAACCCTCTTTATAATTATTGTAGAGTTTTTTCAACATGTTTTATGGAAATTATTAAAGGTTGAACACTTGTGTAAGCGACTAAAATGAGTCAATTTTAAAAATAATTTGAAGGAAATGATAAGAAAAGAACCAAGATTTAGGGTAAGATATTTATTATGATTTTTAATTTATTATGATTTATATCTTATTCATTATATATAAATAAAGTGATTTTTACATTTGAAAAATTATCCAAATATTCTCATTGCGTCCTATTTGCTACTTCCTTGGTAAAGAGGCAGTAAGTTCTAACCCACGCTCTGGGTCTAGTCTACTACTATTAGTCTAGTGCTAGCAAAACTACGAGCAAAGTTACTGTCGTCATTGGCTGAAAATGGCCTTCGCTTCTTTCTTCAGGAATCTATCTAGAGCCGCTCCAATTGCTTTTGGAGGCCTACCAAGTTCCGGTTCGGCTGGCTTTGGCCTTCACTTTGGAGCGATTGCTGCGGCTTCTGGTGGAATCGCCTATTTGTACTACTTGTCTTCACCCAATTTCGTAATACTCATGATTTTGATCTGTGTTTCCTTTTAAATCTATTGTTTATCTAGTCAGCTTTTTATCTTAGTTATTCCCATTTCGGTTGTTGAGATGATTCTTGTGTGTTTGGAATTTTAGTAATTTGCACTTGGTGATGAGACCTGTTACTTTTGCATTCCGGGCTTGTTCATGGTTAAGAGGAGTCTAAATAAACAAATAGCTATCTGGGTTTCGATATGGTCATAGAAAGTTTGATTATTGACTAACACTCCTGAAGCGTATCTCTCTCCGAAGAAATATTCGGAAATTGTTGTTGACAATGTTTTCTTTGAGAGTTTTATAAAGTTACCGGACGATCTTACAATGAACTGAAAGGGCCACATTTTTAGATGATGAATGAAATTTCCTATAACCTGTAGTCTGCCTTGATTCTGATTTAAGAACAAGCGTACTTGCAGATAAATTTACAGTCTTCAGTTCGGTTAGCTTTGTCATTTTAGTACGTTTTAGCTAATGCTTCCTTCAAACTAAATAACAGGCTCATTTAGATGAGTTCAAGGAAGAGGCTGGCCCAAAAATTGGTGAGTCTTCCCACCACCTCCTTCTCCTTCTCCTTTAAACTATTTTGAGACTCTTTAGAAAATCGATTTAGGAGACTGAAGGGATTTCATAAGTTCTGACCAATTAAACACGAACTGCATTATCCTCAAAGCCAATCAAGTTAATAGCATTTGCTCGGTTCTAAATGTGCTTCACTTTTCACTTGTTGCCCTTTTTGAATTTAGAAGTCATATTGACAACCTATTATCATTTCAGCTCTTAATCCAAACAAATGGATTGATTTTAAATTGCAAGACACTGCAAGAGTTAGCCATAATACTCATTTATTCAGGTATTCGTCTTGCTGTAATCGATTTATTGGTTGTTATTAGTTGAATAAAATTTACGTATTCATTGTATGTGGAAGGAGGTGATACCAAAACATTAATATGAAAGAAATTAATCACCATTTATATCTCTGATGTTAACTTGTTTGGTAGTGATTACTTGACTATTAGTTAAAATGTCTATTAGGATGTCAATACATGAGTTGATGCCATCTGGTTAGATTACACAAATTTTCTGGTAAAATTGATTTGTGGAAGAAGTGAATTCTATTGTCTTTATATGCTTATGCAATATGCAGTTTTCTTACTTTAAATGGACAGCTTTGCTTCCTATCTCAGGTGCTAAGAATTCACAGAGGTGTAATATATATACATATTTGTTTCTCACTGAATGTTTTGTAAATGGCGTATTCGTACACGTTTTATTTGCCTTTTCCGTTTCCATGATGTTAAATGCTTGTTAGCAATTAAGTGCAATCATGAAGGCGTATACCATGCACATCATCTTTGTTTTACTGGCATGATCAACCATTGGTTATAAATGCACTGTTGGCTCGTACTTATTTCCTTGTTTTAGACGTTGGGTGGTGCTTCGGAAATTGTGCTGCTGTACTACGTAATTTGAACTGCATTTACTTTGAGTGTACATTTTTGTGCATAATTCTTTTATTTTCCTAAATTTGTCTTGATGCTTGTGTTTAATAGTTTTATCTTTCAATAAGCTCAATGTTCATAAATGTTTATAAAAATCATTTAACATATATAATTTATTTTTTCTGTAAAAGTGCTAGAAGTTAATAATTTATCTTGTTCTTTTAGAATGTGAGGTCGGTGCATTAAAAATTAAAGTTAATTGCTTAAAATTACATTTCAATAGTAAATGGATCAGAGTGACTGATAATTTGTTAGGTCCCAGTCAAAGCCACAGAAGATTAATAGAGAAAATAGAAAGTTTAGATAATATTTTGTTCATTCCTTCTGCTGCTAATACATGTATTATAAATAGGAAAGGAGAGCAACTACTTAATCCTACTCTTACGGCCACATAATCAGCACTTAAGAGATCTTATTGCTATTATTGCTAACTGCCTTTGACTTGGCAATTTGAACAGAAAAAAATAAAACAATAGCAGTAAAAATAAAATAACAGCAGAATTAATTAAACCATGTATTTCCTATTCTTGGTAATGGCTCTTGTCGATCGACGTAATGGCCCATCATTACCTCCCCTTTCGGGACGAACCTTGTCCTCAAGGTTTAGATGAGGAAACCGAGCTTGCAAATCAGTTGAAAGTTCCCAAGTTGCATCTTCATGTGGAAAACCCTTCCAGCGCACCAAGCTTTCCTCTGAAAAACGATTCCCAAGTTTTACCCATCGAGTATCCAGAATTTCCAAAGGTTCCAAGTCCATACTACCATCATTAAGTGGTGGCAACTCATTGGAAACAGGTACAGCTTCTCCAACATGTTTTTTGAGTAAGGAAACATGAAATACCGGGTGAATCTTCGAACCAGGAGGGAGCTGGAGTTTATATGCCAGAGTACCAATTCTGTCCTCGACTCGAAACGGCCCATAATATCGATTTGCTAACTTCTGAAAAACACGTTTGGACACAGAGTGCTGTCGGTGGGGCTGCAATTTAAGATAAACATAGTCCCCTTTGTTAAACTCAACATGTCTGCGCTTCATATCAGCAGTCTGCTTCATCTGGTTGGCAGCCCTCGAAAGATGAATCTTTAATTCCTTTAAAATTTCATCTCTAGTGGCTAGTGTTTGATCAACTTCGTGTACCAACGACTGTCCCAGTTCATAACGAGGAATCGCAGGAGGATTCCTGCCATAAAAAGCTAAAAATGGAGTCATCCCAATAGAGATATGAAAAGAAGTATTATACCAATATTTCGCCCATGGCAAAAAGGAGCTCCATTTGCGAGGACGTTGACTACAAAAGCATCGTAAGTACTGTTCCAAGCATCGGTTGGTGACCTCAGATTGCCCGTCTGTCTGCGGATTATAAGAGGAGCTCAGATTGAGTTTAGTACCGGAGAGCTTAAAGAATTCCTGCCAAAAGTGACTAATAAAAATGGGATCCCGGTCACTGACAATGGACTTGGGCATGCCATGATATTTCACAACTCCATCCACAAATTTTTCAGCGATAATCTTGGCAGAATATGGATGAGACAAGGGCAAGAAGTGGGCATACTTGCTCAAACGGTCAACAATAACCATAATCGAATCCTTACCACCGGAAGAAGGAAGGCCATCGATGAAATCCATGGCAATATCATCCCAGACCTGATGTGGGATGGGTAAAGGCTGTAAAAGTCCCGCTGGCGAAGAAGTAGCAGCCTTATTTTTTTGGCAAACGGAGCAAGCAACTATATAATTCTGAATCTGTGAGCGCATAGAAGGCCAGTAAAACTGTTGGGCCAGCCGTTTGAATGTGCGCAAAACCCCAGAATGGCCACCACATGGGGAGTCATGAAATTCCTGCAAGAGCTTAATAGTCAAATCAGATGTAGGTGGGATCACTACCCGATTTTTAAAGAAAATCAAGCCGTGCTTCCAAGAATATGGGTCTCCTGGACTATTAGTGGCTAATTTCCCCACACGCAGCATATAAGGATCAGAAGAAAGTGTGGCTTTAATCTCATCCCAAAGAGTTGTGTGAGCAAGGAAGAGTGTATTAAGACTTGGACTTCCATGCACACGAGACAAAGCATCTGCTACCCGGTTTTCCTTGCCTGGCTTGTAGATAATCTCATAATCATAACCCAGCAGTTTGGAGACCCAATTTTGCTGCTCCGGAGTGACAACTCGCTGCTCCATCATAAATTTCAGACTTCGTTGGTCCGTTTGAATAAAAAACTTTCGGCCAAGAATATAGGGTCGCCAAGTGCGAATCGCCTGTAATATGGCCAGCATTTCCTTAGCATAAGTAGACAAGGATTGCTTAGAAACTCCCAGGGCATGACTCATGAAGGCGATGGGTCGATTGTGTTGCGAAAGGACCGCGCCAATGCCTGTGTTAGAAGCATCTGTAGTAATAATAAAGGGTTCATTAAAATTAGGCATAGCCAAGGTAGGAGTGGAAGTCAGTGCACTCTTCAAGGCCAAAAAAGCCGCATTGGCTTCTGCTGTCCAAAAGAAATTACCCTTCTTCAATAAATTTGTTAAAGGCTGAGCTAGAACACCATAATCTCGAACAAACTTTCGATAGTAACCTGTAAGACCCAAAAAACCACATAATTCAGTAATATTGGTGGGTTTAGGCCAATCAAGAATTGCTTTGATCTTGGATTGATCCACTTGAACCCCATCTCGTGATACTATATGCCCCAAATACTCAATCTGCTCCTGTCCAAAGGCACATTTGCTAAGTTTAATGAAGAAGCGATGCTTGCGTAACAATTCAAAGGCCAGCCGTACATGCTCTAGATGCAATTCGCAGGTTGGGCTGTAAATGAGAACATCGTCAAAGAAAATCAGCACAAATTTTCTTAAGTAAGGACGAAAAGTAGTGTTCATAAGAGCTTGAAAGGTGGAGGGTGCATTGCACAGCCCAAAGGGCATCACTAAATATTCATAATGGCCATTGTGAGTCCGAAAAGCTGTTTTATGAATATCCGCAGGATGAACATGAACTTGATGGAACCCTGCAATAAAATCTAGCTTAGTAAAATAAGTAGCACCATATAATTCGTCCAGCATATCCTCCACCGTGGGAATTGGAAATCTATCTCGAATTGTAACATCATTCAAAGCCCGGTAATCAGTACAGAATCGCCACGACCATCCTTTTTCTTAACTAGCAAGACAGGGGAAGAAAAAGGACTTGAACTAGGCCGTATTAGCCCGGATTTCAACATATCCTGCACTTGCTTCTCAATTTCATCTTTTTGAAAGAAAGCATACCTGTAGGGGCGGACATTAACCGGGTTGGTACCTTCCTTGAGATTGATGTGGTGGTTAATTTCCCTCTCCGAAGGTAACTGGCTTGGTTTCTGATATACGTCCGAAAATTGGCACAACAATTTCTGCATGTCTGGATGTAAACCATCAGGCAAGGGTGCCGAAGATTCGACACAGATTGCAAAGACTGTGCTTCTGCAACGCAAGTCCTTGGATATGGCTTTCAAGGAAAGAGGCTCAATTTGCTGGTTTCGAATGCCCTGTAAGTGACATGGCTGTCCCTCCCAATTGAAATCCATTGTTGATTGTTTCCAATTACAAGAAACTGTGCCCAGCTGCTGCAACCACTGGACTCCCAAAACAACATCTAAACCCATTAATGGCAGTGAAAAGAAAGTGGCGACAAAGTGTATACCTTGGAGAGAAAAAGGAATATTTTTGTATTTGCCGTTGCAGAGTAGAGGATTGCCATTAGCCACCTTGACATTGAAAGGCCTTGTTGGATTTACTGGAAGCCTAAGTAAATTCGCAACTTTCTCATTAATGAAATTATGGGTTGAGCCGCTATCAATGAGAACGATCAGTTCAGCAGAATTAATTCGTATTGCGACCCTCATGGTTCCTGTCGAAGCCCATCCAGTTAAGGCGTGCAAAGAAATTTCAGGCTCCATGGCATCATCATCATCTTCCAAACTGAATCCGCCATCAAGGAGGAGTAGTTGTGGTTTAGAGCATCTATGTCCGGGAATGAATTTTTCGTCACAGTTAAAGCAGAGTCCCTTTGTTCTACGGTTCTGCATCTCTTCCCAAGTAAGACGCTTTACTGGCGTAGATGTTTTAATCTTTGTTGGAGAAGAAGAACTCGTCTGAAAAGATGGGCGAATTGCTTTTTTATGACGTAGCAACCGCTCATCCTTCATCCGAGCCAAACTGATTGCATCTTTCAGTGTTTTTGGTTTGAACAACCTGATCCCTTCTGCAATTTCGGGTTTTAGGCCGCCCATAAAAGTCCCAACAAGCGCCTTCTGTGTCCAACCCTTAACTCTGTTCCCCAGCCTCTCGAATTCTTTCTGATAGTCGCGCAATTCTCCTGTTTGCCGGATTTTGGATAATGATTAATCAAAATCCTCACAATCGGTGGGTCCAAAACGAGACCACAATTCCTCAGAAAATACCTCCCACGTAACAACCTTTCCCGCATCAGTATGTGTTCTGCGAAGCCACTGCCACCATTCATTTGCTTCTTTTCTAAGGTGGTAAGATGCTAAGGACACTTTTTCTGAAGCTGGGGTTCCCTGGTACTCAAAGAATTGGTCTACTCTCGTAAACCACTCTGTTGGATCTTCTCCGGAATATTTTGGAAATTCCAATTTGGCTAATTTCGTCGAAAACAACGGCCTCCCTCCTTCTCTGGATGCCTCTGAGTTGGCTCGGGTTTGGTTGTTCCGAACATTAGCACTGCCTGATTCCTCTCCACTAGGCAAGGAAAGCTCTGAAAATTTCGTGATAGCTATCTTAATATGTTGCAATTCTTCGCTAAGGCCTTTCTCCATTCGAGACAGGTGGTCTTGGAGTTGACCTAGCCCCACCTCTAAATTTTCAATTCTTTCTTTGTTGGTAGTCATGAAAGAAGGAAAGAAAAGATGGGAATAAAGTCGGGCTCTGATACCAATGTTAGGTCCCAGTCAAAGCCACAGAAGATTAATAGAGAAAATAGAAAGTTTAGATAATATTTTGTTCATTCCTTCTGCTGCTAATACATGTATTATAAATAGGAAAGGAGAGCAACTACTTAATCCTACTCTTACGGCCACATAATCAGCACTTAAGAGATCTTATTGCTATTATTGCTAACTGCCTTTGACTTGGCAATTTGAACAGAAAAAAATAAAACAATAGCAGTAAAAATAAAATAACAGCAGAATTAATTAAACCATGTATTTCCTATTCTTGGTAATGGCTCTTGTCGATCGACGTAATGGCCCATCATAATTTGAGTTTGATTTTGCATTTAAATGGCAGGTTTTCATTTGATCCAAGTGCCAAGTTGGGTTTAGATGTTGCTTCCTGCATTATAACAAGGTATACTTGGTTTCTTCGTCAACAAATGAACTTCTCTATCCATGCAAAATCTTTAGTGAAAAGTAATTCTAACAAATCTGAATTGGACTGTAGTTTATTTGTAATTTGGTTGTTTTGCACATTGTGACTGCAGGGCTCCGTTAGGACAGGATGCTGAAGGAAAAACAAAATATGTTATACGCCCGTAAGCCTTCTGTGATGATGTTTCTATTTTTAATCTGTTTGATCTTGTCTTTCTGATATATCATTCTTCTGTAAGTTGACTATTGAAAAGCATATTAAGGATTCAAATCTGTAAAATTGTAATATAACATGTGTGAGATCATTGATAACATGTTCTCAAGGTCTAAATTTCTTATTTATTTTTTCTATGCCTCCCTTTTGTTCTGTCTTTTAGGGCCCTTTTGTGAGAAATGTTACAAAAAAGACGCAAAGGTTATTGTTATGTTCCAACTGCCACAATTGGTTATAGATAAATGCTTGGAATTAATCTTGAACTGTATTCCCAGGTATACTCCAATATCAGACCCAGATGCTAAGGGATATTTTGATTTGTTAATTAAGGTATGCTCTTTTTGGATCTGGTGACATTTTCCATGTTTCATTTGTGGGTCAAAGATGTTGCAACACGAGCTGGAAGAGCAGTTTCTGCTGGAAAAAGAATAGATCAAAAAATTTGTCCAAGTGTCTAATAAGAATAGGAAACTAAATTTTAGCTCCTTAACCAGAGGATTGGAAATAAAGAGAAGATGAGATGCAACAGAGGAATAGGAGACTAATAATTGATACTGGTCAATCATCTGAATTTGCTTTCTTCATTTCTCAAAAAATTTTGCAGGTTTATCCTGATGGAAAAATGAGTCAGCATTTTGCCAGCTTAAAACCTGGTGACTCTGTTGAAGTGAAAGGGTAATTGGGCACAGAATGAGTTGGTGTAGGTTTTACTGAGTTGATGTCCTTTTCACAGAATCCTTCGTCTGTTGCAGGCCCATTGAGAAGCTCAAATACTCTCCCAATATGAAAAAGCATATTGGAATGGTAAGACTGGTTATTTAGAACAATATAATGGTTTTAATCATGCAAGGAGAATGGTCAGAAAAGATGTCCACCTTTTTTTTACTAGCATCTTTCTTCTTTCAAACAGCCTGTCATGACAATACACCCCCTGCTTAATTTCTGCACAGCATGTGTTCTGATGTTTATTTGTTGTTTTTTGCATAGTTGCTTTTCTATTTTTATTGGAACTTCCAGTATGTATTTTTTATCTGTCTGATGCAATGTTATCAGTGGTGTTGCTCTAGTTGATTAATATCTATCTACATCTTTATGTTGCTGAATTCTTTTTATTCAGATTGCAGGTGGTACAGGCATTACTCCAATGCTTCAAGTTATTGAAGCTATTCTTAAAAATCCCAATGACAGCACTCAGGTAACTTTTATACTATTGATAATAGATGTTGGCACTGATCCCACTATGATAGGAATGTTTCTTCAAATTGTGACTTATTTTCCCAACACTTGGATCAATATCTAATGAACAGTTCCAATTTTCACAGATTTATTTTGTATCATAAGCCAAACTGTTAATAAATTTAATTGTATAGGCCCTATAATATTTCAAATTTACTGATGATGGCCTGTTGTCTGAACAGGTATCGTTGATTTATGCAAATATCTCCCCTGTTGATATACTACTTAAACAAAAGCTTGACTTTCTTGCTGCTCGCCATCCAAATTTTAAGGTCTTAGTTCATTTATTCAAGAAAACTGTGTATAAAAAAATTTGCAAATGGAAACTGATCAATTCTTTAACATGTAAAACATGCAGATATTCTATACTGTAGACAATCCATCAAAGAACTGGAAAGGGGGTATAGGTTATGTGTCCAAGGATATGGCCATGAAGGGCTTACCTGGTCCTAGTGACGATGCACTCATTCTTGTAAGGATCTTCTAGTAGCGCGTGCTTACTTATCCTCCCTACATTTTTTATAAATCAATATAGTCTACTAAATTTATTATTGCATTGGATGACCATTACAACAGTTACATAATGCCAGAACTTTAGAATTGAACAATCTGAGATGTTTTCCCTTGGGTGTAAGATGAAAAATGTAGAGCTTCCGTTTTCATAATTGGTATTTCTATTGCTAATCTCTCTTTGATGAAGTGTTTCTATTAGTTTCAGTTTTGGTCAACATTCACCAGACTGTAATCTTCTAGATCATTTTACTGTGAAGCACTAATAGATAAATCAATTTCTTCTTCTAAATCTGAGCATTGCAAGTGTATTGTTTTGTTTGAATGGTCTTCTGGGTCTTCATAATCTATGTCAGATAGGACTTTCTGATGTCTGCACTCTATCACAGTTCACCTTTTTATCTGTATGCAATTTTACTAGCTAAATTATACACTTTTAAGCAGCTTATTCCAACCCATTATCAACCTAGAACTAGGATTAGTAAAACTAATAGATAATCGTTATTGTTACATGTGGTCAATTTTGTTCTTGCACTGTTGCAGAATGATTTAGATTATTGAAGTCGCTTATTCTAATGTGTATAGTTGGTGCTTGATTTTAAAATTAATAATCGGAAATGGCTCAAATGGCTGACATAAAATCTGATAATGAAGTAATGTAATGGCTCCAGATGCCAAATCTTATTGTTCTGGAGGCATACTGGTGCAGTCAATTTCATTGTTATTTATTTTCTATTTCTTGTGATATAGGTGTGTGGCCCTCCAGGGATGATGAAACACATTTCTGGTGAGAAGGCTAAGGATTATTCGCAAGGAGAGGTACTAGTATTACCGTGCCAATTTTGTTGTGGAAAGTCAAAACTTTCTGTTCTTGGATTTACTGGTTCTTTACTTCATTGCAGCTTACTGGCGTGCTCAAGGAACTTGGATATACCGAGCAAATGGTTTACAAATTCTAAAGAGACACTGAAGCTTCCGAAAGCAGCGTTTTCTGGTTCAGTGTAATCATCATTTGCTGTGAAAAGGGGACACAAGCACACATTCCTTTAGTATCAAATAATTTGGAAATGAGCAGGTTTTAAGGATTTCGTTACAGATTCCTTCAAGAATCATTGTAGTCGAGGAAAGGTTGTGATACGTGTGAATTTTGTTCTGATGACTCAATGACATTGTCTAAGAATTTATGGGATTTTTCAGGAGGCCGCCTAATTCACCTGTCAACAAGAACGGAGTTTTATCAGATATTTGCTAACACCCTTTATATTTGTTTCGATGCCTGCTTATAGATTTTGAATTTTGAAAAAGTGTTTCTGCTGTTGATTATGTTCATACAGTATGAATTTCTATCGCTTTATAAGAAAACTAGTTCTTAAAATATTTTCCTGAAATTTTGTAGCAGCTAACATTATTTCAAACCATTTTGAGTACATCGCTAGATAGATGAGATATTCAAATATCTGTTCCATGCCCTCTCAAGATGAAACTCGGTTTGAGAGTTCAGTGAACTCTGCTTGGCGGCTTATTGTGTCAGCTAATTGATCCGCTGTTGATACATGAATAATTCTCTCCCATTCTGAACCTAAATTCCGATGAAAAGAAAATAAATGGCAACATTTTCCATTCGATAATGGAAAACTGGGTTGGAGCATAATTGATTGGCACCAACGTTCACACAACATATAACAGAATACGAAGGCAGTTGAAAGTGGAGTTTGGACAACCGTGAAGTATTCCAATTACAGCAGCTGAATCTGACACGGACCTATGTTCAGCTTTGTAGATAATCTTGCAACTGTTCTTATACTTCTTAGAGCTCT
>JAOSBO010000008.1:30784645-30806965 GCA_027563915.1 Erythroxylum rotundifolium
GCCGGGTGTGATTCAGTGGGCCGGTTTAGGGGTTGGACTACAATGCCCAGAGTCAGCCCTTTCCCTACTGGGCTTGACCGCAATCCATAGGTGGCAACTTGATGGGCTTGGGCCACGTCTTTGCTTTTCTAGCCCGTTAGGACCTGCGTAGACGATCCAGAAGCCTGATTGTGTAGCCCATTCGCGTTTTCCCTTTCCACACCTCCATTTACTCCTGTTTGTCGTCTTTGTCTAGTTTTGTTTGCGTGACCGAATGAAAATGGTTGTGGTGAGCTAGCCATTAGTCCTTCCGTAATGTGTGGGTCTGATAGCAACGAAAATCGCGAGTCGTTACCAATGATGTTGATACTTGGGAGTCTCAAGGGCGATAGATGTTGAGGTCGGGTTGAGGGACATGGAATCTTCTGTTGGACCTAGATCCAAGGTTCGTAGATGTCACCTTGGTGGTCCGTCAGTGTCTCACCGTTGTGTCTGGGCTAGTCCCCCTGCATCGTCATCAATGTAGCACTTGGAGAGGCCATCAGTGGTGGAGAATCGGCGATGGTCAGTTTTTGGGAAGGACAGGACCCATCCTCGTGACCCACCATCCCGCACTGAAAACATATTTTGGGCAATCCTTCGTACGCCACAAGTAGCTATTCACCATCCAATTCCACTTGCTAATGCAGCGGTAGGCCGAGATCAATTTCAACCACAATTCAGGAAAATTTGCCTCGTTGGGTGAGGAAGGTCGTTTCATCAATACGAATGGTGTTGCCGATTAAATTTCCCAGCGCTGTGAGGATGTGGGGTTAGTATCTAGCTATTGGGATGTTTAGAAATCGTATCCAAACTACTACTCGAGTTAGCTTACCAGAAGAAGCTCGAAACTCTGGGGTCTAACATTGGACCGACAAGGCGTACCTGAAAATTACCTATGGGCCATGGGTGAGCACTTGCAGAAAGTCTGCTTCGTCTATGAATTTCACCAAGAAGAACTCCTGGTCCAGATCAATGATCTTCATTGGCCCTCGTGGTTTCCACAGCGCTTGCAGCCTGGAGCTCAACACCTTGTAGCCCACTCGTCATCCGATTAATTTTACAATGACTGCCATTTCCCGCTATTGATCAAGGCGTGATTTCAGTAAGGATGAGAGCTTAATGTCGCCCCCCGTATCTCCGGGTAATTAAGTTATGTCGCCCTCTTCAATTTCTTTTGGGGCCTCAGATGGCCAAGGCAATGGCGAGACCTCTGCTTCCTGTCCATGGTTGCTAGAGATTGCTACGCTGTAGGAGATTTTCTTGTGAGGTGGTGGTTCGTCCTCTTGGCTTCGAATGCGGACTTTTTTCACTTGAGGTCCATCAGGTGCCAGGTAAGTTAGTCTCCTCTGTTCAGGTTCAAACTGGATCGCTGTGTTGCTATGCATGTCTTAAATGGAAGTGGGAGCATTTAACCAAAGGTGGCTCCCACCTCTGATTAAACATATCACTTAACTTTCTTCATTAATATAGCATTTGAAGGTTAAACACTGTGTTTTGTTCTCTTCATTTACAAAATCAGTGTTTCCTCCTTAAATGCAGCACTCCTCCCTTAGTTTTTGCTGTTAAATACAGCATATGCAGAGAAGGAGACACACTATTTTGAAGAAAACCAACAGGTTGCATTTGCTTCTTCCCTTATACAAAAAGTCCCTAATCCTTAATCAGTCGTCTTCTTCACTTTTTACACAATCCCTAATCTGTTAACTTCAATCCTTAATTAGGTTCTTCTTGAATCCTAAATTCTGCAAACCCAAATCTCTAATCTGTATCATTATTCGTTTGGTTCTTCAGTGAACAACAATCTAGGAGGGTGGCCAACTCTTCTGGAATGATTGTTCACCACCTCCTAAAATCAAAGGATCAGTGCCAACGCCGCGGTGAATCAAAGTTATCATTTGTTACATCTTTATCATTTATTCCATTTTCTTTGTTTGAGTGTAGCTCTAAAACAAGGATATGGAGTGAAATCTTTTGATTTTCACTTCTTCATACCATCATCTACCATGCCTTAAATTTCCTTTTGAATGTGAATGGATGTTGAATTTGTGAATGCCTTTGATTAGTCTGATTATGGAAGTTGAATTTTATGATTAGTGTGAGCATGAAATGTGAATGTGAATTTAGTTGAGGAACAAATTTTTACTTTGAGTCGGTGAAGGGAAGCAACATGACTATCCAATTTACTGTTTTTTAAGATATATTGAACTTTTTGGTTATAGAATAAAATTCAAAATCAATTGGAGTAAATTTAGCATTAGTATTACTTGCTTTCATTTCATCTGCCTTCATAAAGCACTACATAATGATCTTTGTTTCATTAAACTATGATCGTATTTCAAAGCTTTTGATATATTGAACATAGCTTTCTATTCAAGATCTTATAGCATTGGAGATGCATGGTGATACAGATCATTTGAATTATATTAAGTGTTATCTTAGTATTATTAAGTAAATGATGAATGTTAACGATGTTCTCTTTATGGATTTGTTTGATCTCTTCTATGATGTTCTCTCTATGTTGAGTGTGGTGCAAGCAATGTTATGAATATCGTATCAATATCAGTACTAAATTAGGTTATAGTATGGTATTATACTAGTATCATTCAATATTGGGTACCGTTTCGGGTAATTTTTTTAAATTTACAAAATATTCTATGAATATTTTTAAAGTTGCAAATAGTACTTCAATATATTGTACTGTATAATTTATAATTTTATGCCAATCTTGTCTCCAAAAATCATAACAATAGAAATTTAAAATATAAAAAAATTAATTTATTTTTATTAATATTAATTTCATATATTTCACTTATTAATAATAACCACAATTAATATGAGAAAAGATCATTTAATCATCATATAAATATAAAATTAAGAACAATATAAAGTATTTAAAATATTACAATTTTATCATATAAGAAATAATAATTACATCAAAACATTAAATAAATAGAATAATAAATATCGATGACTCTCTAACAATTACAATTTATAGCTAGAGTTCATACCGAAGAACCAACTAAAAGTAAAACCTGAAACAAAAATATTTACAGTTACATTACATATATAGAATTTAACACATACATCAAATATAAGTGCAATTAAAAGAAGAAGAGAAACAAAATCCTAAAACTTCTTTTAATTGAATACCCACTCAAATCGAATTGACATTAATTTTCATTTTGTACAAAATCGTCGCCATTGGGAGGAGTTGTATTATCACTATCATTCAAATTCATTACACCAAAAGACATTTCAATACTTTGTCATTCAAGATTATCTTTCAAGTCACTCTTATCTATCAAGCTCAGTTCCTTAGAAACCCAATATGCCAAAAGATCAATATGATTAAGGCAAATTGGATCTATAGAGCTACTTGTTCTGTTAAAAGTCATAATAAACAATAAAATTAAATTATTAAAAGCTTATGAGAAATTATATCTAACTTATAATGATAATAATATACCTCTCTAGAAGCTTTAAATTGTATCGAATAAAGGACAAGTCATTCAATCTTTTGTACTCCAATCATTCCTTTTCTTTGAATGGATGAATTCAAATGTGCTTCAATTCATTGCACACTCTTTTCCACTCACACATTAACTTAGAATTTGAAATGCAAACCTTTGTAATTCTGGAACATCACTTCCGTATTAGTCTCACCAAGCAACTATAAGACAAAAAAAGTAGCATTAAAGTGATGATTAGTTTTTAACAAATAACAAAAGTGAAAAAAAAAACTACCTAAATTAAGTTTGTCTCTTTGATAAATAGCAATTAACATCCCAAAATTATCAGAAACATCCTTATAAAGCTGTATTTGTGAGCTTAGGAGATCTTGTATCATCTTATAAGCAATAATTATTGTAATAGTTAATAGCATTCCCCTTTTAACTTAAGCTTTCTTTGTAAAATTTGGTTTGAAATAGTCATTATGATTCAAAATTGCCCAAACTGTAATCAACAAAGAGTATAGTTGTCTTTCCTATCTCTCATTGATGACTACAAGATAAGGCGTGTACGAAAAATTTATTTTCAAATTGGCCTTAATTGTTACCTTCGCCTCCTCCATGATATCATAAAAATAACCCTTTATTGCCTTCTTAGCACTATCAATTAGGCGAAGTACACTCACCAAAGACTCACAAACTCGGATGAGAAATTGATATTTGAACCAAAATTTATTATCTTCAAGTATAATTATACAAAGCTCCAATCTAGCATTAGATTTAACATGCTAAATGCAACTCACTTATTACGTATAAGCATTTGTCTCAATTATTTCTTCCTCATAATAAAACACTAAAGTGATAAGAAATTTGTTGTAAAACTTGTAATAGTAGAATGACACAAATTCTTATCATTGGTAAAATCCTTTCTCATTAAATAATCAAATTTTTATTCTTTTTCAATTTTAACCTAAGGTTGGTGTCTCTATTAAGTTTACTAATTTGACTTGCTGTGTGTTTCAGAAATCCTAGATAATTGTACTTATTAGACTTAATAAAACTAACTAATTAAATTTAATTAAACTACATCCTTTGGGATTGAAATCCCTTAATCAAATTCATTCCCCTTAATTCTAGCACACATGAGACGTCATATTAGCGAACTTAACGGCGACACTAACATCTAGCTAGATTTTAAAAAATTCAAATTTAGAATATTTAATTCATTTTTTAAAATTTAGGTTACAATTGTAAAATTAAGTAAAATTTGAAATTTCTTTTTGTAATTAACCCTTATTAAAATAACAAATAATACGATATATTCTTGAATTATACATAATTCATAAATTAGAAATTCACAATACTTAAATATTCTTCCATAATTTATACATAGATCTAATTTTGATCTCAATTTTTCATAATTACAATGCTAATGTTATTAAAATTGAACCAATTCACACAAAAATTTTAATTTTCAAACCCAAATTGTCGGACGCATTTTTTACGAACCATTCATCAAATAAATATGACAACCAAAATACAATGTAATTTCAATTTAGAGAAAAAAAAGCAACTTAAAAAGCAAAAACACACCAAGAAAAAATAGAAGTTGCAATTAAGGGTTAGTTCGAGTCTGTTGGGTGGAGTCGAGTTTGGATCTAGATCTAAAAAATTGGAAATCCTGATTTTTAATTTACAGAATGCCATCTATCCAGGCGAGCAGCTAGACTGGAGAAGATAGCTTGTAGCAACCAGAGGTGCGATGGTAGTGGCCATTGGAGAGAGTGGTAGGCAGTCTGACCAGAGGTGAAGGCATGCAACGTGCAATTGGGCAGGCAGTCTGACGGTGGAGAATGAAGCATGGTACGATGGCAGTGGCGGCAAGCGGTGGCATGACTCACGAGGGCAGTGGTGATTGCGACTAGTGTCTGTGTGAGGGAGATTGGAGAATGAACCATGAAGCTGGGTTTGGGCAAAGAGGAGAGAGAGAGTAGAAATGAGAGTTTATTTTGTTAGGTTTAATTGTTTTTTTCCGTAAATCAGTCCCTACATTTTCAATATCTACTAACTAGTATTTTACCGGTACCGGCCGATGCTAGTCGCTTTTAAATTTCAGTCAATATATTATGAAATTTACCTCAGCGTGTGTAAGGTAAACGGTAGACAATACTTAAATAGATATATTACGTCTTCTTTTTAAATTTTAGTCCTCAAACTTTTGATATTTATCAATACTCTCAATAATGTCCGATACTAGAAGAAATTGTACCGATCGATACCTGGAAAAATCGCCAGTACAATTTATAAATTTTCTTACGTTTTTCAACTGAATCGATGCAAAATCCATAATCCTAATTTTAAGTGAAATTGAATATAAGGTGGAATTATAAATATACTTTCTGTTTCGACTCTATACTAGAAATAAAGATGAGATAATAAGCTAAACAAACCTACCATAGCTGCAAAAGAAGAGGAGATAAACATGAAGAACATAGAATGAAACTCTCAATGGCATTGATTCCCACGCGCATAGATGTTCCAAATTTAAGTAGTGCCTTTGTGATTAAAAAAACAAGAACAAAAAGAACCCGGAACCAACTCCTATTTGTGAATATTACAGTGGAAAATAAACGTCTCATCTATTCTCAATTTCTATTCCTGTGTAACGCATTTAGAAATAACCTATAAGCAATTATTCAAAAATTTGATGGACACCAGAAAATATTTTCCATTCCAAATCAGGAAAATTGATATCAATCTAAACAAACTTTTAACTTGAACTTATCAAATTCAGCTCTCGACTTGGTTTGTCAAATTGTGACTCAATGGCAAGTCGTCAAGCCAATCCCCATAAATGCGATTGATATTCTTGGGTCCTTTCCATTTCAACAAGCACTTCTTACTCTTCCCTTCTTCACTTGAAATAGCCACACTTGCCACCGTGCTTGGAGATGCATTATAAGCAACAACTGGTGGAGGTTTCATCAAGACAGAGCTTGCATTCCCTGCTTCTCCTTCTGTGCGTCCACCATGAACTTGTAACTCTAATTTCAACAGAAAATTAGCTGTTTTACTACAAGCAGCTCACTATCAATAAAATGCCATGAACTTAAAAACTCTAATTTCAACAGAAACTTATCTTATTTACTACAAGCAACTCAATATCAATAAAATGGTAATAACTACTGTATTGCTAATTCTCAATCAATATCTGATTCCTATTACTCTTAACTTGCAGTTGAAAGCCACTTCCGATCTCAAGTCAGTGACGAAATGCCAGAAGGCTAACAATACGGTCAGCTACAAACTAGACTAAAGCAATATGAAAAGTTCAACATAACAATTTAAAAAAAAAAAGAGCAACTGCCAGTACCTGCTTGCCCATGAGCAAAGTGACATTTATCGCCAAAGGGACAGTGACCCGTTGTCTCCCACTTGGTACACAACTTCGTCTTCCAGTACACGGGCTTCACATTCACTCGATAAGCATCTGCAGCATTGTTGACATTTCTATTAACTTCAACCACATTACTTCCTCCGCTTCCCTGATTAATAGGCTGACTAGTTGTCCCAATACTGATTGCAGAACTTTCCCTGAATCTCCCCCCATCGTCCCTAAACTTAGCAGGGTTCTCATGAAGAAAATTACACCTATCTCCATAAGGACATTCCTCTCCATTGTAGAATTTCTTGCATAGCTTCATTTTATGGATTATGCTTTGATCATCATCCCAATTTGGCCCAGATCTGTCCTCTTCAATCCTTCCACCAACTCCTACAAGTTCCTGCCAGTTGGGTGGGGGCTGCCTCAAATCTTGCATACCATGAGCGAAGTTGCAATTTTCACCATTCCTACATGCGCCATTCCTAAACTTTGCGCATATCCTGGTTTTAAAAAAGATTTTGGCTATTCCTTTATTCACTGGTACATTGGTTGGTAGGAACATCCTAGAGTTGCTATCCTCAGAATTTCTGGGTCTCTTGTAAGGACGATGGCTCTGATCAAATTGCGCAAGTGCACCAAATTGGTCATCATTGTTCGTTGAGAATTGAGGCCAAACGCCTATTACATCACTGCCTGATTGATATGAAGGCAGCGATTGAATAAAGGGAGACTGGGAATCGGAGTGACTCATATTGATTCAAGGCTCGGATTAAAGTTGAACCCAATAACTTTATATTAAATCTCTCAATCAAAAAAAAAAAAAAGAGACAAGATATGATCAACACCAAAAAAAGGGAAATAGAAAAAACAACGGGCTGAGATTTGGAGAAAATTATAGAGTAATCGCGCAAACAAACCAGATGTCTCTCTTGTGAGATGTTTGAAGCCAAAATCGTCGCCGTCAAATCCACAGTTATACCTATCTCCAATACCCAAAATTAACTTCAAATCCACAGTTCTATATTTATGGAAAGACAAAAAGAAGAATGGGACATGTATTGTATTGGAAGAGAGACGGTTGAGAAACCCTAGCCGCCAAATTGCGGCGGTAATACAAATTGTTTTGTTTTCCTCCTTCTTTTTTTAATATTTTTTTTAAATTTTACGTGCGATTCAGAAGATAAGCTCAGTCAATGCCTAAAATTTGCAATTCCTAAAACCTCACACCCAAACGTCTCTTGAACAAATGATATCGCTGTTTGATGCAAAGTAAAATAAATGGTTTCGGCTAACGGCTAAATTTTGTCTTTGTAAGCGTCCTATTGTTACAAATTGTTCTTTTTGAAATATTATTTTTATAAATTGTTACTAAAAAGTTTTAATCAACCTTTGATATTTAAGTATATAGACTTTTAGATGCTATTTATTTGTACATTAGCATTTAAAAACTATTTTAACTCTCCTCACCCAATTGAATGCCCTTCTATTTGTAATTACTTTATGATTAGAAATATTTTTAAAATTAACCAAATACAAAATAAATTCCACATCTAGTTTCTATTAAAATTCTAGCTAGACATTTTAATCATAAAATTTAACAATTTATTTCTTGAATTTTTAATATAAACTGTGTAATCCAACTTTGAAGTAAAACAGAATTCAAAGGTTTGTATTACTTCCTTTTGTACGCTTACTACTATTGTAGAAAATAATACACATAAGTTTTTGCTTAAGTAAACATCTTTTTTGGGGAGAATTTCTTAATCCCAATATCACCAAACAATACATATTTTTGTACCTTTCTATATATTAGATGCAAATTAGACATAGAAAGATTCATCGCGAAAAAACAAAATCTGCCAAAAAAAATAAAAATAAAAATAAATCGGTTAAAAGAACCATACAAATGTATTTATAATATTATAGGGTTGTGTCACTTGACATTATTCATTGTAACATATTCCAAAATTTAAAGTTGGCAGCGCTCCCATGTCTCAAGGTCAGGATGTCAATATTAGCCCAAAATTATTAGGCTAGATTCAAGTTAATTAGGTTTTATATTAAACTTCAATATTTTTAAAATTTCAGACTTTAGGATTGATATTTAGGTTTGATAGTCTAATCCCAACCGAAATTCAATAGTTATTATCTCTTTATTATTCTCTTTTTAAATTTCTACTACTTTTAATTAATTTTGTTATTGTTAGTCCTTTATCATCTTGCCTGTTTGATTTCTAGTCATTGAATTTCTTATTTTTCATCTTTCTTATCATCATCTTCTTCTTAGACTATAGAGATATGAGATCTTTTTTTTTTAAATCTTGAGTTAGAAGTCCTCTTGAATTTGAAAATGATCTGCCTTATAACTCTTGATCTTCTTTTAGGGTTTTATTTTTGTTCAAACATATGAGCATTATTCATATATTCTGTAGAAACATAAAGGAGCATCATTGAGCATTATTCTTGATACTCATTCCAAGAATAGTTTCTCAAGGAAGAAATTATAAAGAAAATGTACAAACTCTTTCTTTCTTATATCATATTTATTTTTGCCTTGTCTCATATCTCTTTTTGTTTTGTTTCTCCTTTTCTAGTTAGGAATAGGTTTTTATATAATTTAAATCTATATCCATTGGGTTTAATGTTATTGTGATGGATTATTGTTATCACTATCATATCTTGTTGGATTTCTTCTCAAAGCAAAAAAATCTAAAGAAAAGATGATAGCAACATTAGTGGAGGATAGCAACACTACATTGGTATAAGTGGTAGTGGCCTGAATAGGTTGACAGGCAGTAGTCTGATTGGGATTTGTCTAGATTTAATAAGCTTGTAAGGAGCTTCAAACTGGGCCTCAAGCTTGACCGAATGGTCAGCATTAAGATTCAAGAGTTAGCCAAGCATTAACGAAGGTTCATTCTCATAGTGAGGAGCTTTGAGTTAGCAAAACACTAACATAACCTATTATCAACTCTACTCTAGGCACTATTCTATAAATAAGAGAAGTAATCTTAGCTTGAAACTTACTCTTTGAAAGTAGTAAAGCAATGACAATAAGATGGAAGATAAGTGTAACATACCACTTCCATAAAGCATATGCCTAAATGTTCAAAGGATATTTGAGAACATACCCTACTAGAATGGCACATTAGAATAATCACTTTAACAAAGGCATCACACAAATCACAAGCATTCAAAAAGATCAACTTTTCCCAATTGATTCACAAACATAAACTTACATTGTTACATTACAATCCATAATATATATATATATACATTACATAAAATTTTAGAGTTTACTACTCCATATAAAATGTTTAACATGAAATGAGAAGCTAAACAACACATCACAACTAGACTGCTTAGATATCAGCTGACTAAACCTTGATCTCATTCTGGTTCCCAAAATGACAGTAATAGAATTCTACTAGATTATTTAGAAGCTGAACTCCCTTGTACCTGAAAATCAATGTTGCAATTTTGATGAGTTTGTGAACTCAGTGAGCGAACCGTCATCGACGTGCTCACTCTATTCAGAACACAAAGTCAACTATATAACCAAATTCAAGAAGTTTAACATATCATCAAGTATCAAATCTCACATTACATTTTGTCATATTTCATCAATTACAAGTACAACATGTATATAAACATTTGATAACACTATTCCAGAACAATCTATTGATTCATCTCAACCATTCATATGATATATGTAAAGTTATATATATGCAAATACACATGTGACTCCGTTTTCATTTAACTTTGTTGTGACCGAGCTCCTATTTACTGTCGCGTATCTGCTGTGGATACCGGGCTTATTATTAATTGATCCTGTGAATCCTTTTGCATAATTCTTAGGCTTAAAGCTCTTTTTCACTTTGGTCACTCCGGTCACAGCTCCTTTATCCGATCATACATGTCATGTAATGGAATGCATCAAATAACATATTATGCTATCAATACTTTTCATTCAATGTGCTTATATCATTTATCACATTCTTTAGATCTGAGTCTAGCATTCAATATTTAGTTGAGTACACATTCCATATTACATATACATTTTGAAAAAACTTCTATGTACAGTCTCAAATATCAAACTCCTCGGGCTAACAATCTCCAAAATCATAGCAATTAGATAAGTAACAGTTCATTAACTGAAAGTTAACCAAAAACAATTCAATCATAGTGAGAAACATCTAGGTTTACTCACAGTATGCTCTAGATAAGCTATTGCCTTGATGATCCAGCAATGTCTGGATGCTGACTATCAACTTATGCTTCTTTATTCATACAATACACACATATTTTATATATTACTAAGTTGATCAATCATATGATTATTCACTCATACACATGTATATGTGTGATGTTCAATGCATACTTAATTGACTTTCTGGGTATGTATCCTTATTCATAAATCTTGAGCATTTAAACATCATAGCTTGTACACATCTACTTTGTAATTAGGTTTATCTCTTAAGTAAGTTTGATTACTCTAAATTCATCAATCATACATTCACTTACCTTTTCTAGCAATAAATATTCACACAATTTCCCAATTCTTATTCATTCATACCTAATTCACATTACTCATATCCTTTGGATCACATTTGCATTCGTAAGAGCACCTTCATTCCTTTAACACTCATAAATTCCACATTTTCGATATATTGATTTCAAAACAATCCATTCTTCAAGTTAAAACATCAATTAACAACCTAAAATTATCAAACCCTTAATCAATTAATAAAACATCAATCTAGGTTCATTTCAGGCCTTAATCAAGTCCAAATACACTAAAGTCAAGTAACTTATCCTTAGTTGATTCAACAATCACACAAAACAAAAAAATTTCATTTCAAAGCATTGCCCATGATTGTGGAGGACCTTCCCACAATCGTGGGATGAGTGAACTGGATGTTCACTTTCCATTTTCCTTCAATTTCTCTAGATTCTATCACCTTCATACCAAATTCAAAACATCTTCATATTAGTCCATTAATTATATCTCAATTATAACTTAATTATACTTCAGTTCCTCATCAATTTCATCTGCAATTCCAACTCAAAATCATTCAATTGGTAACTTATAAATTATTTATTTTTCATGTATATAAAAACAAAACAGAAATTTTCATTCACTTAATCTTATCATATATGTATTCCTAGTTTTTTCCAAATTCAAGAACACTTCACTAGCACCTTTCTTTAACATAAATTGACCTTCATTTAAACTTCAAATCTCAATCTAAATCATCCATATGGCAACCTATAACCTATGGTTCTCATGTATCAAAAACAAAACAGAAAAGTATCCAATTCATGTATCGTTTTTCCAACATACTTTATCACTAACATTATAAGCTATCCATCCCAATTCAATAATCATAAACTTTCTATTACAACATGCCACAAAGGTCAGTACTTTACTTACTTGTTTAGCTTAAGTTCTGCCTTAATTCATCAAGTTTACTTTGCCTATATGCATGTAAGATCATCTCAAATACAAGGTAGGAATGGGATGGGTTTTCAACTAGGATAAAAGACAACAACATGTACAACAATGATTTGGTCCTATAACTATCTTTATGAAGATAAAAACATGGATTTTAGTATGGCAATTGAATAAAACTTAGGAAAATTGCAAAGATGTAAAGAGGAGCAAGCTCTCAGTTATGAGAGAAGAAGAAGATGAGAGTTTCAACAGAAAATTACAAATGAAACAACTTGCCATGTGTGTGTCGTATGGTGTGATTTGTGATAGGACACTTGTCAAGAGTTTAGGCCAGCTACATATTTCTTCATGTTGCCATTTGTCATCTAAATCTTAAGCCATTTTTCACTTAATTTTTTATGGCATTTTTCACTTAATTTTCCTTATTAAATGTCACTCATTTGATAAGCCATATAGGCTTAGTCATCCTAAATTTCCATGTGTCAACTTATCTTGCCACTTAACATTTTTCCTGGACTAAATGCACATTTTAATTGATCAATTTTCCAATTGTAACAATTAATTGCAAATTTACTACTTGTAATCCATCAAACCAAAACTCAAGACATAAGCAATACACAATCAAATCATAATCATTTTAAACCTTTCATACCCCGAAGTACGTCAATTGAGTGCAATTTTCCTAAATCAACATTTACGTGTATATATATGCTTATGTTATGCATGTGAATGAAATCATATCCCAAATGTACCAATTCTTTCTAATATACTGCAATTTATAGGACTATCACTCTAATCCCTCAATAGTTTAGGAAATCGACTATTATAATAATTCATCATTAATGGTTAAGATGGAGCTGAAGAAGACTAGTTGAAATGTTCTACTATTGGCTACTTAACCACTTGAAGAACTTAGTTAAGAACCACTTCATTCTCATATAATTTCTAATTTAACTCAGTCATGCCTCCAAGATTGATTATTGTCACATGGTTTGTTAGAAACATTTTGTTTTCGTAATCCATGTTTCTATTAATATATTCTTCAAAAATTTTTAAAAAGAATTTTATGAGTCAATAAGTTGTAGTTTGATCAACACTTGTCCTATAATATAGTATTATAAGGTTTTGGAATAAAAACCACAAAGAAGTATCATACTTGTATAGAGAATGATTATAGAACAATGGGAAATATTTATTACTATTTTAACTAATATTATATCTTTTAAATCTTTCATCTTTCTACTTATCTCAAGTATTTTTTTAAGGAAAGACATATTGAAGATTAAGGAGAAATTCGAAGAGGAATTTGTTTACCAGGTACGTGATGGAAACATCTCATTATGATATGATAAGTGGTCTAGCTTGGGACCTTTATATCAAGTTCAAGAGCTTGATAAAGTAAAAAGCCTAATATAATTGTTCTAGGGTAAGGAGGATCGAATGATATGGAGGAGGAGAAATTAGGGTGATTTCACAAATAAGTCTTATATAGAGTAACTGAAAGAAGGAAGCAACAATGCACTTTAGCATCAGATGATCTTGTATAGCTAGGCTTAGCCATTAACGAGAAGCTAAGGTCACTGGTAAGGTTGAAGAAATTCCTTAGGGTGTCAAAATTATGTTTTCTTTGTAGTTAGGAGGAGGAAACAATGAAAATTTTGTTTTTTGAGTGCCAATATGCCTCTAGGATATAAGCATACATTAGAAGCCTAACTAACATATCGTTTCCATCTACCATTTGGTAGGAATTGATACTATGGTGTTATAGGAATCATAAGAAGAAAGATGTAAATTGGATAATTGGAAAATTGGTAGTGACTAAGACAATTTATAATATATTGATGGAAAGGAATAGAAGAATCTTCTCCAAAGAGTCAAGAGATGTTCAATTCCTAAGTCTAACTATTATCAATTCTTAAGGGAGCAATTAATTACACATCCAAAGAAACTATAATACAATTGGGACATCATCTAGAAATGGAGAATGCTATAGCCCTAAATAGCCAGAAAGAGTTTAAAGATGCAGAGATTGAAGGCATCTTGAAGTAGTAAAGGTAACACATTCTATGAAGTAGATACAACAATCCATAGAATAAGGAAAAGGTTACAATTACTAGATGAGTTGACCATTAAAGATAAACATACATGCAAGAGGAAACGATCACTTACTCTACCAAGAAGCAGAGAACTTTTGTTTCCATCCTCTAAGATCAATCCATAATAATGAAACACAAAGCAGTAACCCAAATATGGAAACATCAATCCTTCAAAAGAACATGCAAGATTAGATTCATCAAATGTAAAGTGAAAAAGTGGAAGGAGCAATCACCAAAGGGAATATAAACCTTTAAGATGAACTTAGATAAAAATGGGTAAAGATTAGTTATAAAAGTTGAAAGTCCCCAAAGGATGTGGTTTTGTGAAATCTGGTTCTACTTCAGTTGCTTTGAACTGTTTCTATTGGTTGCTTGATATAAAGTAAATGTTTTAGCAATTGTTAATTTTTTATAAAAACATAAACAGAAAAATTAAACAAGTAATAAACAAATCAACAACGAAGATTTGGTAACATAATTCAACACAATCTGCCTACATCTGCAGGGTCCTCACCCAGCTTAATCACTTTCACCAAAGGAGCAATAGTTTTATACAAGACTTTACTAAGCTGACACCACTCATCTCTTATCACAATTCACTCGTCCTTACATCCTGTGAAAGAATTTCAATCCCAATAACATAACTACCCTGTGCTAACCTCAATAGAGGATTTTCACAACAATGTTTGATAATAAAGATGAGAATACGAAAACTCAAGTGATTAAATCAATAAAGACATAAACAAGGAAAAAAACTTGAGATAAAATGCTCCCCTAAATATTTATCTTCAACAATTGAGAGTACGAGAAGTTATTGATAGGTGTTTAACTAAATTATTGACATGAAATTGCTTAAGGTACTCACTTTGACTCATATGTGATTTTAGGTATAATTCGGAAGCAAGAAGTTAAAGTGAGTAGGAAGCTCTATATTTTGGCCATTTTCTAAAGATTAGTTTTTACTTGTCTTCATGGAGCAAGAAGAAGAAAATTAAAAGAGAAGAAAGATGGAAACACAAAGAAGAAGAACGTGGGCTACATGGATTTTGAATGGATTATGCATAGATTTGCATGGCAATGCAAGGTATTAATTTAATTAATGGACAATGCTTAAGGCACCAAGGTGAGAAGAAAATGGTAGTTGCTGGGATAAATTACCAGAACAATAGCATATGCATCATGATAAAAAGGAGCAAGGACCTAAAATGGCAATGACAATAAGCATGAAACGATAGCGTGATGGACAATGAAGTATCCATAAATAAGCAGCAGGGGATGAAATGTAGTGCAACACAACAATGGCCAAGAAGAAACAATAGCGCAGGATGACAATAGAAGAATAAATGCATACGACGTTTGAGTGTCATGTGTTCATGCAGACAATGTCTGTAAATGGAAAACACGTATGCGTTTCATGCAAATGTTATGTGTGAAACATAAACGTTTGGCCAAGACATCAGCGAGGGTTTTAAAACGTGAACAACAAGATGGACCAAAGCATTAATTCATCAAATCACATAACAATAGCTAATGAAAAGAGAATAGTGAGTGCATAAAGAGGGAGGCACTACTAGGGGTCTTCGGTAGAGGATATTAATGGGGGCTTAAACATTTTTCTAGGAGATACCTATGAAGGGCTAGACATCTCGGCGCAGTTTGGAGGTGACATCGACATTGAAGACCTGGGTTAAGTGTATTTCATTATTTTTTTGTTTCTTTCTCTCATTAGAAATTAATTATGTTATCTTGTGTTGATTGAATTGGGTATTGTGAAAAGATGATTTCAATGCGTTCATTGAATCGTTTATTTGCAAACCCATTACTAGAATTTCGATATAATCTGTAATTGTTATATTGAAATTCATGTCTAGTGACTAATGATTCGTAATCAATGGGGATAACATAACCAAGTTTAAATGATACATTGTATATGGTTGCTACCGTAATTAATAGGTTTTCCTTATTCGTAATTCTAATGCCTAATTTAATATTGAGATTATATCGTAGATTATTCGGTGGTTAGGATTAATTAATGATCAGGTGTTTGTTATGTGTAAGTTTTAATATTAAATCCTGGATAATCCGCAAGTGCACAATTCGTTAGTGTAGTACTAAAGATATCGATCCGACGAAGAGGGAGTTAATTTAATCCTAAAATGTAAGGCTAAGAACAATAACAGAAATCCAAGATGCAATAAAACTAAAAATGAGAATTCAATTCCATCAATGAAATTAAGAATAAAAAATGAATATACTAATTTGCAACACACCCAAGAATCAACCAAAAGAATTTACCAATTCACAAAAAGGGAAATTTACCTATCCTTAATGCTAGCCTAACTTATTATGAATTATCGGATTGTTGGTTCTAGACTATCCTAAGGTTGATTACTCTCTCTCGAGTTATAACCGTTAACCCCAGATCATAGACCCTAATCAGATTATAAATGTTGCAATCTCTTAATTTACAACCTATCCAAAACCTTAGTTTTAAAGTTCTCTAATAAACTATCGGAAACTTATACAAGACCTCTTTTCACATAAATACTCGATTCGATTTAATTCTTATTTCTATTAAATCATTTAGCTCTTGTTAGTCCAATTTAATCATTTTTATTCTATTCACCCTCTCAGTTTATTACCGAATTATGAATTTCCAGAATCAAACCACAACAAATCTTATGAACATATAAACAATCAAATTTCATTAATTCAAGAATAAAACTCCAAAGGTGAGTTTAGAACATCCTCAACATTTTAGATTTTATCATCAACTATTCAATCCAATTCTATACAATGATACAATAGAAAATAAACAAGAAATACAATCAAAAGGATGGGAGACAATGACGTCAGAAAACCTCCTGATCTAAGACGTATATGGAATCAACTTCTTCTCCTCTCCTCTTCTCTTTTCCTTCTTCTCTTCCTCAATCTCTCGATGAATTCTCTCTGGGGTTTCACAAGATGGATAATGCAAAAGTTTCTTTTCTACCTCTCTTGTGGTTCTTTAAATATCCTCTTATGTTCTAAATAGCCCTATGGTTTTTTTGGGGTATGAAAGATCCAAAAAATCCCTCGAAACTTGACATTCTTGAGTGTCTGCATATCTACCTGATGCAGACCATGATTGTGGGCCATTTCTTAGGCTTCTGTCACGACTGTAGGCAAAGTCTGGTGCTTCTACCACAATCATGGCTTGACATTCCACAATCATGGGTAAACAATGCAAAAACACAAAGCACACAATGCAATAATAAGGCAATGGCTTCAAATTCATAAAACAAATTTAACTAAAAATACATTCATTCAAGTTGTTTTAACTTATTAACAAGCAAAATCTGCACCTAAACACCTCGGATTAAATATATAAATTAATCAAAATTTTAATGCTAAGTCTATTCACCCCTATCGCTTGCATTCTTACATTGATAATCATTCAGTAAAAAAAAGTACAGCTATTTCTCAGTAGGTTTTCATGAATAATCAAGCTACTAACAAGTTTGGTAGGCTTTTATTTGAAAACATTCTTTTTGTTGATTTTTCTTTAAGGACATGAACTTAGTCTTTTTACGCTGAGGCAAACATTTGTGATGAATGTCGATCTGCTTACTCAACTAAGTCATGTTGTTATTAAGCTACTTGGTTGGAATGTCATTATAATCTTTTTATGCGAAGGCACACATTTGTGATGCGTGTTGATCTGGTTACTCAGTTACTTCACATTCTCAATTGAGTATTAGCTCTATTCATAACTTGAAGGTTAACATAATAGTTATTTTAGTTAAAATTTATACAATTTTTTCTTTAACTTTTTACATAAAAATTTGCCTACCTTATTGGTTTAGCTAATCATTCTCATAAAAATGTACTAATAATGCCATTTCTTTGATTGGCCTAAAATTATAAATGGTTATGGTAAATTCCTAGGATGAATGGATTAACATTGTATCCTAATTAACCATCATATTTATCCCTAAGTAACTTAGGTTACTAATTTCACAAGATAATAAATCTTTGCAACCTAAAAGGTTATGTTTGAGGCTAAATCTATCGCGTTAAGTCCTAGCCATTAACACATTCACCCAATTCACATAATGCAATCTAAACAAACTATCATACAATATGCAAAATTCACACTCAAGGTAAAAACATACAACCATCCTCATACTTGAACTATACATTGTCCTCAATATGAGAAGGGTACACAAACACATAAGGGGAAAATAAAACACAATATATGAAAAACATAAAAATAAAATACTAACAAAAATGAGAAGAAAAGGGTTAGAACACGACAAAATTTGCTTGACATCGAGAGTGTTTCCCTATCTTATAAGTGATTCAAAAGAGTAAAAGAATTAGCAATCCAAACCATTCCAATCATTCAAAACTTATTTTAAAATTTAAAACAAACCTAACCACACAAAAACTTAAATCTAACTACTAAACTTGCTAATTTAGGGTCGTTAGCTTAATCATGCATCCTTGGAAGCTCAGTCAGGATCAATTATGAGTGGCTTGCTTCCACTTTTCTCGTTCAATATCAATTTTGTAGCCTATGAGTAAGCTAAATATTGAAAAATAATTAGAAGAACAATATTAATAAAATTATGGAAACCAATTAAGCTCAGTAATGTCCTTTTTTTGAGCAAACTATTAACAAAATAGGGAATAACAGAACTCTCTGAATCTTCCATAGAATCCAGCAGTTTTCTTGGTAAGAGGTGAGTTGTTCTCTTCTTGGTTCTTCTTCATTCGCCCTCATATCCTCTTCTTCTTTATCTCTTTGGACAGAGACTTCCATGGCTTCTTTGAACTTGATGTCCATTGTCATATTTTCTTTGTCCTCTCATTACTTCAAAGATTCAAGCACATCAATGTTTTTGAATGAGTTGCCCTCGTCCAGGTTCTTTAATACATTATTTATGTTGAATGTCACTTGATCATCACTAATCTGAATGATGCGGCTTTCTTCATAGACATTTCCCAAGTTTTTTAGATGTTTAAGCATGGTATATCAAGAACTAGTGGATATAGGGAGGGTTTGCATTCTTTTATTCATCCTTTTTCCTCGTCTCTTGGTCATCTACAAGATGGGGTTTAGTTTTTTTTTCCACTGATTCTTCTAACTCTATCCCATTCCTAAGTGTGATATCCTAACATGGCTCTATTGAATTTACTTTTATATTGTGCAAAAAAAATTTCACACTTTGCTTACGAAATTCCATGGAAAGCTGTCTTACATGAATCTTCAAGTTGTGAATAGAAGAGGCATGCTTTTTTGTTACTTAATCAAATTGCTCTTGTAGTCTCTTCTGGTTCTCTTCTATGTCTATTAGTTTATCTATGATTTTGTCCAATTTGGAATCCCATGAACTGGACTCATCTTGCTAAAATTCAAATAGGTCTTGCTGTCACATGTAAGTACTTACATTGTTGGACCAATAGAAATATGGTTGGTTCTACCAACTCGAAGTGTACGAGTTCATATAAGGATGATGATTTTCCCAACTAAATTGGGGCTCATTGAAATCCGCAAGAGTCCTTTGCTCTTTATAATATACATCCTCCATGATCGTTCTTTTTATCTCTTATTAGCATTCAACTATTGAGATTCCCCATTATTGTTTGGTGATATCCAAGTTGATGCGTCGTCTACTTTATACTCAGTTTTTTTACTAAAAACAAGGTGAAAAGGCCTTAAACTACAAGAACTAAACTAATTGCCTCCCGGTAATGCACTAAAAACTTGATCGGGTGTTTATTGTATGTAAGTTTTAATATTAAACCATAGATAATTCATAAGTGCACAACTCGTTAACGTAGTACCAAAGGTGTCGGTCCTACGAGGAGGGGTGTTAATTTAATCCTAAAATCTAAGGCCAGAAACAATAACAGAAATCTAAGATGCAATAAAACTAAAAACAAGAATTCAATTTAATCAATCAAATTAATAATAAAAAACGAATATACTAATTATTAAGCAATTGCAGCACACCTAAGAATCGACCGGAAGAATTTACCAATTGAGAGAAAGGGAATTTTACCTATCCTTAATGCTAACCTAACTGATTATGAATTATAGGATTGTTGGCTCTAGACTATCTTAGGGCTGATTACTCTCTCTTAAGTTATAACAATTAACCCTAAATCATAAACCCTAATTAGATTGTGGATGCTTTAATCTCTCAATTTACAACCTATCAAAAGCCCTAATTAGTTCTAAAGCTCTCTAATAAACTATTAGAAACCTATGGAAAATCTCCCTTTGCATAATTTCTCGATCTTATTCAATTCTTATTTCTATTAAATCACCAAACTCTCGTTAGTATAATTTAATCATTTTTTATTTGATTCACCATCTCAGTTTATTATTGAATTATGAATTTGTAGAATCAAAACACAACAAAACCAATAAACATATAAATAATTAGATTAATTCAAGAATAAAACTTTGAAGGTGAGTTTAAAACATCCTCAACATTTTCAATTCTATCATCAACTATTCAATGCAATTCTATACAATGATAAAATAGAAAATAAACAAGAAATACAATAAAAATGGAGGATGGTAGGCAGCGACATCGGGAAAACTCCTAATCTGGGAACTACATTGAGTTAGCTTCTTCTTCTCTTCTCTCTAACTTCTTCTATTCCTCAATCTCTCGATGAATTCCCTCCAGGTTTTCTCATCTGTCCAGGTTTTCTCAATGTGGCTGATGCAAAAGGTTCTTTTCTACCTCTCTTGTTGTTCTTTAAATATCCTCTTGTGTTTTAAGCAGCCCTAAGGTGTTGATGCGGTCCGAAAGGTCAAAAAAATCTCTCAAAACTTGAAGTTTTTAAGTAACCGTACATCTGTCCAATGCAAGCCATGACCGTTGCCTTGCAGGCCATAATTATGGGTTATTTCCTAGGCTTCTATCACAATCATGGCATGTAGGCCACGATCGTAGTCCAAATTTGGTGTTTCTATCACGATTGTGGGTCATTATTTTGGTCAAATGCCTCCGAAACTTCTCCGTTGTTCAATATTGACCCTAAAATACTAGCAAACACGTCAAAATACCTTTGAAAAATAATATTTAAGCTCAAAGACATGTACTAACTAATAAAACACATAGAACGTAAATAATTAACAAACTGACACAATTCTAACCTAAACACATACTAAATGATAGAATTAGCTGCTAAACATATATCAGACTATGCCCTAAAGCATGATGCAAGTTACACTTATCAATTATTAACCCACGATTAATAGGTGCAAGGAGAGGCTTGAGAACAACAAATCAATGAAATATGTTTAATTAGGGAGTAGGTTGAGATTGAACCAAAGAACTGAGTCCCTACTGAATTCTCCACTTTTATCATTTTTCACATGTTTTCTTTAATTTTTTTATTAGTCTAGTTTCATTTTTATTTTCTTATTTCCAAAATCCAAAACCACTATTAAAACTAAACACCAGTTACTTTCATTTCGGAAACTTTGCACACACTCTCTGTGGGATTGACTTGGACTCACTGTTGCTATAGTAGTAGGACTAGTTATTTTATTTTAACTAGTGTTACGACGAGCTTTCAATTTTGGCACTGTTTCTGGGGAGTGCAGTGTTTTAGTTTTAGTTTCTGATTTTTAATTGATGTTGTTTACATATTTGTTTTTAATTAGTTTCTTTTTCAATTATTTCTTGATCTTTTCACTTTTCGTTTGGTATTAGTGTGAAAAATTTTTTGAGATGGATAGAAGTAATTTCTTTTGTAACTCTTATTCTCAATTATATATCCAAGGTTGGACTGATCAACCTAACTTTGGTTATGGATGGGATAAACATCAGAATTACTCCTATGATAGTTTGAAAGACACATAACAATTCCCGTATAGACCAGAAGCTTCTTGTCAAAACTCAGGTA
>JAOSBO010000008.1:30818241-30829567 GCA_027563915.1 Erythroxylum rotundifolium
ATTAATTATATTGTAATTAATTAATTAATTACAATATTTTAATTAATTAATAGTTATATTTTAATTAATTAATGAATTACAATATTTTAATTAATGAATAATAATATTTTAATTAATGAATAGTTATATTTTAATTAATGAATAGTTATATTTTAATTAATAATAATATTTTAATTAAATATAATGTAATGTAATTAAAAAATAATAATAATATTTTAATTAATTAGATTTTATCTTGATTAATTATTTTAATTAATTTATTAATTAATTTATCTTAATTGATTAATTAATTAATTAATCTTAATTAATTTAATTATTTATATTTTATATTTTAATTAAATATATTTTAGTTAATTACATTTTAATTATATTTAATTAAAAAATTAAAAAAATATTATTATTGGTAGGAATCAAACCCATTCCTCCCATACATAGAGAGTATGGACCATTGCCCAAAACTTGGGTTTGAAAAAACTATTCAATCAATCATAATAACCAACCAACCTTTACCATCCATTCCATTCCCATTGATTTATTCTCATACCCCTTATCCAAGCACCCCTTTAAAGTTTTAGCTTCATATTCCTCAAGGCTTCTTTATAGTATCTCTTTTTAAAACGTCCTAGCATAAGAATGTATCTATTTCAAAGCATTGGTAAAAAAATATTAGTATATGATTTTTGAAGAACTTCAAAATGTTTTCCGAATTCCTTATTAATTTCTCCTTAACTAATATTAAGGTAAAAGTGATAGGCACCTTTTATCATGTTAAGGGAAAGTATTTAAGTTCTTCTTCCTCATTTTAACTATCCTCAATTTATATCTTTCCTCCCTTTTTTTCCCCACTCTCGATCTTGTCTAACCTAGGGCTCCCTAACAATTCATCACTCATTAATATCATAACATTAATGCTCTCTAAGGTTCTCAATATTTTTAGGCAATTAACCAGGTGGCTTGTAACATACCACTTTTATAAATCATATGCCTCAACATATCAAAGGACATTCGAGAATATACCCTACAAGAATGGTATGTTAGAGCAATCACATTAAATTATTTAAGGCATCATATACATCACAAGCTTTTAAAAAGATCAATTCTTCCCATTTCATTCTCCAAAAATAAACTTGCATAGTGTCATTAAATCTATGTATATACATTACATAACATTTAAGAGTTTAATACTCCATACAAAATGTTTCATATGAGATGTAATGCTCAATTAAAACATTCTAATTAGACTCCTCATATTTAGTTGATCAGACCTTTGAGTCATTCTCGTCCCCAGAATGCAAGTACTAGACTACTACTAGAACACCTTAGTAGTTAGAACTCCTCTAAACTTGAAAAACAACGTTATAATTTTGATAACTTTGCAAACGTAGTGAGTGAACCATCATTGATATGTTCACTCAAGTCAAAAAACCAAGATAAATTATAACCCAATTCAACAAGTATATCATATCATCTAGTATTGAATAACACATCACATTTTATCATATTAGTACAACATATACACAAACATTGAACATCACTATTTCAAACCGATTCAGTAATGTAACACCCCACTACCATAGGGTATACACCCAAACATCTAGAGGACATTCCAGTACATAACTTATGACAATGGCATGTTGAGCAATCTCATAAACTTATATGGCTTCAAACAAAGAGCACAATGCTTAAAAACTGAACTCCTCATTTCATTAATTAACAAAAGTTACATTGTAGCAGTACTTCATTAACAAATATTTACATTATCATAAATATCTCTCTTTGTACAAAGGATCTATATGTAAAAGAAAACCACTTAAATATAACTACAACTCCTCAGATGCTAGCTGACAAACATTTGAGCCCTAAAAAGCCACATTGTAATTTTTGATGTGCTTTGATGATCTCACTTATTTAACACAACAATCATATCAGAAAAAAACCAAATACATAATAATCTTCATTATAACAATTCATATAATCCTTTCAGAATATCATCATCATCCATTCCAGTTAATCATTTTATCACAAGTACATAAGTTAATCATATCACATTAGCATCATGATTCAAAAATACTTTCACAGTCATATATGCGCAAATACAGATGCATGTGAGACTTCACTTTAGTTATTATTTGTTATGATCAAGCACCTTTAGATACAGATACAGATAATGTCCCTTTGGGATCATTCAGATACAGAAATCATAGAACCAAGCTCTACATGTAGAATTCAAGGCTTAAAGCTCTTTCATACTGGCAACTCCGCACATAAAGCCTTTATCTAATCATATATATAACGCAATGCATCAAATCACAGAATATGCCTAGAACAACATATATTTATGATTCACAGACAGAATCTAATATTTATCGGACCTCATTCTGACATTCAACTTTCATTGAATATTTAGAAATCATTCAGAATTTAGATGCAAGCAGATATCATTCAGAATTCAAATGCAAATAGATATCATTAAGATTTCAGATGCAAATAAAACACTTCCAATGCATTCTGGAATATTAATCTCCTTGGACTTTAAAGTCTGAAATTATCATAATCAAGTCATTAACAATTCAATATATGGGAATTAATAGAAATATAAACAAATCAAGCCTGGTGATATCATCTAGGTTAATTCACAGTACGCTCCTATCTATGCTATTGCCTGGATGGTCCAGCAATGTCTTGTCAATGGCATTCAACTTGAGCGTCTAAATACACATACATTGTGCACATTACTATCATGATCAAAAAAAAACATATTCAATTACGCATACACATATATGTGTCATGCTCAATGCATGCTCAATGACTATCCTGGGTATGTTTCCTTAATCATAATCCATAATCATTCACATATTTTCAATTGGATATATCTTGATTGCATTTAGGTTAATACCTTATGTAGACTTGATCATGCTCAATTCATTAACCATACATTTAATAACTCCTTTCTAGCATTACAAATATTTCACATAATTCCCAATACTCATTATTTCATTCATAATACAATATTCATAACCGTTGGAATACACTTGCTTTCATATGAACATTTCATTCCTTTAACACTCCTCCACTCCAAACTTAGATACATTAAGCATTCCTTTCCTTAAATTATAACATGAATTATCAATCAAAACTTATCACACATTTAACCAACCTTTCCAACATCAAATTATGTTCCTTTTAAATCTTAATCATGTCCAAATGCATCATAGTTAAGTACCTTATCCTTAATTAGTTCAAAAATCACACAAAAGAACACTTTCATCACTACCATGGCATTCCAATGATCACGTGTGGCCTCCCACGATTGTGGGATGGGTTATCCGAAAGTCCCCACCCATTTCCTTCATTAGTTTTCCAAACTCTATTTGGACAAGTTTCAGGTCAATTTTGTATGGCCATTCTGACAAAAAAACTAAGGTTTCTAAGTAATATGTTCTTCTAAAAAGGTGTTCCTCTATGCATTCATTTTCTAATGAACTAAAGTTAATACAATTTTCTTCATCATTCTGAAAGTTATACCCAAAATACTACAGACTATTCTCAAAAAGTGATAATAACCAAAACACAACTTCAGGCCAAATTTCAAAACCTTTATAGACAGAAATGAAATTATATTCCTTCATAAGTATTGTATTCATATGTATGTAGTTTAATCTACAATTAAAATCACCCCATTTGGATATCTACAGATCATGTTATGGCTAAAATACCTATGTTTGTTCAGTGGAACTACTACAATTAACTCACATCATACACCTTCAACACCTCTTCACCATAATTCATCAATTCCACTTCAATTCCAACTTATTCAAGCCTCAATGCCGCGTAATGTCCATAATCAATTTAAAAATGATTCATTAAGTAACTTACAATTCAATAACTTCAACATATCAAAACCAAACTAGAAATTATCATATAAGGATCATTTTCCCAACACATCTCATCACCAATATCTCATGCATTTCATTACAATTCAAGCATCATTACTATACCCTTCAACATGCCATAAAACTTCGATTAAACCAAGTCTTACCTATTAGGCTTCCAATTCATCACAAAACTTCAGATTAAACCAAGTGTCTATGTAAGCAAAATCAACGCAAACTTATAGTGAGAACAAGGTGATTTTTGGACAGCAATAAAATGATCACTTCCAGCTAGTTTCATGACAATTTGGTGAAAGGTTTAGGTGTGGTTTTCATGCAGAAATTTAGGTAGGGTTAAGACCAAAATATAGAGAAAATTTGGAGCAATTTTGGTGGAGAAATGTGAGGGAAACAACATAAACATTGCTGTTGGAATCTGCTCCATCATCAAGCTAAGTGTCAACTTTTAGTCTCATCATACGTCTTTATGGCAATTAATGCTATTTGCCTAATTAATCACCTGCAACTAATGCACATATTAAGTTTCCATTTGTCAACAATTAATCAGTCCACATGTCACTCCAAGATTGGTCAACTTGTCATATACTAATTGGTCCACTTGTCGTTCATTTACTAGTCTATTTGTCACACATTTAACTATGCCAAATGTCACTCAATTTGAGACTTAATCACCCTAATTTTTCATGTACCAATTTTCCATACCACTTAGCATTTTTCCTAATCCAATTGTTGATATTAACTCATTAATCTCCCAATTAATCACAATTAATTCCAATTTACCAATTGAAATCCAAAAATACCAAAATTTAAGACATATCAATTCATAATTCACATCATATTCACTTAACATCTTTCATACCCAAGGATATGTCAATTGAGTGCATATGCTAACTTGTCATATGTACAAATATCAATATTCGTGTATAAATGCTAATGTTATGCATGTATATGCAATGCTTGATTTAGGGTTCTAACCCTAAGCATGTATCGGAAAGCAGGATATCACAATTCTCCCCCCTTAAGAAATTTCATCTTAATTCTTACTTGAACGATCAAACAGGTAGGGGTACTATCTCCTTATGTTTTCTTTCATTTCCTATGTAGCTTTTTCACTCAAGTGATTTCTCCAAAGAACTTTCATCAATGGGATCACTTGATATCTTCTAAGCATACTGACATTAACCATATCATATATCTGAACCATTTCAAAAGGTAAGGCTAACGTATAAGTTAATGGTCCACTTCTCTCAATAATCTCATATAGGCCAATGTACCTTGGGCTTAACTTACCCTTCTTGCCAAATCTTAGCCCACCTCGTCAAGGTGATACTCTTAAAAACACTTTATCTCCTGCGTGATATTCCATATCTCTCCTGTGTTGATGCACATAACTCTTCTATCTATCTAGTACTGCTTTAATTATACTTCGAATCAATTTTCCTTTATCCACAGTATCATGAATCAGGGGCCTTTAACAATCCTTAGACCCTTGTCATCCCAATACAGAGGCAAACCACATTTCTTACCATATAATGCCTTATACGAAGCCATACCGATACTACTGTGATACTAATTACTATAAGTAAATTCAATCAAAGCCATATACTGATCCCATGCTCTTTGAAACTCCAAAATACAAGCTCTAAGCATATCCTTAATAGTCTTAATCGTCCTCTCACTCTAATCATCTATATGAGGGTGCAATATAATACTGAAATTTAGCTTTGTACCCAAGCTATCTATAAGCTACCCCAAAATCTCGAGGTAAATCTAGGATCCTTATTCGATAAAACAGACACTGGAACCTCATGTAATCTCAATACTACATTCACATATCTCCGAGCCAACTGATCTAGTGATATATTCTCTCTCACTATAAGAAATTAGTTAACTTGGTCAATCTATCAACAATGACCCAAATAGCATTATGTTGCCTCGAAGTTCTCGACAAACCCATAATAAAATTCGTCTTGATTCTTTCCCATTTCAACTCCAAAAGAGGCAAAGATTGTAACTTACCAACTGGAGCCTGATGCTCTGCCTTAATCTGTTGGCAAGTTAAACATTTAGCCATATATATAGCCACTTGCTTCTTCATCCTTGGCCACCAGAAATGTTGTTTTAGGGTGTTATACATTTTGATCGTATCAAGATGCATAGAATAGGCTACTACATATGCCTCCTCCAGAATCTCCTTCTTCAGATTGTCTACATCAAGAACACACTACCTCTATTTCAACCATAATGACTCATCTCTCAATGCAAATTCAGAATTTGGATTCACTTTCAACTTCTTAATTAACTTCACTAACTCAAGATCTTTACCTTAAGTCTTTGTGATTTTTTCATGTAGCATTGGTCTTAACTTTAATGTCTTTAATGTAGCTAATAACGCTTCATCTTACCCCAAATTCAGTTCAATATTCAATGTTCTTAATTGCACTAGGTTAGGTAACCTTAACAACTGTATTTGAGCCACACTTCTATTGGACTTCCTACTTAATGCATCAGCTACAACATTAGCATTTCCAGTATGATACTCAATTGTACAATCATAATCTTTCAACAATTATATCCATCTCCCCTATCTCATATTCAACACCTTCTGACTTAGTAGATATCTTAATCTCTTATGATCAGTCAATGCCTAAAAAGTTTCTCCATACAGGTAGTGTCTCCAAATCTTCAAAGCAAATATGACTGTAGCAAGCTTTAAATCATGTACTGCATATTTAAACTCATAAGACCTCAACTGTTTCAATGCATATGCTATCACTATGCTATGTTGCATCAGTACATATCCTAGCCCCTAGTGTCAAGCATCACTATACATTACATAACCTTAAGATCTAGATGGAATAGCTAACACCGATGCTATAATTAATCAATGCTTTAGCTTCTCAAAACTCCCTGATATTCATCATTCCATTTAAAAGGCACTTTCTTCCTAAGAAGCTTTGTCAAAGGGGCTAAGATCAGTGAAAACCCCTCGATAAACCTCCTATAGTATCTAGCTAATCTAAGGAAACTCCAAATCTTAGACACACTCTTTGGAGCTTCCCACTTCATTACTACCTCTACTTTGTTTAGATCTACCTGGATGCCCTGACTTAATACAATGTGGCCCAAAAATATTACTTGAACAAGTCAAATTCATACTTACTGAATTTGGCATACAACTATTTCTCTCTCATTATCTACACAACCAATCTCAAATCCTTTGAATGTTCTTCTTTACACTTCAAATACACCAAGATATCATCAATAAATATAATCATAAAACAATCTAAATAAGGTTGGAATACCTTATTCATCATATCCATAAATGTAGCTGGGGCATTCGTCAACCCAAAAGGCATCACCAAAAACTCAAAGCGCCCATATCTCATTCTAAATGCACTCTTCAGCACATCAGCCTTAGATATCCTCAACTGGTACTACCCTGACCTCAAATCTAGCTTGGTGAGCACTTGAGCTCCCTATAACTGATCAAACAAGTCATCAATTCTTGGTAACAAATATTTATTCTTTATTGTGACCTTATTTGATTGTCTATAATCAATACATAACCTTAGAGTCCCATCCTTCTTCTTTACAAACAATACCGGAGTTCCCCAAGGTGACACACTAGGTCTGATGAAACCTTTATCTAACAACTCTTTTAACTAGGTCTTCAATTCCTTCAATTCTACAAGTTCCATCCTATATAGAGGAATTGATATAGGAGAGGTACCTGGAACAAGGTCAATTGTAAACTTTGTGTCACTTTCTGGGCATAAACCTGGTAGTTCAGCAGGAAGTATATCCAAAAAGTCCCTAAAGATAGGAATATTCTTAATGGTTTGTTCATTTTGGGTGTCAACTACATAGGCTAAGTAAGCCTCACAATCCCCTCTGATCAGTCTTAAAGCACTCATTGAGGAAATCTGTCAGGCTAGCACTGCTTGACTAACTCCTCAAAACACTACTCTCAGTTGGTTAGGGGATTCAAGAACCACCTCTTTAGTGTAACAGTCCATTATGGCCCTATGAGCAGTGAGCCAATCCATGCCTAGAATGAGTTCTATGTCTCTCAACTATAATATGATTAAATTAGCTTCTAACTCTACCTGATCAATCTGAATTATGCAACCAATGTACTCACCTCTAAACCATAATTCAACATCACTCTCTTATAATGTAGTTTAGATGCCAGATGCGATCTGTGTAGATCCTAGATCTACCAATGCAAATGCTTTAAAATTAAAAACGTTTAACACGCCTGCTACCATATATGGGGAGTTATGTGCCTCCTATCTAGTAATAGCGTAGACCCTTGGCTGAGATTGTAGCTAGTTACTCCGCACCTCAGTCCTAACACTAATTCCTACAGATTGTGCTCTGCCTCTACCTCTGCCTCTCTATACTGATCCAGTAGCTCTACTCTGCTGGACCATCATCTCATTCATTGTTTCTCCTCTCATTCCAAACTATGGTCCCAAAGTCTCAGGACAATCTCTGATCTAATGTTCAACAGAACCACATTAGAAATAAGCTCTTGATAATCTCCTACACCCTTCACCATGCTTCTTACCACAGTGCTCACAATCAGTCATCTATTGGGACTGCCAGAAGGACACTTGTCTTCTACCTCTACTAGTCTGAACAAATCCATCTCTTGGTCAAAAAGCCGATTGTATCGATCTAGTTTGGAATTGAAATGATCAGTTCTTGTGTTTATTGAAGCTTCTGCCATAATCAACCTGAGATTCACTCTGCGTCTTCACTCTGGACTCTTGTTTATACTCTCCCTAACCATCCTTCAACAACTATTCAATTCTGATTGAGGCTGCACATAGTTTCGTAAAACTAATCAAATTAGAAATGGCTAGCCTCGTTCTAATCTCCATATTTAACCTATCTTCAAACCTCCTACACTTATCCCCTTCAGTAAAAATCAAGGTAGTTGCATACCCCATCAACTTGTTAAATTTTATCTCATCTTCCGCTATTGAGAGACTTCTTTGTTTCAGATCCAAAAATTCTTTCATCTTTCAATCCAAATAAATCTTCAGTAAGTTATTCTATTGAAATACCCTTATAAAATCTTCCCAAGTCAAACTACAAGGCCTGGTGGCACTGCTTAGAATAGTCCTTCCACCACTGATATGCTGAACCTTGCAGAAGTGAGACTACGTAATCAAATCTCTCATTTGACTTGCAGTCTATCTGATCAAACACTCTTTTAGTTCTCTCTAACATCCTTCTACCTCAGTAGGGTCTATGCTTTTATAGAGGCCCACAACCCCATGTTTTCTCAGCTTATCATATTGCCTTTCCCTCCTCTTAGGGATTCTTGACGGCATTTATGCAAACTTAAGCAGAGGAGACTCTTTATTGGCTTCTACAGACTCTATGATAGCTGACTCTCCAACTTGATCTCCTATAGCAGATGATATAACAAAAATAATTGTGATCACTTTCTGAATCGCTCACCATATTTCATGTTTAAATGTCCTTATATAGCCCTATGGATGTCAAACCATGCTCTTATACCACTACTGTAACATCCCAATGCCATAGAGTATTCACCAGAACATCTAAACGACATTCCAGTACATACCCTATGACAATGGCATGTTAGAGCAATCTCATATCCTTACATGGTATCAAAAAAGAACACAATGCTTAAAAACTTAACTCCTCATTTCATTAATTAAAAAAAGTTACATTGTAAAATTACTTTCATTTAAAAAATATTTACATTATCATAAGCATCTCTCTTAATACAAGATATCTACATATAAAGAAATCCACTTAAACATAACTGTAACTCCTCAGATGCCAGTTAATAGACCTTTGAGCTATAACTTAATCCAAATTGATCTTCTAGAATATCTTGGGAACTAGATCTCCTCTTTGGTACTTGAAAAGTCACGTTGCATTTTTTAATGAGTTCTACAAACTTAGTGAGTGAGCTATCATTGATGATCTCATTCATTCACACAACAATTATATACGATAAAAACTAAATACACAATAGTTTTTATTTCAATGATTCACATAATCCTTTCAGAATATCATCATCTACCATTTCAGTTGATCATTTTATCAAAAGTACGCAAGTGAGGCATATCACATTAGCATCACAATTTAGAAATACTTTCACAGTCATATATGTTCAAATACAGATGCATATGAGACTCCACTTTGGTTATTATTTGTTGTGACCGAGCACTTCAGATAAAGATATAGATAATGTCCCATTTTGGGATCATTCTGATATAGAAATCACGAAGCCAAACTCTACATGCAAAATTCAGAGTTTAAAGTTCTTTCAGACTAATTATTCGAATCACAATGCCTTTATCTGATCATGCATGTAATGTAATGCATCAAATCACATAATACACGAAGAATAACATGTATTTATCATGCATAGATAGAATCTCATAGTCATTGGTCCTTAGTTCGACATTTAACATTTATTGAGTATTAAAAAATCATTCAAAATTCAGATGCAAATAGATATCATTCAAATTTCAGATGCAAGCATAACACTTCCAATACATTCCCAAATATCAATCTCCTCAGACCTTAAAGTCTAGAATTATCACAATCAAGTCAATAATAGTTCAATATATGGGAATTAAGCAGAAACATAAATAAACCAATCCTAGTGATATCATCTAGGTTGACTCATAATACGCTCCCATTTATGGCATTGCCTGGATGGTCCGAGAATTTCTTGTCGATGGCATTCGACTTGAGTTTCTAAATGCTAGTAGTGTGCCCTACGCCAATGATCATATGTGACTTTTGTACCAACATTCTCACTTATTATTTATATATTATGAGATATTCTTTTATATATACATGTATATTGTTTATGTAATGTGATTTACATTCCATGAATAGTATTAGGCTTATATTATCAAGTATGTGATTTGATGGTAAAACCATTAACATTATAATACTATTCTAAATTGTCCTTGGTCGATCATTATTAGTGGAACAATAATGAATTAAGGCTAGTACATGTTCTGATTGATGATCACTTTTTACTGATTATGGATATGAGTTAACAAATCAGATACATAAATATATGTTAGAGAACATTTATTGGACCGACCCACAGAGAGAACACTACATGGTTTCATGTCATTAGTGATTCTTAATATGGTATGACTTTCTTCCTTTGACCTGAAGTCATCATGGTTCCCTACATGAGGAATTCAATGTTTTGACATTAGACTAAGTTAACTTTAACCAGATAATAAGTATTCTTATGATGGACATTAAATGAATGATGCGGAGGGATGTAAATGTAACATCCCATCACCGATGGAAAGGGTAAGATAGTAATTTGGAATAGGTTAGGAGTGTTTTAAAATTGTTTGGCTATGTTCATGCATTCATATATGCACGTGAATAGTAAATTTTGCACATGTAAT
>JAOSBO010000008.1:30866904-30887278 GCA_027563915.1 Erythroxylum rotundifolium
CGAGGATCCCAACTCTTGCAGCTGCTATTAAGTGAAAACTTAAAACAGACGGTAATCATCAAAACAGAGAGCATTTTTATACTCTTTGTGCCAATGTTCTAAACGGTGCTCCTTGAACTTCGACATATAGTTTCTGGATTACAGCAACTGTTATATGGGTCTATTGGGTTCCGTTATAGCCTCAATCAAATTTGTTTCAACTTCAATTACCGCTGTAATCTGGAACTCCTATGCGTTTATTATTTAGAATATTGACACTACTGTTGAGATTAAACTAGCTAGACAGCTCTTACAGATTAAGTGCACCAAGACCGACTGTTGATAATGACAGGTTACACTTCCTCTATATTATGCTATCGAGAAGCAGAACTCCATGAAACCATGAATGCTTGAATTCAAAGAACTTCTAACATTTGAGCTGCCGGAAGCGGACGCATGCAAGGTATGAGTGCATGAACGAGTGCTTCGATTAGGAATTTACAGTTTGGTTAACTGTACTACAAGCTTCCTGATCATGATTGGTACTTGAAATAGAGAGTCTAAAGAGATTGACACTAACCTGAAGGAGAAAAATACTGAAGGCCAAAATGATGTCACTAAAGTGGAATACTAGCAGAGTTTGAAAATGCCGCTGGTGAGCATGTTGTTTGGGCTGGCAGACGTTATATACATGTTCAGAGCTGCTATATCTGCGGGACCTCTTTACGGAATTTTCTTATCATTATTTGCCTTTCTTCAGATGGCGTGGTTAAGTTTGGATTCCAAAAGGAAAAAATGGAAATGGGAGACATATATGAAGATACATGCTCTTACGATTGCCTCTTCAATTATTGTCTTTACGCAACAGAGCTTTCAAAAGTTGAGATAAACTAGCTAGGAGTCAGTCCATTGACACATAGGTGTTTCATCCTATCTTTATTCGATTCCAAGGTTTTTACTTTTACAAGTTGAACTTCTTTAACACCCTTTTGTTAATTTAAATCATCCATTTATCAGAATAATCACTCAACATTGCGTCATCATAGGTAAAAAGATCCATAATGATCTCCCAATATGCAATCATTATCACCTATATAACAATAAAGTCATTAAACTTTGTAGGCCACTATCTCTTAGAGAACATTTCTGTAGTGTTATAGGATTACGTTGACCATCAATACAGCCTACTTAATGGCATCTATGCTACCTCCAACATCAAGAGTTAAAGAAGTATCCAATTAATTACTGCATACCTCCAGAAGTTCCTCAATAACTCTTTCATGCTAGTGGAGTATTTACTACTACTGGATTTGGCTCCTCAACCATTTCAGCTCTCAATGACATCTCTTACGTTATTTTACTACCATGACTAGGACAGTAAAATACGTGGCCTTTTGAAAATTCAAGAAACCCTATAAAGAAATCAAGAATTTCTTAGGATTTGGATTTCTTTTTGTAGTGAGTTTAATTTTTTTATCTTAACTGGAGAATCACGAACCCTTAAACAGTTCAAACTAAGCTTTTTACATATCTACAATGAAAAGGAGTTTTGTTAACTCTCTCAATAGGAATACATTTTAGGGTGTAGAGTGTTGCCTTTAATATCTTGTCCCACAGATAGTTAAGAGTCTTTGATCTCTCAACCATTCTCCTCATTATGTCTTTTACAATGCATTTTCTCATCTCTACAACTCCAGTATTCACCACATTCTAACTTGGCAACCTTAATGGGTTTATTGAATTGCTTCCCAATCTTTGCCTTAAATATTTTGAACATCTCTAAGGCCTCAAACTTATTAATGATGAGATATAAGTAATCATATCGAGAGTATATCATTAATAAAGGTGGCAAATAACTTCTTTTTATTACTAATCAGGTTCAAAGATAAACTAATATATACAAATAATCTCTAAAATTCTGGTACTCTTAGTGGCACTATTTTTCTCACTTTTATTGAGTTTATATATAATATAAGCTACACAAGCATTAACAAGGTCATCATAGTCTAAATTAGTAAGGAACTAATTCTTGATCGATCTCTCAATCCTTTTCTTTAAAATTTAACTAAGACACTTATATTATAAAGAGAATGATGCCTCCTTAGTTAAAAACCTTTTTACATCTTATTTTTCAACATTTATAACACATTTATCAATATTCTTCAATTCCAAACAATAAAGAGCATTATTAAAAAGATTCACTAGTTACATAGGAACTGAGGGACAATGTTGAAAACAAGTGACTATCAACATTATTGGGTACAAAAACTAAAATTAAACCATGTCTCATTAATGATAATACATCATTTCATTCAACAATATACTAGCACCTAATCTAAATTGCATCTCCAAATTTCCAATAGATTATATTTCTACTATCATTCCATTACCTATAAACATGTTTACCTCCCTTTCACTTGGCTTTCTTTTGCTCCTTAATACATGTAATATTGGAAATATGAATTGGGGAACCACTATCCAACCACTAACTATTTTTGGCTATATATATTAAAGATAATCTTTGAAAAAAATATAAAGGCTACCTTATTGATTTTCCTTTTTCTTTAAAGAATAGTAATATTTACAAATTTCCTTCTTAAAGTGTCCTAACTTATCATATTGCTATCACTTAACATCCTTATTCCTAACCATATCAAATGATGTAATATCTTTGTTTCAGATCTCCTTAAAGATTTGATTCTTTTTTCAACTTTTATTTTGATTCCCATTATTATTTTTGGGATTTAGAATCTTTAGAAACTAAATTTATAATATCACCCTTCTTGGGCTTCATCTTTTCATCTTCGTTCACAAAAATTGAGACTAAATCATTCACTATCTGAATATCCTTCCCAACATTATAGATCATCTTTAAGGAACTAAAGTCAAATGGTAAGTAATTTAGTACTTGATGAATTAAGAAATAATCTATTATCTGCACCTGAAGCCCACTGAGTAGATTATGTCTTTTATCTTCACAATTTATACTCTAATGCCAGACACTCTATTATACCTAAAAAAAGTCTACCTATAAATAATTTGACTTACTTTAGCATTTTCATATTATGTGAATCTTTCCTTCAAGGGATTTAACGAATCTTTTAGCATTGCTTTTAACTAGTAAACCACCCTGACAAGATGATGACATTCACTTATTCATCACCATGATGCTTAACCTATTTGATATTTCTTACTTTATAATTGAAACTTAGCTCCATCATGTTTTCTTGTGTCATAAGTGCATGCTCATCCTCAATAAGATCCATATCCAAGTTTACCAAACCTTGGGCTATATATTACTCTTACAAGCCTTGAAATTATTTTTAATTAGGTTTTTAATAGAAAATATTTTACTATTAACAGCTATTTAACTACTTGGATTAACAAACATGGAACCTTTGTAAGAGACTAAAAAGTTTAAAATCCACACCATAAATTCTCCTTTAGTTAGAATAGATCAAGAATTGATACTTTAAACCATTGTCTTTTTTTATCAGATAACAATTCATAAATAAAAAATACATCTTATCTTCCTTGGTCATAAAACATTTCATAAATATAAATTATAACACTTGTTGATTATTATATAATCTCAGTAGACTTATGTATAATTGCCACTTTTAGTTATGTAACTGTAATATCCCATTATCCTATGATAAGGGTTTGAACCCTAGGATATTGTACGAGAGAGAGATTATTGAGAAGTTAGGAAGTGCATTACATGCTCCTACATAATATGGCATACACATACACGTGAATATTAATATTGACACTTATTAAAATTATTGTACAAGCATTCATTGACATTTTTTGGGTATAATTGATTTTAATGTGAATTGTGGATTATTTGTCTTGAAAATGGATTTGGTGAGTATAAATATTGAATTAGCATTTTTGGTGAAATTTAGGAAATTTATGAAAATTTAGGGTATTTTGGACTAGGAAAAATGCCAAGTGGCAAGATAATTGATAAATGATAGTAGAAATAAGAGTCAAATAGAAGTGTGACATTTGGTAGCTTATGGGATACATTGAGGATATGTGTCAATGCATAATTGAGACAACTAGTAACTTAGGTGTTACATTTTTGCAAGGAAGTTTCTACATTCCACCAAAATCATCCACTCTTTCCTTGTTCACTCCCCATCGAAACACCATGCTCTTTCATTCCTGTGTATTTGGATTATGTTACGCTTGATCACTACATCAACATTGCACCTTGTAAAGCAAGAACTGAATTACTCCAGCCCATTTGATGTTTTCGATTTTTTGTGTATCCTTGGTTTTCTCCACTAAAATCTCTCATTCCCTCTCAACTTCTGGAATTTTGCTGAAGAGTCTGAAGTTTTTATCAAGTAAGTTATGCATTAATTTTCATGGGTAGCGTCAAATGACATATTCGTGATGAGTAATTTAAGGTTGAGGATATTGATCATGAAATTGATTTTTGTTTGTGCTAACGTGGGTGGTGATAATAATAAAGAGATGATGTTTTAATCCTTGTGATTGATGCATGCGTGAGCTGTTTAGGAAGAAGCAATTTTGATGATAAAATTACAGAGATGAAGAATTTTGAAAATTGGACTTATGTCTTATTTTTGTATTCTAAGGAATGATAAATCATGAGTTCTTAAAAAGGGTGTATTTGGTGTCTTAAAATTTAATGAATTAAACTGATAATTGGAGTTAAATGAAGGTGTTAGTGAAGTAGAAAATATACAGAAAATTGATATGGAAGAGTATAGGAATATGTTGTGTTTTGGAGTTTGTGATCAATCGTAGGTTTGAATTGTGTATAGATGATATTGAACTGAAATTTAGGTATAAATGAAGGAATCAATAAGATGAAATGATGGAATTTTAGCAATGAATTGTTTCATACTATGAATGTGATGTTATGGAAAAAAAGATAGGATTTCATGAATGAATGATACTATGTAGTTGAAGATGCTAAATCAATTGATTAGAGGTTTGAAAGTTTTAATGAAATCAAATTGGTATTTGAATTAGTGTGGAATGATGTTGTGTTAGAGGTAAAGTATTTAGGAAATTTGTTGAGGTATTGGTGTTATACCGTGCATTTGATTAGGATTAAAAAAATAAAACAAAGAGGAAAAAAATACAGGGTATGATCATGCTTCTGCACGATTATGACCTTTGTTGAAAAGCATGATCGTGCTTCTGCATGATCGTGACCTAGCTGAAAGAAAACCTTCTATATTCTTACTTTTTGTGAAAAGCACAATCGTGACATTTTGTGAAAATCATGATCATGCACCCAACTGAAATTGCTAAAGGTGTTTTATTTGAGTAATTTATGAACTAATCAATATGTTTCCATATGAGGTATTTAGGTTTAAATGAGATCTTGAATGAATTTAGTTGATGATGAATGAGGGGATTAAGGTGAGTAAAGAGTATTATGGATTAAAGAAGGATTGTAAGGTGTTGTAAATTGATATAAAGTGTATTAAGGAAACATGCCTGGGAATTTGTCATTGAATATGCATAATACATGACATATATATAAATGTGCTTGTGATTGATTATTCTTATGAATGTGCAAATTAGTGAGTAAAATAGCATATGATCACATGATAAAGAAGAGCACATTGAGTAAAGTGTATTATGAGGGAATGCCTCCCCGAATTTTGGAGAGAAGGGAAAGGAGGTATGACATGCTACGAAAGTAGGGGGTTGTGGACTTCTACGGAAGTACAAAATCGTGCAGAAAATGAGGGATGGTTGGAGAGAATTGAGAGGATTTTTGACTAGATAGACTGCGAGCTAGATGAGAGATTCGACTATGCAGTCCCCTTATTACAAGACCCAGCTTACCAGTGGTTGAAAACTATTCCAGGAAGTACCATCAGGCCTTATAACCTAAGGTAGGAAGACTTATTAAGAGTCTTCAAGAAGAAACACATGTTGGAGTTATGTAAATATAGTGCCCTAGAAAGCAAGTATATTTACATGTAACTTAATCTTCTTCCAGTTACAGGTTTGTAATGAAAATATTTATTATTAATAAAACGAAAGAGTTTGGTTTTATTTGTATAAATATAATATAACTAGACATAAGGAACTAAGATTCTTTTGTTAATAATATATATATACATGAAGATGTATGGGAAACATGTATATTATTAAAATCTAAATTAATTGATTCACAATTGAATAATCAAGCTGGTCACTTGATTATGGTTTAGACTATAGTGCTGTTATTTATCTCCTTGTAAGTAAAGGAGTTTACTTCAAGGGAATGATGAGTTTTGTATCATGATATTAGTCAACTATCAATAATGGCACTTTAAATGAATATGGAATCACGTATGTTTTAATGAATAAGGTAAGCCATTTCTTTAATCTTAAAGCGTACATTTTAGAATTTGCTTATTATGGACCACAATCTTGATGAGTGGTGAACTTATATATGTTTCATTATAATTCCTTTATGATTAAAATGAATTTTTACAAAGTATTAATCCAGTGTCTGAATGTTGGAATTATTAACTGAAACATGTATTAGGGAACATTTACTCAAATAAAGAGTTTATAGTGATATCATCACTTCTATTTGTTTTATGGAGATTGATGATTAAACTAGCGCTAGGAGTTTGATAGACTAGCTACCGATCAAATCTTAACACTAAGATGAGTTCTTGTGTGTTAATCATCACATAGAGTAAAACAGGAGATCTAAAAGGAAAAACCAATATAATGGCAAAACGGTAATATTACCCTTTGTTGTGTGGATGATTATAATAAGTTTCATAATAAAGTTTGCTATTGGACATGTGTTCTCATAATATTTAGTAATTCAAGAGTTCAACTAATTGTCTTTAATTGAATGACATTTAGTTAATAAGCTAGAATTAATTCTAATGAGATTAAATTAATTCTGGGCTTTATTGGAGCTTGAATTATCTAAGTCCAATAAGATTCCCTACTTGGCTTTAAGGAAGTTATTAAGCAAAGTAAGAAATATAAATGGAGGTTTTAAAGCCCATGATTGAATGTTGGGCTTGCACTAAGTAATGGTTAATTAGAAGCCCAAATGAACATGTAGAAATGGGCTAGACTTTGGTTTAATTTGATTAATTAGATAAATTAAATTAATACAAAATTCTTAAAGAAATGGAAGGTTAAATTTTGGTTTTATTAGGACTAAATGTGCAGCTGCACATTTAGCATTGAATTGCTAAATAAAGATGCTATTTTTCATGCTTTAACATCGTTAAATGGAGTTGTGATCTTACCATTAAATGATTTAATGGTTGTCTTTTAATAAAGGTGTGTATTGTAACCTTTTAGCATTCATTTGATTAAAGATGAAAGAGGTGCATTTGATGGATCATCTTCCTTCTTTCATCACTAAAACCAAAATTGACAAGTCATTTTAGGTTGTTGGTCCTTTCATATAGCCATCTTAAAACAAATGAGAAGAATCTCATTTAATGGGTTTTTTTAATGTTTGATTAAAGAATGAAGCGATGCATTGGATGCTCTCTACTTCTTTTTTCTTTTCATGCATAACCGAAATTGACAAGGTGTAAAAGAGGTGTTCTTGCATCTTTTGGACTCTCTCTCCTTTCTTGCATGTGTTAGCTGAAATTTGCACGAGAGGTGTGTCATCTTTGGCTTCTCTCTTATAAGAAAAATCTCTTTCAAATATTTCTTCTCCTTTCTCACCAAAGGATTTTATTAACTAAGTTGCCCAAGAAGAACAAGTGGTAGATCGAATTGGTTGAGGATACAACAACAAGAAGAGGATACATTTACAAAGGAAAGGATTCAAAAGCAAGGCTAAAGATGGAGAGGATAGCACAGCGAGGAGTTAAAGCTGCAGCAAACAGAGTCAGTATTATAATCTCCATCTTGTTCTTATGATAATTGTTTTCCATATACCGTATCATGTATGACTTGACATGTTGATTTGGTTATCTTCCTTCCGTTGTGTTTTGATTTTTGAAAAAAGTTTTGAAATCTACCGTTTAACTAAATCTTGCATGTTTTGTTTTCCGATCCAACACTACATGCCCAAAATCTACTTGGAATGAAAGATGAAGGAATTTTTGGATTTGGATCAGGGTAGTTTGTTTGTGGCATAGTATGAGATTAGATTTAACAAGCTAATGGGATATGCTACTACTTTGATTCCTACTAAGGAAGATAAGTGTAGGAGATTTGAAGATGGGTTGAATATGGAGATCCAGACAAGGTTAGCCATTTCTAACCTGGATGGTTTTACGAAACTATGAGTTGCCTCGATTCGAATTGAGTAGTTGTTAAAAGATAGTAATTCAAAACATGGATCAGAGTCCAGAGTGTAGAGGCCCAGTAAATCTCAGGGCCATTTTGGTAGAAGGTTAAATAAGCATTAGAACTGAGCTTTCAGACCATTGGCTGAATCAAGATAATTGGCGTCCAAATAGAGGGGTAGCTTTATATAGTTTGGTAGTGGAAGAGGTATAGTATCCGGTCAATTGCCAAATTATGAGTACTGTGGGAAGAGGCACATTGGTGAATGCTAGAAGTTGACAGGAACTTGCCTTTAATGCTGCTAGGGGGATGTGAGGCTTACTTGACCAATGTCGTTGATAATTGAGGTAAGCAGAATGTGCAAAACATTCCTATAGTTAGGGAATTCCTAAATGTGTTTCCCACAGAGTTACCTAGTTTGCCTCCACATCGGGAAACAAAGTTCATGATCGATCTGGTTTTAAAATAATAAAATATTTTAAAAGTGAATAAAATTTAAAGGAATTTTATATCTTTTAATCAATATGACTTAGGTCCACTCTAGTTGGAGCCAATTACTTTGGTGTTAATCAGGTGCTGCTCCTATATCCATTCCTCCATATAGGATGGCGCCTGTGGAGTTAAAGGAGTTAAAGGCTTAGTGGCAAGAGTTGTTAGAAAAAGGGTTCATTAGACCCAGTGTTTCACCCTGGGGAGCTCTAATGTTATTTATGAAAAAGAAGGATGGAACGTTGAGACTGTGCATCGATTGTAGGCAACTAAATTAGGTAGCAGTGAAGAATAAGTACCTCTTGCCTAGAATCGATGATTTGCTTGATCAGTTGTAGGGAGCTCAGGTGTTCAGTAAGTTGGATTTAAGGTCTGGGTACTATCAGTTAAAGATAGCAAAGGCTAATGTGCCAAAGAGTGCTTTCAGGAGGAGGTATGGGCATTGTGAGTTATTAGTCATGCTGTTTTGGTTGAATAATGCCCTAGCTGCCTTTATGGAATTGATGAATAAGGTGTTTCAGCCCTACCGGGATCACTTTGTGATAGTGTTTATCGATGGCATTTTGGTGTATTCAAAGAGAAGAGAAAAGCATACGGAGCATTTGAGAGTAATCCTACATATTATGAAGAAGAAACAACTATATGCCAAATTTAGTAAATGTGAGTTTTGACTGAGTCGAGTAGTGTTTCTGCGTTACATAGTAAGTAGGCAAGGTATTCAAGTGGATGCAAAGAAGATAGAGGCAGTAGTGAAATGGGAGGCTCTAAAGATTGTATTAGAAATATGGAGTTTCCTAGGATTAGTTGGATGCTATCGGAAGTTTGTCAAGAGGTTTTCTTTGATCTTAGCCCTCTAACTAAACTTCTAAGGAAGAATGTGGTCTTCATATGGAATAATGAATGTCAAAGAAGCTTTGAAGAACTAAAACATCGGTTCATTATAGTGCTGATGTTGACTATTCCATCAAGAACTAGAGGTTATGTAGTATACAGTGATGCTTTGCATCAAGGACTAAAATGTGTGTTGATGCAGTATGGCAAGGTGATAGCCTATGCATTGAGACAATTAAGGTCTCATAAGACAAACTATCCAGTACATGATTTAGAGCTTGTAACAGTGGTCTTTGCTCTAAAGATATGGAGACACTACCTATATGGAGAGACTATTCAGATATATACTAACCATAAGAGCTTAAGGTATCTTTTGAGTCAGAAAGAGTTGGACATGACACAGAGGAGATGGATAAAGATGTTAGAGGATTATGACTGTACGATTGAGTACCATCCGGGGAAAGTTGATATGGTGGCAGATCCATTAAGTAGTAAGTCAAATAGTAGTGTAGCTTAAATTCAGTTATCGAGGTTATCAAACCTATTTTAATTGAGAGCTTTGAATATGGAGATTTATTTAGCGCAAAAGGAGGTATTAATATCCATACTAAAGTTGAGACCGATGTTGTATGATAGGATTAGAAGAGTTTAGAGTAAAGATCCTAAAATGAAGAAGCTGACTGGGAAGATTAATGTGAATCCAAATTCTGAATTTGAATTGAGAGATGAAACTTATGGTTAAAGTAGAGGTTGTGTGTGCCTGACATTGGTAATCTATGGAGAGAAATTCTAGAGGAGGCGCATGTAGCAGCTTATCTTATACATCTTGGAATTACCAAGATGTACAATACGCTAAAGTAGCATCTCTAGTGGCCAAGGATGAAACAAGTAGCAAATTATGTAGCTAAATGCTTAGCTTGACAATAGATTAAAGCTGAGCATCAGGCTCCATTTAGGAAACTTCATTCGTTACCTATTTCAGAATGGAAATGGAAACGAATTACCATGAATTTCATTATAGGATTACCAAAGACTCTGAGGCAAAATGATGCTATATAAGTTATGGTGGACCGATTGACAAAGTCGGCCCATTTCTTACTAGTAAGAGAGAGTAGCTCACTGGACCATCTACCACAGAGGTACGTAAATGAGGTAGCTAAACTACATGGGGTTTCGGTATCTATAGTATCGGATAGGGATCCTAGATTCACTTTGAGATTCTAGAAGAGTGTACAATTAGCTATGGGTACCAAATTGAACTTCAGTACTGCATTTCATCCTCAAATACATGGGCAGAGTGAGAGGACAATCACGACTGTTGAGGAATATTTAGAGCATGTATATTGGAGTTCCAAGGATCATGGGATTAGCACATGGCCTTGATTGAACTTACTTACAATAATCATTTCCACAGTAGTGTCAAAATGGCCTCACATGAGGCATTGAATGGCAGAAAATGTTGATAGCCTCTATATTGGGATGAAGAAGGTCTAAGAAAGGCAAAAGGCCTAGAGTTGATACAAGGCATTATGGATAAGGTGAAACTAATCTGAAACCGAAGAAAAGCAGCTCAAGATAGACAGAAAAGTTATATGGATTAGCATAGAAGGGATATGGAATATAGTGTAGGAGACTCCTCGATATATTTCTTGTTGGAAGTATCCTTGATCCTATTGATAATGAGTGGGACCAAATAATTCAATGGGAGTAGTTACTGAACCATACGACATAGTTACGGCAACAAAGTATTTCTGAGAGTCTTGCCTTGGCGAGGAGTATTGAGATTTAATAAGAAGGGTAAGTTGAGCCTTAATAAGAAGGGTAAGTTGAGCCCTAGGTACATTAGTCCTTATAAAATCATTAAGAGGGTAGGATCACTGGCTTACAGATTAGCCTTATTGAGTGAAATGTCTCAGATACATAATGTATTCCACGTAAGTATGTTTAGGAGATATCGATCAGATTCGATGCATGTAATATCGGCTCAAGAGATTGAATTTGCTAGTAATTTGAGTTATGTTGGGGAGCCAATTAAGATAGTAGGATCTTAGACGAAACAATTAAGAAATAGGGTAATTCGATTGGTAAAAGTCCCATGCAAGAATCTCTCGAGTGAGGAAACAACTTGGGAAACAGAAGAACATATAAGAAAGCAATATCCCACCTGCTTCATTAATCAGGTAGGAATTTTAAGGACAAAATTTCTTAAGGATGGGAGAATTGTAACATCTCATTATCCTATGATAAGGGTTAGAACCCTAGGATACTATACAAGAGAGAGATTTTTTAGAAGTTAGGAAGCGCATTACATACTCATGTATAATATGACATACACAAACACATGAATATTAATATCGACACTTGTTAAAATGATTGTAAATCATTCATTGACATGTTTCAGGTACAATTGATTTTAATGTCAATTGTGAATTATTTGTCTTGAAAATGGATTTGGTGAGTGTAAATATTGATTTAGCATTTTTGGTGAAATTTAGGAAATTTATGAAATTTGGGGTATTTTAAATTAGGAAAAATGCCAAGTGGTAGGATAATTCATAAGTGATAGTAGAAATAAGGGTCAAATGGAAGTATGACATTTGGTAACTTAAATGGAGGGAAAATGAGGTACATGCATTGGTGACATGTGTCAATGCATAAATGAGAAACCTAGTAACTTAGGTGTTACATTTTTGCAAGGAAGTTTCTACATTCCATCGAAATCATCCACTCTCTCTTTGTTCACTCACCACCAAAACACCATGCCCTTTCATTCTTGTGTATTTGGCTTATGGTATGCTTTATTACTACATCAACGTTACACCTTACAAAGCAAGAGCTTAGTCACTTCAGCACATTTGATGTTTTCAGTTTTCTCTCTATTCTTTCTTTTCTCCACTGAAATCTCTCATTCTCTCTCAAATCCTTTAATTTATATGGGTAGCGTTAAATGACGTATTTATGATAAGTAATTTGAGATTGAGGATATTGATCAAAAAATTGATTTTTGTTTGTGCTACTGTGGGTGGTAATAATAATAAAGAGATGATGTTAATTATTATGAGTTGATGCATGCGTTAGTTGTTTAGGAAGAAGCAATTTTGATGATAAAATTAAAGAGATGAAGGATTTTGAAAAATGGACTTATATCTTACTTTTGTATTCTAAGGAATGATGAATCATGAGTTATTAAAAAGGGTGTATTTTGGTGTCTTAAAATTAGATGAATTAAAGTGATAATTGGAATTAAATGAAGGTGTTAGTGAATTAGAAAATGTGTAAAAATTGATATGGAAGAGCATAGGAATATGTTTTGTTTTGATGTTTTTGATCAATCATAGGTTTGAATTATGTATAGATGATATTAAACTGAAATTTAGGTATAAATGAAGGAGTCATTAACTTGAAATGATGGAATTTTAGGAATGAATTGCTTGATACTATGAATGTGATGTTATGAAAAATGGATAGGATTTCATGAACAAATGATAATATATAGCTAACGATGCTAAATCAATTGATTAGAGGTTTGATAGTTTAATAAAATCAAATTGGTATTTGAATTAGTATGGAATGATGATGTGTCAGAGGTAAAAAATTTGAGAAATTTGTTGAGTAAATAGTGTTATAATGTGTGTTTAATTCTAATTTTAAAAAAACAAGGGGAAGAAAAACAATGTAGGAGCACAATCATGAAATTTGTTGAAAAGCACGATTGTGTAGACCCAGTAGAATGAAAACCTTCTATCACAATCGTATTTCTACACGATCCTGACTTTTTGTGAAAACCCAATCGTGACCTGATTGAAATTGCTAAGGGTGTTTTATTTGAGTGATTTATAGACTAATCAATGTGAGGGTGTTTCCATATGAGGTATTTAGGTTTAAATGAGATCTCGAATGAATTTAGTTGATGTTGAATGAGGGGATTAAGGTGAGTGAAGTGTGTTATGGATTAAAGAAGGATTTTAGGGTATTCTAAATTGATTATAAAGTTTATTAAGGAAACTTACCCAAGAGTTTGTGATTGAACATGCATAATACATGGCACATATGTAAATGTGTTTATAACTGATTATTCATATGAATGTGCAAATTAGTGATGTAAAAATGTATGTGATTGCATGATATGGAAGAGCACATTGAAAATTGCTTCCTAACATTGCCAAGACTGTAAGGTAATAAGCAAAAGGGAGCAATTGTGAGTAACCTAAGTTGGTCTCACCTTAATTGTTTGTTTGTTAAATTTTGTATTAAATAATTATCTGATGAGTATGTATTGATTTTCGGACATTCAATTTCTGAGTTATTTGAGGCATGAATAACACATTGGAAGTGCTCCTTAATTGTGAATATGAATGACTAAATGTTTTCTCAACTTATATGTTTAATGTTGGACTAAGTCTAATAAAAAATATGAATGAGAAAGAGAATGCGAATGTGATTGATTGAACCTAATGATTGAATATGTGTAATGCATTTCATTCCATGAATGCATCAAATATAAAGGCAGTTGTGACTAGAATCGTCAGTGAAAAAGAGCTTAAAGCTTAGGCTGTGGTAAAATCCTCTGACTCAATATTTAAAATGAGCCCTGTATCCCTAACAAATAAGGGATAGTATTAATAAGTCTAGTATCGACAATAGATACGGGACAGTGAAAAATGCACTCGGTCACAACAAAGTAACAAATGGATGTGAGTCTCATGAACATTGCATACATATATGATATGTTTGATTTGAATGATAGCAATATATTGATGAATTTTATTGAATGAAACATGTGAAAGATTATCAATGATTATGTTTTGCGTGATTGCAATGAAATGTTGATTTATATTGAATTTGAACTTTGACAATTGTGAACAAAGTGTTTTGTGATATTATGTGATGATAAATGAAAGGATGTGAGTTATGTGATAACATGAATTGTTGTGTTACGTGACAAGAGTGAACCATTGAGGATTGTTAACTCAGTGAGTTCACAAAACTCACCAAAATTGCAACATTAACTTTCCATGTTTGAGAGTGACGACTTAGCTGGAAGTTTAGAAGAGATCTTGTACAACTTTTGGATTAAAAACATAGCTCAAAGATTGGTTAGCTGGGATTGAAGGACTTTGACAAGATTTTTTGTAAATTCCTTATGTATGTAGCATGCTTTGTAGATAGAGTTGTGGACTTTGATAGGTTGTTATTGTATAATCATTGAAGTTGTATGTAATGCTACATTATATCTTATGGTTTATGAAATGAAATGAGGAAATTCTGGGTTTTAGACATTATGATATTTATGGTTTAAATTATGATGCCATGAGATATATAAAAGCGACATAGTACGTCGCTTCCTTCGGGCATGTGGTCGAACGTCGGAGGGTGTACAGACACGTGTCAGACGGGACTGGGGTGCTAAAGTAATAATGCCAAACTAAGAGATAAATAATTTAAAAGGGGATTAAAATTATTTAGTTAACCATAATTATAAAAATTATGTGAAAAAACCATAAAAGGTCCCCTATATGGTTTATTGTTTGATCAGTCCAAAAAGTTATCTAATCAACCTTCAATCATTCATACATACTTTTTTTAGTTGATCAATGGTCAATTAGACTATGGGATTAGTTAATTGAGTCCATCCTCAAAGTTACCAAAAGCTATAACCCTTAGTTCCTTGAGTCTAGTAGACTAGTAGGTTGATGTCTCAAATTTTCAAAAATACAAAAAATGCAAAACAGAAGAACCACAATTGTATAATTTGTAGGAAACATTTGTAAACATAAGAAATACATAATTTAATTAATAAGAAGTTTCAAATTTGATTAATTACTTACTTTGGTATAGTTATTAAATAATATTATAAATTATTCATAAGAAAAGCATGATTTAATTAATAAGAACTCACAAAATTGATTTAACCTAATGGCTAGTAGCTACTACATCGACTAGGAATTTAAGAATCTCAGATGAAGCTCTCATAGATGAATAGTAAAGGAATAATAACTTTCCTCTTGTAGAAGATTTTTGGCTTGCTTCACTTAGCTTTTGGTATCTTTTTATTCTAAGAGTTCTCATGGAAATCCCCAGAGAGGTCTCCACTCCCATAGAGGTTATACAAAACCATTTTCCTACTATTCAAGAATCTCTTGATGTGAATATTGTCAAGGATGGATCTAAGTAGAATGCAAAATTTTTTTTATTATCAATAGGAAATCTTGGAGCAAGGTTGTCTCTTTTAAAACTCCTATAGCTAGGCCTAAATATTTCTCTTCTACCTTAGTGGATCGTTTAGTTTCCCCTCCCCTTGAGATTTTCCTTGAAGGAACAGAACTTTGTGTAGTACATTAGTTAGTTTTTTTTCTTAAGAAAAAGAATAGTTGTTCCCTTTATATAAATTTAGGCTCAAAATAAATGGTACATACCTAGGAGGATACATTTCTATTCAAGTTTATAGAAAGTATAAGTAAGATTTTGGAATTAGGACCTTGGCATATGGGTGGACCACCTATGTTCATTCAGAAAAGGGCACTAGGTTTAGTTTTCGACAAAAACAACATTGAATACATTTCTTAATCGGTCAATTTTCACATCATTTTTTCAGAGTATTGGTCTATGGATGGCTTAAGCTTTTTGTTCACTTCAGTGGGAGAACCTGCAGCTTTTGACTAAGCAACTGCCAAGCTTAAAAAGGTGGGCTATGCTTGGATATATATGGAAATAAATCCTAAGAAGGCCCTCCCTGAGGTCTTGCCTATCATGAAATTCAATCCTACTAATGAAATTGTGAAAGCTGAGATTCGGATATCATACAATTGGAAACCTCAATTTAGGAAATCAAGGTTAGTAACCCACATGTATATTTTTCTCAAGAGGGGAACCCACTGAGTTAATAGCGTTAGAGGAAGAACCACTTGAATATATTCCAAAACCTAACTTCACTAGATCTATACCTGATTCACAAAATTCTTGTTTAGCTAAAAGAGGATCATTATGATAATTTAGACATTGCTACAGTTGGTGATCTAAGGAAAACTAGTGCTGGCCATACAAAATAATAGAAAACTAGTGCAAACCCCTTAAAGAATGATCGGGAGGATGAGGATTTCAATCAGGGAGTTATTGATGAAATGCAAGCAATAAATAAAAATTTTACTCCTGCGTCTATAATAAGGTCAGGAAGGAAAAGGAGAAAGCCCCAAGGGGGTTAGTAAAGTTACACACAATCTTAATGAATTTTTAGAATATCAGGGGCATGAATGAATCCCATAAAAGGCAAGATATTAAGGATATTATTTTGGAGAAACAATGCATCTTAGTATGATTGCTAGAAACCAAAATCAATAAGTTTAATAAGTTTTCTTAGAAAAGATGGAAATATAGCTCTAATGATATTCATCATCTCAATGGAAGAATCGTGTATGCTTTTAATAAGGAGAAGGTTAAGGAATCTAATAGAATTCCTCTAACCAATATGTCAATCTCTTATGTAAAATTGAAGAATATAAAGTAGTTTTTAAGGTGATCATTAGATATGCTTTTAATTTTGAGTTTTAAAGGGTTAAACTATGGAAAGATCTGATGAATCCATCAATTATTATTGAGGAATTCAACTATATATTATCTCCATCTGAGGCTCTATGGGACAGAGTTAAAGCAAGAAAGCATAATGAAAAAGATAGATACTACTCATTTTAGATACTCAAGTGGTATATTCACTTAAAGTAACAAATAGAAAGGCAATGCATTAATCAGGAAGAAGTTTGATAGGGTATTATCCAATCAAAGATGAATGAGATCTTTTTCGAATTCTCTTGTATTGTTTAGATTACCATTATGCTCATATCACTCCTACATGGAGATCAGAGATATATTCATCAATAGGAAAATAAATGCACCTTTTATATTCTTGAATTTCTTGTGTGAAAAGGTTGGTTTCATGGAATTCGTTAATGAAGCATGAACCAGTGATGTCTAAGGATTTAAGTCATTTCAGATTATAAGGAAACTTACAAGCTCTAAAATGAAAGGCTAAACATTTTTCTTAAAACAGTAGCCCCATTAATTGAAAAAAGTTTACTAACGGCTAAGGAGGAATGAAAGGGAAGTTCAGGGAGCTTTCCACCTTGATCCTAACAACCAGAATTTGCAATTTAAAAAAAAAAGGAAATTGTAGGAGTACATTAAGTCCCCTATAGATCTTAACTTAATGTTAATGTAAAAGGCAAGAAAATTGTGGTTGAAGGAAAGGGACTCTAGCTCAAGGATTTTTCATTTCTACAACTTGGTTAGAAGAAATTCTAATAAAATCCAAAGTCTATTAGACTGCAATGATTAGCTAATTACTGACTTTTCTTTGGCAGAAAGGATGGTTACTTGGTAATATATGGATTTATTCGCATCTAATAGGCTTGGAAAAACTTTCCTACAGGATCTGGTTGAATTGATTGGTTCACCTTTAGCTTTCCCTAAATTGGAATCTATGCAATTGCCAGCTATAAGATGAGAGATCAGGGATAATCTTTTCTCCTTGAACCCAAGGAAAACACCTCGTCATGATTGATATAATGCTTGCTTTTTTTAATACACATGGAATATAACTAGTAGTTTGCTTGTTGAGGTGGTGTAGGAATTCCTACATTCTAGTAGGACGTTAAGGAAAATGAATGCCACACATATTTGGTTGATGCCTAAAGCTCTAAATTTCATTTCTCTAAATGATTTCATACCTTTATCATATTGCAACATAACTTATAAGGTGATTGCTAAACTTCTAGGTAACAGACTTAAAGATCCTCTTAAGGCAATAGTTCTTCAATCATAAGGTGCACTCATATATGGAAGAACAATATCTAATAAAATCCTCTTGGTCAAGCAGTTAATGAAGGATTACAATTCCAATAAATCAATTAAAGGTTGTGATATTAAAAAATATTTTTCTAAAGACTATTAAGAGAGAATATTGGAGCTTTATCAGTACTTTGGAATGGTTTGGTATCCCTCATAAACTCATCTATTAGATAAAAGAGGGCATTTCAACACCTTCTTATAGTGAGCTTTTAAATGGCTCCTCTTTTAAGCCTTTCAAAGTTGCTAATGGGATAAGATAGTATGATCCTTCATTATTGTATTTGTTTTCTATCTCTATGAAATTCTAAAAAATCATTAGATCCCCAACTTTAAAGAATCCATATTTTTCTTAACGTCACAAATGTGAGTATTGCAACTTACTTATCTTAGTTTTGTTGACGATTTATGATGTTTTTGCTACAGATGAAATTTCAATATAAATTTTGCATAAATTACTTATAAATTTTGTAGAATTTTTGGTTTGAAAGTTAATCACCTAAAAAGTAGTATGTACTTCTCTTAGGATGTCCCTAAGTCTGATAGTTTGAAGGATATAGTTGGAGACCATGATTAATACCTAGTAGAATAGATTTCTTTCTCAAGTAAGGCAACTAATTATATCAATTCTGAAGAACCTGCACTTCTATTGGACCTCACACTTAGTTATCCCAAGGAAAATTATCAAGGCAATTGAAAAATGATTGAAGAACTTCCTATGGTTTGGAAACATAGGTGATTTTAAAGGGAATATGATGAAATGGGACCATCTTTATTGGAGAAAACAAAAAGGATGGCTGGGCTAGTTTCTTTTAACCGATTCAAAACAAAATAATTTCCAAAAGGATTTGGAAGCTTCTCAATAATAGAGAGGCTAATGGAGTAAATGAATAAATGCCTAATAATTGAGTAAAATTTTGGTAAGTTGAAATTAAATACTGAGCATGCTTGGATTTTCATAAACATTTTAAGGCATAGATGTAAAACATACTCCCTCATCAAAGTGAAGATTGGTAATGGTGAAGATTCTTAGATTTGGTTTGATAATTGGTCACCTCATAGCCCATTGATTAAGAGGGATGAGCTGCTTAATCTATTAGATAAATGGATAGCCAACATTAAGGTCTCTTATACAATTGTTCACAATGAATGGAAGATCATAGGAAGGGGAGTTTACAGATTTTAAAATGTTCTTCCCGGATATATAACTAAATCATCCATCCCAATAAACTAATTTGGTCAGTTAGTAATATTGAAGAATTCAACAACTCGTTTTGCTTGAAAGTACTAAGATCTCATTGTCCTAGTGTACCTTGATATACTATAATATGGAATAGATCACTGGCTCCTAAGGCTTCTTTTATAACATGGTTGGAAGTTAGAGGAAGGTTGAAGACCAAAGATAGATTGATTTACAGAAATGATCAGATCTGTGTCCTATGTAACACACTACCTGAAACTATCAATTGCCTATTCTTCAAGTGCAAGTTCTCATCTACTATTTAGGCAAGGATAGTGAATGACTTGGAAAACATTCTGGTGTAAGCTAAAAATCTTTATAAAAAGATTGGTGAATACAAGAAGTGCTCAGGTCTAATTATAACTTACTCAATCTACTCAATTTGGCTTGAAAGAAACCAAAGAATCTTTATGGATATTTAGATAAATATGTTGTTACAAATAGGATTTATTCTTGGATCAGAGAGATAATAATTTCCAATCATGTTACTAATAGCTTTAGCTCTTCCATGAAACATAATTTGAGTCTAGTGTAATCATGTAACATCCCACCCCCTACAGGAAGGTAGAATGGTAATTTGACTTAGGATGAGAGTGATCGGGTTTAAATAGGATTGTTCATGCATATTGGTTTTGGAAAATGGTGAAACTGTTGCACATGCAACTGTACATACATTCATGATATTTCCCGGTTTTTATTGGTGCCTAATGAAATTTTATTGTGGTTAACGTGGTA